>OX421413.1:30935218-31461608 GCA_949126915.1 Musotima nitidalis | reverse complement strand
ATGTGCCAGCCGCACCTGGAGACGGTGTCGGCGGCGCGCGGCGCGGCCCGCTCGCTGTTCCGGCTGCTGGCGCGGCGCTCCCGCATCGACGCGCTGCGCCACGAGGGCCTGCGCCCCGAACGGTTCCAAGGGGACATCACTTTCGAAAACCTCTACTTCGACTACCCGTCGAGGCCCGAGTCCAAGGTGAGAATCATACTTTAGTCAAATTGTCCAAAAGACGTTTCTAATTTTCTACTTCACTCCGAAGAAAGCGAACGCTGAAGTAACTCTATGTGAACAAATAAATAGATTCATAATATCACGACTGTTTTTCCGAAGCGGTAGGCAGAGGCATACTATACGCTCACATTTCGTCATTTATATTGTCGGTCCCACGTTATAAGTGGCGAGCCTATTGCCGCTTTCCGGGCACTTCCGCCAGAGCACTAGAAAAAAATTGATTCATTCTAATTAATTAATAATTCAAAATTAGGAGCACAACGGGAGTAACTAAATCTGTAATGTACGAAATAAAAGAGGGTCCCAATATAGATCCCGGTGGGACTGCGGGCGACTTCGCGAACGACTTCTTTTAGCGTAATACAGCTAGTTTCTCCGAGATGCAGTTATTTGTCAAAGAGATAGCTAGGGATTAGAATTGGATAAAATTTCGTTATAAACATTGTAAGCAATGCAGTTTGGGTATGTAAACGCTGTCAATAACGGTGTCAAAAGCTTGAAAATGTACAATAGGGCCAGGGTTGAATGTTTACCAGAATTTAAGATAAATTTTTTTTAGCATTATTCATCTGCGAACTGAGCTTATATAATATAGGAAACAAATATTAATGCATACATATGTTTGCCTGCGCCAGGTGCTGCGGGGTTTGAACCTGCGGGTGCGCGCCGGCGAGACGGTGGCGCTGGTGGGCGCGTCGGGCTGCGGCAAGTCCACGCTGCTGCAGCTGCTGCTGCGCCTGTACGAGCCGGGCGGCGGCCACGTCACGGTCGACCGGCATCGCCTGGCGGACCTCGACATCCACCACTTCAGGCGGACCATCGGTGAGGACGACGTCGCCGACGGTTTTGAAAGCTATGTAAATCTCGGCGACGTTCTAAATGACTATACCGCGGCCGTTCGGGCGTTCGCAGGCGTGGTGGGCCAGGAGCCGGTGCTGGTGGCGGGCAGCATCCTGTGGAACATCGCGCTGGGCCGCGACGTCCCCGCCGCCGCCGTGCACGCCGCGGCCCGCCGCGCGCGCGCGCACCGCTTCATCAGCGAACTTCCGCAGGTAACGCTTCGGGGGCGACCTATTCGAATTTGTGATTATTTTTCCTGGAAACTAAAAACTACTTAAGAGTAAAATTGTTACCTCCTTTTCTATGTACACGATCCGAATCACCTCATTCGCTGTCCCACTTAAACTCGAATCGTAGTCCCTTTCTCATTTTTGCTTTTTACCTTTTTGATTCGCATCATCTATGCAATCTTATACTTATCTATTAATTTGTTCGTTTGGATATAGGTCCGCTCCCAGCTGAACATCCGAGCATATTTAAACTTATCCTTCCAGGAGGAGGAATAATTTCTTAGATTAATGACTTATTTTAACGCCAACCGATCGACGATGGCGACAATTTGAGCACGTACGTTTCGTTTTAATGTATTTCGTGCACTTTACTTTAATTGCGTCTCCCTCTGAGTCCACCCTTGTCGCGCCCGTTGTCGGGTGCCGGGTCGTCAGTGTGCGTGTGTGTGTTGCAGGGCTACGCCACGGTGGTGGGCGGCGGCGGCGCGGCGCTGTCGGGCGGCCAGAAGCAGCTGGTGTGCCTGGCGCGCGCGCTGCTGCGGGACCCGCCGATCCTGCTGCTGGACGAGCCCACCTCCGCGCTCGACCCGCTCAGCGAGCGAATGGTACTACTCGCACTCCCGCTCGCTCCGATAGGATCACGCCACCCCAGGGCGCAGACGTACACAGCTCGCAGAGGATCCGGGACGATCGCTCAGGCGCCGGGCGATCCTGCCGGTCCCCGCGACCAGACGCAATTTCGACGTTGTCTTCGTGTACTTCCCGTGACAGACTTTTAGTTGCCGACATTTTTGATCGGCGAGCACTTCCGATTGCAGCGTCGAGCTTGTGTCAAATGGAAGCAACTGATACAATTTTTAACGTCTGCGCTGGAAGCGGCCGTTTTCGTTCTGGAAAATTACATATTAATTGAGAGCTATAGTTTGACCGCTAGCGCTTTACCGCCGACCGAGTCATTACGGAAGGCTTCAAACGACCCAGTCACAGACTCCAGTTGGGTCGAAGTGGCACACTATTCCCTTGCACGTGATATGATAATCTCAGCCCATTAAGGCTCTGCATGAATCAATTTTATATACGCAGAGTTTAATCTTATACAACAGTCCACGGTACAGCGCTTGCGGTCGAGCTATAGTATCCACGTTTGCGCAGCATCTTGTAAAGTAGTCATAAAGCTAAAACAATTTCTACAACACTTTTCTCAACTCCAATCTATCTCGTCTAAACACTTAACCCGATCCTTTGCAAAGTGTTAAGTGAGATAAGCAAGTAAATAACTGTCTAATTTCTCTTCTGATATTCTTTCAACAATAACAGCTATATGACGTACACTCGATGGTATCGGTATTAATCATAGTCATGAGGCAGTTCCCGGTAAGCGGCAATAGGCTCGCCACCTATTACGTGAGACCAACAATAAAATTGGCGAAATGTGGGCTTATAATATGCCTCTGCCTACCTCTTTGCGGAAACAGGCGTGTATGTTTGTGTGAGGAAATGAACTATAATAGTTAAAATATTATAATGATATGAATATACATTTCAAACAAGTTCTTTTTTTTCCTGACTAATTGTTTTCAACTTGCCAGGTACAAGAGGCCTTAGATGAGGCCTGTAAAGGACGAACCACCCTGGTCGTTTCGCACAGGTAACACTATTTCTTTTAAATTTTTCATAATAAACTCAAATCACAACGAACGATTGAAATATACGAACTGAATAAAAATACATACTGTGGAAAATAATATATTATATCATGTATGTAAAATGAGAGACTAGGAATACCCAAAACAATTGCACGGTTGTGTTTGATTATGTGTCTTTATAACAATTTGTTACAGATTATCGACGATAGTGAATGCCACCCGCATCGTGTACATCGAGCAGGGCGCCGTTTTGGAGCAGGGCACCCACCGCGAGCTCATGGACAAGAAGGGGCCCTACTGGAAACTGCACCAGAACGACATGACCCACAAGTGAGTGGCACCCCGTCCGCACGTCTCAGATGATCATTGACAGCGTAAAACTCTAGAAAATGCTTTCAGAGATTTAAAATACGTGGCATATTTCAAAGTCATGCTTGAGCTGCCTAAAGACTTCCGAAAATTGCTATTCAGAGAAAAGAAATAATTACGAATCCCCCAGAAAAATACGTACAGTTTCTCTAAAATATTATAAATACTCCAATGTTTCCGAATGTTTTTCCAGAAATACGGAGTCCGAAGAGCCGATGGAGGACGAGGAAGCGGCAGCCCCCCGCTCCCCGCAGCCGGCCGACGTCGCCGGGAGCTCCTTGGTCCGCCGCTCCACACTCAGGGGTACTGCAGCTTCTTACACGTTTACCTACTTTAAAGTAGGTAAACAAATGGTCAACGTCGACAGTTTCATGTAATAATGTGAGTGTCCTAATGCGAGCGCTCGTTGCAGAGTCGATGACGCGCGGCGCGCTGCGCGTGGGCTCCCTGAACTCCGGGTTGGCGCAGGACCTGCTCGACCACACTGTGAGTACGCCCGACCCGCCCTCGACTTGACAAAATCGAATCACTTCGGGGGTCTATTCTAGTTTAAGAAAATCTTTAAATTTAGTATTTTTCCGAGCGTATTAGAAGATCTCGCCGGACGAGTAAAATTTAATTAATAATTTCAACATGTAGTTTTTATTGAAAATGACTTTGTGAACAATGTTGAGTCTACTGTTGTATTGACTGAAAATACCACCTCGGAGTGGCCGTCGAAGGTTCGAGGTGATGAAATATCGGTCCCTATAAGCGAACACATCGAACAGGAGCCCGCGGAAGACGACCGAGTGCAGGAGGAAGAGGGCGAGGAGGCGGAGGAGGAGGAGGAGGTCCCCTCGGCCAGCTCGTGGCAGCTGCTGCGGCTGAACGCGCCGGAGTGGCGGCTGCTGGCGGGCGGCGCCGCGGCCTCGCTGCTGGTGGGCACCACCATGCCGGTGTTCGCGCTCCTCCTCTCCAAGCTGTACGGGGTGAGTCGCTCCTTAATCAAGGCGGAATAATTTTATTGTTTATCGTAGTATTGTTCATGTAAAACAAACGTTTCAGTCGTCGGAAGTCGGTGTCGAGACCTAAGTGAAAAGAGCAAGATTGTCAAACAAATATTTTTTTCAAATATGTCATCAGATTCCTTAGATTACTGCAAATTAATCATGACAAATTTTTATTAAATTCAATCTACATCATCTCATCCGGTCGCCCTAGACCGAACCTTAGGGCATCAATTGATGCATCAAGCGACTGCCGTCTGAATTCCGCAATCCAGAAAGATACATCATTCTATGGTCAAACCCGTCGTCAGGTTGTTAGAAGGCACTGCCTTCATAATAACGACTGCCCCAGATGTTCATGACAACCGGGACCAACGGCTTAACATGCTTTCCGAGGCACGGAGCAAGCGATAATTACGAACATAACCTAGAGAGGTTTGATCCCGAGACCCTCTGAATTGAAAGGCCCCAAATGTTAAATTCAATCCCGTGCCGCATTGCACGTCCCGCATCACATCACTCCGAACCCAACATGCCTCGGAAAAGCTCCTCAGTTGAAATGACTGTAGTTTCTTATAGATCGATTTCCAGAAGTATTAAAGCTTTATTTGGAGTACAGCGATGTATTAGATTTCGTACCATTGAGTTACCGTTTTTTGGAAGCGGGGGGGGTATGGACTGAACTCGGTGCTGTTTCGATGACGTCAATTGTCGTGTCATTCATCATGGTGAATGTCTCTCCGAATAGAATTCCAAATGTGAGCAATAAAACCTTAGCTTAGCTTAGCTTCGTATACGAATGGCGCACTGTTCCTTCGGCAGAGCTTCGCGTCGTCGGACAAGGAGCGCATCCTGCGGGAGTCGAGGCAGCTGGCGGGCGGGTTCGCCCTGGCCGCGGCGCTGTGCGGCCTCGTCACCTTCCTGCAGACGTGGCTCTTCAACCGCGCCGGCGCCAGCCTCACGCACCGCCTGCGCCAGGCCTGCTTCGCCAACTATCTGACGCAGGTTAGCACGACCATATTGTATCAAAACCCTTCAAGCTATTCTTATCAGAAGGCCGCTTTCTCTTGAGCTGCTATTCAAAATATTAGATACTTCTTTGCATCCGCGTCCTATGACATCGTATACGGATCCTACGCCTTCGGACTGTTCTCGAAATACGATGAAATAAAATAAATGTAGAAGAGTATTGGTCTCGTAAAAGTTGTCACTTTGTCGTAAAGTTATATGGCTGCTGCTTAACGTGCTGCCACTTCTGGCGACGTCCCAGCGCAATTACGATCAGAATTGATACATGGTGTCCCCTGGTTGCGCAGTGGATGTGTGTTCATGCCGTGTGCGTGTGTGTGTGCAGGGCCAGGCGTGGTTCGAGGAGCGCCGCAACGCGGTGGGCGCGCTGTGCGGCCGCCTCGCCGGGGACTGCGCCGCCGTGCAGGGAGCCACCGGTCGGTACCCGCATGTTCCCCGCATGTTTCCCGCATGTTTCCCGCATGTTCCCCGCATGTTCCCCGCATGTTCCCCGCATGTTCCCCACATGTTCCCCGCAATCCCCTTGTTCACTCTGCACTCTGCGTTTAGAAATGACCTCCAAAACCGCAATCTATAAAGTAACATTTCATCACTGTCGATCGAGAAATATTTACGTTTACAACCGATTGAAAAGTTTGCCGGTAACTGTAAGCTCGATGTTAAGCGACAAATGTTTTTTGTTTAGTTTACTTTAAAGTGTTCTAAAAAAATAAATAAGAGCTCTCGGTGAGAGTGAACATATTTAATTTGAATCCATTTGTTCACTTCCTTATAGGTATTCATCGTTTCGTTTTTTAAATAATATTTTAGTAATTTTATTCCTCCATTTCTATTCCAATCCTCCAGTTCTATTCCAATCCTCCAGTCTATGTAATATAATTAAAATATTAATCTTTTGCGATTAAATATCTACTTATTTTTTTAATTTACTGAATTCTTATTTCTTTGATACCATCAAATCATAGGTATATATATAAATATATATAAATATATTTATTTTTTTCAAACAATTACACTAATTATTAAGTTCCTACATAAGTATCATTATGATGGTTATAGATACTAAATAACGGAAACATACATAGATACATTTATTTATCACACGCTGCATGTTCGAGCTCTGTATTACGTGTGGCAAGCTACGCGTTGCGTGTGACGCGTTGCGTGTGACGCATTGCGTGTGTTGCGTGTGACGCGTTGCGTGTGACGCGTGGCATGTGACGCGTGGCATGTTTTGCTCGGTGTGTGACGCTCGGCGTGCGTGCAGGGAGCCGGCTGGGCACGATGCTGCAGGGTGTCAGCACGCTGGCGCTGGGCGTGGCGCTGGCCGCCAGCTACAGCTGGAAGATGACCGCCGTCAGCCTGCTCAGCGTGCCGCTGGTACGTACCTCACACCTGAGGGCCTACTCTAATTCAACGAAAACGAAACTTCGTTGCATCTATCTCTGTCACTCCTTGGGTATATCATTATCGAGTGAAAGGAATGGATATATACGAAGTTTCGTTTTCGTTGAATTAGAGTAGGCCCTCTGCTGCTATGCTTGATTAGTTCCTCCAATAAACTGCTCATGATCGTTCAGATTTTGCGAACTCTTATTTATTTACCTGCTAATTTAATTTTTAGGAGGTAGTACAAATTTTGAAATTAGGCGTTAATTTGCGCAAAGCCATTGAAAGCAAGTATAAAGGTTTTAAATATTTTTGTGAATTCTTTTCCAACTGTGATCTCCAGAAATATAGAGGACGGAGCCAATACGATACGTGTTTCGACCCCGCTCAGAGTATCTTCGAGTAGGTATATCAGAGATATTCTGAACGACGACAGAAGCTAAAATTAATTTCCACTAATCCTGTACTTGTTTTATGATTATTGAACCATTTTAAACCTTGTTTTTTGTACACAAAACTGAAATGTATTAATGTCTCCTAAATTTATTACGAAATCCGTTATTTTTTTAAATATGTAATTGTTCTGATTGACGTTCGATCGCGTGGACTCTATAGAGTCGGTCATGCTCTCGCTACACTGCGTCTTAGCCGTTGCGAACGACGGAACGAGAAGCCCAAGTTAGAAATGTAGTTAGTTTGTGTGTCATTGTCGTTAAAGCAATAGGCTTGGAGTTTGAGTGGTGTGATAGGTTCCGTTGGTCGGCAGGTGATGGGCGGCATCTGCCTGGAGGGCGCGGTGTCGCGGCGCCGGGCGGCGGCGGAGCGGCGCGCGCTGCACGCGGCCGCGCGGCTCGCCTCCGACACGCTCCGGCACATCTCGACCGTGCAGAGCCTCGGTAATTGCAGCGTATTGTTGCATCATCATCCTAATCAAATTATGAGCGCTCGTGGATATGGATGCGAGCGATGTCGTCGGAACTAAAATGGTGCAATTTAAACTAAAGTATTTATCCGAGGTCAGTGACACCGGCGGCAACTTTTTTCTGTGTAAAATTATAAATTAAGTGGTTTGAATGGCTGCCATAATTGGTCACTAATTTTAGCTGCTCGATTGTCGAGTAAGATAGTTTAAGTGTTGTCGGGAAAACAAGATAATTATGACGACAAACACGACGAATGTCTTAAAAAAATTTTCGCACGTATTGACAATTCAAGTCCCCCCGTGAACGGGACCTAACGCAGGAGTTCTGTCGTAGGTGTGGAGGAGCCGATCCTGGCGCAGTACCGCGCGGCGCTGGCGAGCGGGCCGGGGTCGGGCGCGAGCGGCGCGCTGAGCGGGGCGGCGCGCGGCGCGGCCTACGGCGTGTGCCTGTGCGCGCCCACGCTGGGGTACGCCGTGTCTCTCGCGTACGGCGGCTGGCTCATCGCGCGCGACCACCTGCCCTACGAGTACGCCGTGCTGTGAGTATGAACGACGACCCACCTCACTCCGGCACGCGCTCGGCGAATTATACTAACTATTCGAGCGAATTATATACATTGACTTCAATATTTACTGATTTGAATATCGAACTCACCATCGAAGGCGAACGCGAGGCTGGTAAAGTGAACGTAGATGAGAGATGCAACAGTAGTGACCCGGTAGCGTGGGCCCGCAGGGTGTCGGAGGCGCTGATATACGGCGCGTGGATGCTGGCGGAGGCGCTGTCGTTCGCGCCGAACTTCGCGGCGGCCCGGCGCGCCGGCTCGCGCATCGTGCACGCGCTGCGCGCCGCGCCCGCAGTCCGCGACCACCCGACCGCCGTGGAGGACCCCACCTGGGTAACTACACACCATATTTACGCTATTATACTTTTATGACTGTACATTTTGCAACAAGAGGCTCACTGCCGTGCCGTATCCTACTATAGAATAGTATCGCCTTACACAATATTGTACCAATGAAACGAGATGACTGAAAAATAGGATGCTATTTGTGTTTTCTGTGGACTTTTCCAAGGAAATCTATTGCTTGGAGCATAACATTTTTTACAGATTTTTACAAAAAAGTGCTGATAATAAATCGTACAAAACAAATAAATTAAACAAAATAATGGTTATAAATAACGCAATACTTCTGGATTTCTTTAATTTATTTAACAATTTATGTACAAACAAAACATATAAAGGAAACAAAAATTATACAATAATGTACAATGGAGCTGCTTATTCCAAAAGGAATCTCTTCCAGCAGTCCGAAATAAGGAAAAAACATTCAACAGTAACATTCAACATGCGTAAAGAAACAATTTAAATAAAAGAAACAAAAATAAACAATATGTATGCTACCACATAAATTAACCTACCACGTATGATAAAATAGTATCGTACTTAATGCTACATATAATTTAATGATGACTTTAATTCACCAGTCTTGTAAGGAATGACATCTTACAGCTCTCTTAAACAGGCCCACATTTTTGTAAGTGCGAATATTAGGAGTTATTATTTAGTTAGAGAAGTTCCCAAAGGTTTCATAATACGGCTCCAATCATTGTTTTCCCTTTATATTGTAATGTTATACGAGGAAATCTGAAATTATCATCATCACCAAAGGCGGATCCAGGTTTGGCGCCAGGAGGGGGCACATAGTCGTGGTCAAATCAATAACTTAAAATCAAATTTTAATAACATGCAACTCTGTTAAGAAAGTACCGAAAAAAAACAATAATACTCTTTTTTTGTTATTCATTCAAATTTATTTTATCACCTTCAAACTCAGATCAAGTAAAAAAAGGTAGATTATTACTAATAACAAAGTGAAGCCATATTTTTAATTATGTGTGTTTTGTCATCTTTTTGAAAATCTCCCCAGATATTACAAGTATAATTAATAAATAATAAATAAATCGGCATAAGCGATTTACGTTAGTAAATTTACTAGAATCAATTTACCCGGTATATATCGCAAAATTCAAACTTTCTAACGAATTTTGTAAATTTCAGCTCTGTATGAAGTAGAATTTTAATTCAATTTAAACACTTACATATTGTAATATTATTACAATACTTAAAGTATACTTTGACATAATAACAAACAGACGAAAGGCAATAACAAATTTAGAATTTTGCGATATATCAGGAATATTTTAATTATTTTTTTTAAACTTTATAGTAATGTGTAAAAAAAACAGACAGCTTTTGTAAAGTATTTTTATTACACAAAGTAATATATTTGGGAGTGGCAAAATAAACTAAACAATAATCTAAGACTCGTTACATAAGTTTTTTAAAATGTTTGGTGCTTAGAGCTGTCAGTTTTCTTTAAAACATAAAAAGGTCTTATTATTATCGATGTCTCAAATTAAAATAAGATCAGATCAATGGTGGCTCTCTTATTTTTTTAAAGAGCATTAAAATCAATGCGGTCACGACGATACACTTGATTTCATTGTGTAAATTTATCTAAGATTTTAGGTTATGTTAGCAAAGCTTAATGCTCTTAATCTCCCTCCTGCAAAAAATATATACCCCCCCCCCCCCCCCGGATCCGCCGTTGATCATCACGACGTGACATGCCGCACAATGTCACACTCATAGTGGGTCACGGTGGTCTCAACTAAATTTCTTATCGCAATATAAATAAGCGGTACCTGCAGGCCGTTCGCGGCTTTCACTTTTGGCACCTTTAACTGCTAACAGAATATTAACTTGTTCTTTTAGTTTAAAGTATTTAGTTATGTTCTATGTAGTCGCTTTACATTCGTAAAGTTATGTAAAATTTATACACCCGAGGTATTTATATCATAATTTTGAAATATTTACAAAAATATAAATATCTCTTATTCAAGGTAATGGCAGAAAGTAGAACGAGTATGTTTCAGGTTTATCTAGCTCCTGTTCCATTTAATGAAATTGACATATGACAAGAGTTTTACCCTGAAGCTCTGACTAAATAACTATGTATACTCTTCAACAGACGGGGAAAGGTGACTTGGAAGTCTCGTCCGTCACATTCAGCTACCCCTCGCGACCTCAGGCCACCGTGCTGAAGAACGTGTCGCTCACGGTCCCAGAGGGGAAGACTGTGGCCATTGTGGGGGCTAGCGGCTCCGGGAAGTCTACCATAGTGCAACTACTTCTGAGGAACTACGATGTGACACAGGGTGTTATAGTAAGTTATATAGAATAAAACTCTTCGAAATAAATTATTTGTTAAATTAATATTATTAGTAAATAGTCGGTACAACTTTGCCAAAATAAAAAGATATAACGCAATTGATTGTGTCCACAGCGTCTGAACGGCAAAGACATACAGCAAGATCTGACGCTGCGGCAGCTGCGCGCGCAGTTCGGGCTGGTGCAGCAAGAGCCGCGGCTGTTCTCGCGCAGCATCCGCGACAACATCGCGTACGGGCAGCCGGCCGCCGCCGCGCCGCTCGAGGACGTCATCGAGGCCGCCAAAAAGGCCAACGTGCACAGCTTCGTGGCTGGACTACCTCTAGTAAGTTAGGGGTAGATGTTTCTTGTACACTGTTTTTATTGAACATAGACTTAAAGCTTTATGAAATTCATTTTTAAAATGAGTCTACTAAAGGATACAAATTATCACTCCCGCTGTAGGTACTAAAGTTAGATATGAGTATTGTATTTTTCCTTTTCTTCTGGAAAAAATAAATACATATCTGTGTTATTTCCTATCGCGATGCCTCGCAGTACACTAAACCTATTTAAATTAAAACTCCCAGAGAAGTCGGATGGAGCAAACGCGACGTTATCATCGACGTTACTCATATTTATAATTTTCAAATTTGGGGCACGAAAGGATAATGTATGCATGCATCCGGTAACATGAGTTCCGAGAGTGATGAGACTCTGACAGCACTCGTTCTTCTATACTTTCTATTAAGTATTAGTTAAATGCTGCAACTGCAGATGACGTCGGATGGTCTGTGAAGATCTTTCCCGGTGGTGGTCTAGTAGGAGCGTGAGTAGGGGCGGTGCGTGATGCGGTGGTTGTTTGTTGCAGGGCTACGACACGGTGGTCTCCGGAGGGATGAGCCTGTCGGGGGGCCAGAAGCAGCGCGTGTGCCTGGCCCGGGCGCTGCTGCGGCGTCCGCGCCTTTTGCTGCTCGATGAAGCTACCTCCGCGCTCGACACCGCCAGCGAGAAGGTTCGTACTTACTTACTAGCCCTTATTAACGATAACAATAGTCGTATTATATTTTATTTGTTGGATAAGTCTGAGATGATTAAAAATTGGGCCTACGTAAGAAATATATGAAATATCTCCGTATACTAGTTTCAATACAAAATACTCGTTATTAATAAATATAAATTCAATATACGATGCAAATCCCCAAATTTAAATACTGTGGGACATGAAGTCACGATAATACTTGAAATAAACAATTCTGGCGATAGAACTCGGTATTATAGAAAAACTTGCGATATCCAAGCCCCACTGCTGTTTTATTATTTCGTTATTTCGCCTAGAAGTATGGTTGATTCACACCATTCAACCGTTATTCTTTAAATCGACATTGGTTTTAACATCTCTTACATTCATTTCTAGTTACTTAGCCTTAAAGTGATAATTATTGACACAAAACCATCGACGCGACTTTAAAACTGCGCTATTCACATCGTAGTCATAATGGTTTTTATTTTTGTCAGTTTTCAATGTAATTGAAGCGTAATCCGCTAATAACACTATTTGACAATTACTCATAAATAATGGGATATCATTTACATTATAACAGAAAAAAATGGACCCAGAATAGAGCCCTGTGGGACAGCGTATACAGACGCGAATATTAGAATAAGATGATTAATCTTTATTTCGCATCACAATTAATAAACGTTGATTTCTTTCAACGGTTACTTTCGAGCGAACAGAAATTTTTCTAATACTATATTCACTTGAGCTTTTTGAGGATCGTAGAGATGCAGTTGTAGTGCTGTATCGCAGCCAAGTGTGTGAGTAGAGCGTCGAGTGGTGTGATCTAGCGTGGGAGTACAATGTAGAGAGGAGGTGGTGATGTGTGGTGACGTGTGGTGACGCGAGGTGACGTGTGGTGACGTGTGGTGTCCCGGCAGGTGGTGGCGAGCGCGCTGCAGACGGCGGGCGAGGGCTGCTCCACGCTGGTGGTGGCGCACCGGCTCGCCACGGTGCGGCACGCGCACTGCATACTCGTCATGCACAAAGGTACGTGCCCTGCCCAATGACTAACTACACCGTATATAACATTGCCTACAGCGTATGTCTAAACGTGTTTCGAGTGAAGGCGATTTATGGGTCTGTAAAATGGAAAAGACAACAATTTTCGTTTCGGTATGAAGTAATTAAAAATTTATAGTTTCATGTTACCTACATATTAAAAAATATCAGCAAAGTAAAAATTATACAAAAAAAGTGGAGAATTAAATGACATTTCAAACTAGATTTTGGCCATATCGCATGCTTGTAGGTCAGGTTTGAGTTACGTACTTATACAGTCTTTCTATTTCTTACTGAGATCGAATCAATGTTAATGAAACGTTCAAAACACAAGCAGAATTACTAATTAATAAATCGGTATCAATTTAATGCGCTTACAAGTAGGACAAGTATTGTTTAGAAGATCTTCTTTTGTCATCATCACAGCCCATTAACGTCCCACTACTGAGCACGAGCCTCCTCACACAAATCAAGGTGTGAAGGTATTGGGTCATACTCCACCACGCTGACCCAGTGCGGATTGGCGGAGGCAGGTGTATGGCGTCCTGCTGTTAGAATTTTTCAAGCCGCCCATGAGGCCTCTAACATGGCTTAACGACTACCACATTTAGTGATAACCGGGACCAACGGCTTAACGTGCCTTCCGAAGCACGGAAGCGCTCGATATCAAATGCCACACAAACGGTCACCCATCCAAGGACTGACCTCTGTAAACGCTGCTGTACTTTGGTGATCGTTTCCAACCACCGAACACCGCAGAGCTACGAGCGCTTCTTCTTTTGTGATGTCCCATAATTCGTCTTTTTTTGAGTTAAGCCACTATTCCATTAAGCATGCGATTATGTCGATTTAGTGACTTTTTGCTCTATGGCGTCGATTTGAACTGTTTGTACGGATCCATCCGCTGTAGGTGGAGCTCCTGCCTAAAAACCGTCCATGTTACGTCTTAAGATCTCTCCGTTACGAGTCCCAATAGCTTTTAAAACAAATGCTGCAACTTCAGTTAGGTACCCATTGATTTAAACTTATAAGAGTAATATTTCTAATAATTCTATCAAAGAAAACTGATATGGCCAAATTAGATTATATTCTGCAAAATTTTAAGTTTTCTATGCGATGGGGGTTTGGACTGACGTCAGTGTGGTGTTTCGATATGCCTAATGTTGGTTGACGTAAGGCTGACTCGTACCCAGACACAGGTGTGACGTTACAATGTGTGTGTGTCCTCAGGCGAGATAGTGGAGCGCGGAACGCACGCGCAGCTTCTGAGCGCGCGCGGCCGCTACTGGCGCCTGCACTCGCAGCAGACGCACGCGCAGCACTAGACGCGCCGTCAATCGTGCTCATCGTGCTACTCGACGCCGCTTAACAATCTTACTTGCATACTCGAATTTCCAAAATTCATAGTACCTATTTCTGATCCTGACTTCCATTTCTATGCAACATTGCCATGCCCTACATACCTTTAAACAATTTTTTTTATTGTAGAAGAAATCTTGTAGTGCACTTCCTTATTGCTATGATTTAATCTAAGTATTAGTAATGTTATAAAAATATTGTCTTCAAGTAAAGTAAGACTAGTTCTTATTGTGTTCATTTAGATAATTTATTTAAAACTATTCTAAGAATGCACAATATATTTAAGTAGTTAATGAGTGGCTCATTCACGACAATATAAAATTTCTCGACACAATACCAATAATATAAAATGAATGAACGTCCGCAGCATCAAGCTTCTAGTTCATTGTGGATAATTTTTTCAGTAATTAATAATTTGCTTTATTGTATTAATGAGCATTTATTTTCTTATAACCATTCATTAAAACTTAAAAAAATAAGTTTTTCTGATGAAATCATGTTGAAAAATATTCGAACTAAGCTAATTTCTATTTATGATCTATTTATAATGGGAATTTCAATTATTTGGTATTGTTTTTACTTTGGAAACTTATTAATGGTTCGTCATTGGCCTCTTATTTTGAAAGAGAACTGTGAACATTTGCCGATGACGAACTTGCGAAATAAGATTCTCAAGAAAGACTTACTTACTTTGTATCTCAAAGTGGTAAGTTCTACTTACAAGGAGCGTGTGATGGGCATTGTTTAGTATTAGATATAAGAAAATATTATTAAAATTTAAATAATCAGATTCAAAAATATATTTATATTTTTATAAGGATAAAATAAACTCAAATATATCTTAAGACTTAGTCAATAAGTTCGCTATGACTGTGATTATTATTTAATGTAGGTACATAAGTATAAGGTAGTTTCACATTCAAGTGAAAATTAGTTAACATAAAGAGTATGTTCACCACGTTTGAGATGCTAATGGTAAACGGACAGATCAGTCTTAAACCAACGTACGCTATTTAAAATCCATTTTATTTAGAAATTTGTCATGTTTGCTCAGTCCCCATCCCCGGAATCCAAAAGAGCGAACATTCAAAATACTTTTGAACATTTTTTGACGATGATGATATTAATTTAATAAGAAAAAAGCTTACAGAAGAGTCTTTGAATACTAGCTAGCATCCACAGACGCGACATGAAACGTTCCCCTGCAGCATCTTACGATACAACATAACTATAATGGCTGGATCCATCGCCGTCCTCAGTAACACAGCACCCGGCGTCGTGATTATAGTTTTCAGAACCTTTAGATAAGTTTTGTGTTAACAATGTGATATTTATAGTAAATTAAATTATGTTTTACCAATAATGTGAACTGTTTATTATTTTGGTCCCTTTTCATGCCATTGTCATTAAACATATTTTCAATGGTTGTAAATGTAAGCAGCGTATATGGAAATCAGCTCCTGGATTGGTAACAGTTTTTGTGCTTCGCAAAGCTTCACTGTTGTATTATTCTTCAGGAATCTATCATATTCAGGGAATATGACTTGATGCGACTTGCCTTGCTTTGTAAGAGGCCTGTGCAGTGCCCGAACTGCCCGAGTAGAATGACTTTAACTATAAAGCTCTTTTTCTGTCATTGTGAGGAAAAATATAATTCTGTTAGTCAGTGGAAGCTACGGAACTTTCTTCTAAATCAAAACAGATCGCTTCATTGAACTAGGACCACGCAATTGGCGCTTTGTGAAACAGCTGATCCTTTCAGCCCATCTATAGTACAGCTGCTACTCTTTTCTCGTAGCGTCTCGAGCTTTTGCAGTAAGTAGGTAAATGAAAGAAAACGACATAATATACAATAATTCATCACGTTTATTTCTATACTTAGTAACTACGTTCAACAACAGTTTCTTAAACTACCGTTCCGCTACCTGATTGATCCCCCCCCCACCCCCCACCAAAGGCACCTCATCACAGTTACTGCTACTTCACCTCTTTCGGTGATCACTTTGTCAACAGACAAAACAACATTTGGTACTTTTCCTTATTTCTAATGAAGGCAGACATTACATACGTTGTTTTTTTATTTGGTATTGAGGGTCCCCAGTGGCTCATCTACTTTCCAAGGTTTCTTACGTTAATGCTTCTTCTACAATATTATAATACCAGGTGTAATTTTTACAACTGTTTTATGAACACTATTTTAAAACGTATTACTGGCACTGACTGGGGTATAGTCCCGGTACCGTGAAGGGGTTCTATTATTCGCTTTAACTACAGTGATTGTATTGACAACACAAAGGCATAATCCAGATCAACCATTGTTTGCAATAACGGCAAAGTAAGGCATATTTGTGTATATATATATTCTAATTACCAGTAAAAATCAACATCATCGATGGATTAAAATACTTAATGTATATATGTCACAACCTGCAATTGCAGTATTTCTTAGAAGTACTGAGATACACGAAATACTTGTAACATAAAATACTTATCAATAAGATCCTTTATTGTACCGGCTTCTGTATTTTTTGTCATCACAATACAGCGTGTAGTACTCGTCTTACTATATTATTGCGACGGTGTTCAAAGCCGCTTAATACCAGGAAACAGGCATTCAAAAGATAAAATTAATCATTTGTATATTTAAATGTTTACATAACTATAAATATATCTCTTGCTTCGTGACTCGGAAAGCACGTTAAGCCGTTGGTCCCGGCTGTCATGAACATCTATAGCAGTCGCTAATTCGTCAGTGCCTTCTAATATACTGACTCCCGGTTTTGCCATAGAATGATGTGGGTTGCGGAGGTCAGACGACAGTCACTCCGTGTAAGCACAAGTGTAGGGCAGCCGGGATCATGCTAGGAGGACATTTGATAGTAGACGGGACTCCTGGAAGGGGTGGGATTTAGTCGTGGGTGGCGGCGAGTACCAACGCCTGCGCCGAGGCGAGGAAGGCTGCGGGAAGCCGCGCCAGCCCCGCCGGGGAGCACGCAGCCGGCGACGACCAGCCTGCGAGGGACGCCACACAGCTTTCAGTTAGGTAAGACTACACAACAAGCTGACAAGGTGGCGCAAACGGCGTCTTCAAACACGCACAAATTTTTTCTTACCAATATCATTCATCGATTACTCAAAATTTTAAAAAAATAAGCAAAATTTTGCAACACGTTTAAATAATATATAAATTTCGATAGATTTTTGTCCTGTTCGAGTGTGAGCACGACGGCACGAGCTGATAACAAAATTTTGTGGCGGCATTTCTTTTTGTTACCACAGTTTTTGTATTTATTAAAACTGGTCAATCGATTTATTATTTCTACGACTTGGGTCAGTTTTAGGAAAGAAGTCTATTATTGCATTTTTATTCTAGTCTGCATTTTCGTAGCTCCCAACCCCCGCTTCATCTTCCGACACCGTAATAGAGTTTGTGATCATTAAAAATTAAGTAACTTACTAATTAATAGTACAAAAATGTAATTTACATTAAAGAAGGTAATTTAGAAAAATTATGAAATATTGCGTCAAGTATGTAAATAAAAGCTTCAACAGATAACAAATTAATGTAATATGTAAATGAAATATTGAATTGGTTCATTGTCGTAAACGTTTCGAGACCAAAGCTAGGGTCTCAAATACAAACTAGTATCAAAAATTATTCAATTAAACAACATCAGGTTCAAGTTTAACCCTTTTTTAGTATCAATTATCATTGTACCAAATAAATAGGTGGTACTTTAGTCTCTAAGGATCATAACACACTTACAAGAACACGGCAAATGTATTTTTGTAAATATACTTTTATACATTCACGCCTGTTTCCCCGAAGGGGTAGGCAGGCAGAGGCATATTTTACGCCCACACTTCGCCAATTACATTGTCGGTGCCTTTTTTGTACAGCAGATAAATAAACATGAATGCCATACACAAAGTACAGAGTTATGTGTTAATTCTCTAGCTTTTGGTTCATTTTTCCTATCCTTTCTTCGCGAGCTGATGATGATGATGTTTAGTGATAAAAGGTCACGTATCGACATTTGGTTGAGATTTAGTTTAAAACATAATCCGATTCTAAAAAAGTTTGTGCACAATTTCAACGTTACTGGCATTTGTATTTTTTAAGATATGAAACTATACGTTAAATATGTTACAAATATAGTGGGTGAAGTGCACTGACCCTCGTGCAGCGCCCGCGGCAGGCTGCAGGCGAGCACGGCGCGGCGCGCCCCGCGCGGCCACACACGCGCGCTCAGAGCGCTCGCGCACACGTAGCACACCGCTAGCGGACCACCACACAACATTATTTACTTTCCAACTAACGTACGTACAGAAGGCGCACTGAATGCTACAAAACGATCTCTCCCAGTTAACTTAAATAAACTTACATTAGACATGTCTGCTTGGATAAACCATCAGGTGTGCCGTAGGGATCACTTTTAGGTCCTCTATTATTCAGTATTTTATAAATGATATTGATCGATATTTAGTCCACACAAATTTCTTCTATTTGCATATGATATGAAGGTATTTGAGATTGTTAATAAATTCCAGGATGCTATTGAGCTTCAGCAGGACTTGCAGAGGTTGAGTATTTATTGTGAACTGAACACATTGAACTTAATGTTTTTCTATGCCCTTACTTGAAAAAGCACCTATAGCCACGCTATATCTAATTCATTAAAGGTCATTAAGTTGTCTACTCAAGGTGAAGCTAAAGATCTTGGGGTTGTGTTAGATACAAAAGTTGCTCTTTGATAACCATATAACTGCAATAGCCAGTAGAGCAAAATATGTCCAAATTTTTCAAACAAATTAAACAGTAATGATCCTCTATTGTGCGCGCTACGGGGTTTATATTGCGAGAATTGAGCAAGTTCAGAGGAAGCTCCACGGTATCTTAACTTTCAATTTAAGATTCCTAAGTTCGGCTACGAGAAGCGTTGTGCTTTATTTCACCCCTGGCCGCTTTTCATAAAGCGTAATGAATATTATACTTTTGTTTAAGATTGGCAAGGGTTTTGTTAAACTTGCCAAATCAAACTTCTCCTATTTATAAGCCTTTTAGCACTCCCTATAAACATACCAACTACATGCGGAGCAGTTTTTTCATTTTTATCAGTGTTTTAAATTGTGAGATCGACATTTTTCACGACAGTATAATTATTCTATAATTATATTATCAGTATAAATATTAAGTTTTAACTGCAAGAGCACTGTTTGACATGGTTATATTTAGGTTCTAAAGCTTATAATCTAATGCACAGTCAATTAGTTCTAGGTGAGAAGATTTGTAGTTGGATGTTATATGCGGTAGCTATTCATTGGCTTATGTTTAATATTTTTTAACATGTTGGGCATTGAAGCTGTAAGCTATTCTACGAAAGTAAATAAAAAAACTACATGAAGACACCAAAATAATACTAGCTAAAATATGAAGACCAAATAAAATGAGGATTCTTTAAGAAAGTATAAGTAAGTTTCATAACAACAATTATATTGTAGACAGCGGTGGCCCGAGAGTTCAACACAATGGCCGTTATCTGCATAAGTACGGACATACACAAAGGACAAAAGGTAACTAAACGCATGCGCGCGAGCATTGCGTAGACGCGTTGCTATAGTTGCTGGCGTGACATGACGCACTTCGATTGAGACCCTGTAATGTATAGCTACACATTCAAATTAATTGTTTAATTAGTGCATCGCAAACTGTACTCTCGTTTTATCGATTGATATTAGTCTGTGGAAAGATTTATTTATATCATTTTCGCAACATGATTTTTAAACCAGTAAATTGTAAGAAATTTGTAAGTTGAGATTCAACTTTTTGAGCTACTTTAATTCCAATATAGACTGCGGGGCTTATTATAAAACAAGATTTAAACTTAGTTCTGTCGTTTTTATGTCATAAAATGAAGATATCGAATGCATATATTTTGTATTGGATAGTGTAATTTTTAGTTTCAGTTTCATCATCTCACCAAAACACATGGTCCCAAGAACATCTTGCAGATGCAGGCTTCCCTCGGCCTCCCGCAGCCTCTCGCAGCAGTCGAAGTACAGCAGCACGAGGCCGCAAAGCCGCGGCCCCAGCAGGCCGGCCCCCCGCCCGGAGCCGCACTCACTGCCGCACCGCGCACACTCGCTAGCTGACTGCGTGCAGCTGTTGCACTCACACATACTACAACTCTTCTGAGGAACTTGTGTGTATTTTCGTTCATCCTCAGAAACATTTGATCTCTCTTTTGAGTTTTGAGTGTAAGTATACAACAATCCAATTAAAAATGGCGGCACTATAGTCATAGCGGATAGAATGGTCGGGCCTAGCACTGGGACCGGGGCGCGCCCACACTGGAACAGAAATTAATCGCTATGAAATTACCCTTAATATTACCCACGGCAACTTCATTGCTTTGGAGCACGCAGGGATCATTGTCATATGATGCTAAAATTATTTAAACAGTGAGGTAATAAAGTTTTGAGGATTTATTTTCCAAGTTTGTTAGGTTAGGCATTTACGTTTTAAAATAGACTTTCTTCGCAAAGAAGGGATGGATAATATGGCAGGTAAAATGTCTAGGAGTTCAACATAGAGTACTGCTTACTTCTACTTGTACATAGCTAGATGGTTTGGTTGGCTAAAGTTTGATGGCATTGGTTGTTTCTATTACTTATTATTACAATTAGAGATAATTTAATTTAACTAGCGTTGCTCGGAACTGGTGAATTTTTTCAAGCACGTCGTTGCTAGGTTGCTACGTACGGAGCGTGATTTGCAAGTGGTGCGGTAATATACAGGCTGTCCCAGAAACAAGTGTCCAGATATAATACACCCGTTGGGGTATCCAAATTAACCCTTTGTATGTTCCAAGATTTTTTAAAGTATTCGAGTTACGAATTCATTTCTGAATTTTCGACCCCACTCAAATTTGAATTAAAGTTCTAATCTTCGTCTTTAATTGTGTTTATCAGCTTCGTAACTTTGATGAACGTTATGAAAATGTTGGAACAAAGTGAAAATTTTACTTTCGTTAATTAGATTAAATTAAACTAACTAATATTTTTAATAAAAAATTAAAACAGGGTACTTATGGCTCCAATGTATATAAAATAAAAAAACTTCCAAAAAATAATAATTAAAGAAATACTTTATGACATAATACCTGCATGATAATAATGATGAATTTTTATTATGTAGGTACTTTAGCTAAAATCGGCCTAAAAAAACAGCAAAATGGAAAACACTTAAAATTTTTACCCTTTTCCCATTTAAAAAAAATATTTTTGAAACACTTTATCATTCCTCAGGTTTATTAGTTTGTGAGTACAAAGTTAGGCGACGAATTCAACCGAATATGGGGGTCACTTGAAGAGGCTCTATAGAAAATATAAAAAAAGGATAGCAAACTACATCAAATGACATATCAAATAAATGGAATTTAAAATGCATATGTCTTAAACTAAATAAGAATAAAACGTCCCAAGGTCAGTTAATGTTAACTTTATTTCAGTCGTTTCCAACAAAACTTGGAATCATTTCTACTACCTATGTTGTCTTTGATGACAGATTTAAGCAAAATTAGGACATTTCGTTATAATTTTTCATCTGTTATAGAACTTTATAGTTTGAAAAAAATTAACTTTTTAGCTATAAAGTTTGTTATTTGTTTTACTTTATAATTTTTTATTTCATGATCATAATTATTGTATAAGTATTTGAAATATTTATTTCACTTTACACCAGCATTTTCATTAAAGTTAGGAATCTGATAGTTTTAATTATCAAAGAACAACTTATCAAAAGATTCAGTTGCACAATAAAACATTTTAAAATGTCTAGTACTTTAAAATAAAATGTATTTTTAAGTTGTCCAGGTCGAAAACTCTCATAAATTCAAAAAAGATTCATAACTCGAAAGTTATAAAAAATCTCGGAACGTACATGAGGGTGATTCGGGTATACCGAGAGGGGTTCAATCTCTGGACTTCCGCTCGGAACTCATTTCTGGGACACCTTGTATACAGCAATGTATACAAGAGCTAAGGATCCTTCCTTCCTTCTCGTGTCCCTAGACACCCTACGAATAAAAACTTTGTTGTACCTTATTGTAGGACTAACCTAGGAAGGGGTTGCTCCACTGCATCGTTGCATGCATACTTACAATAATGTTCATACCAGCAGCGTAGACATTTTTCATGACTCTGAGCGTGTTTTTAAAAATAAATGTTTGAATTTATTTTTTTAAGAACATTAGTGGTAATTATTATGTAAATGCATGTTATTAATATTGTTTTTTTTTTTATATTGTTCTTTAGTGTTTGTTTTATTTTTATTTTTTACTCTTATTTTTGACATCAATTCTATAGTGTTTATGTCAACAATAAGAGTAGAGGCATATCTTGTAACTTTTCTTTGTGTGTGTTACTAATTACCAATGTAAAATTGTGTGTTGATGGTGTATCTTTTATCAATAAATAAATAAATAAGTATGATCCCTTGGTGGGAGCGGGGGCTAGAGGTGGCTCGTGTGCGGTGCTCGTGTGCGGTGCTCGTGTGCGGTGCTCGTGTGCGGTGCTCGTGTGCGGTGCTCGTGTGCGGTGCTCGTGTGCGGTGCTCGTGTGCGTGGCTCGTGTGTGGTGCTCGTGTGCGGTGGTCGGGTGCACTCACGATGATGTAGAGCGTGGCGGGCGCGGCCAGCAGCGAGGCGGCGTAGCTGGCGGCCAGCGCGGGCACGGCCTCGGGCGCCGCCGTGGCGCTCAGCGCCTGCCACGCGCGCGGCCCGCCCGCGCACGACAACACCGCGCTGTGCCAACACTCTCGCATTATACTCTCCCTTTCCGATACATACATAATACGTCCATCTATTTCAATTGACGTGAGCAAAAAATATGCCCAATGCTAAAACTGAATAAAAAGACCTATATAGTTGTAGAATAGACCTATATAGGATTCCCTTCGCCCACACTAACACTAGACGAGATCGCCTTTAATCGCCTTCTAGCTCACCCTCGGGCAAGACAAAGGATATTTAAATTTATTGTAGGCGACTCTCTTTTTAATGTCACTGAGAAGACAGTAACCAACCTAGTAACAACTTAAAGAACAGTGAATTAATACCTGCATTGTACGGGTCACAATTTAAAGTTTGAGGGTACCACGTAATTTTAAAAATCAAAGACAAAAATCTATCAACCTGGGATTCGGTGAAAATTATATTTAAATTTAAGAACCACTCATATTTAGAATAAGAGTTTCCTAAATATAATACACAAGAAACTCTGGAAGTTCCTTACTGTTATCTACCTTTTAGATAATTAGGCACTAACAAACGTTCCTGACTTATTGTTTACTATTTATAGTCCTGGCGACGATTTATCGAGGTAATACAAACTCGCGAGATTCGACGAGAAGCTTTTCGAGCAGACAGAAGAAACGCGTCGCCCGTTTTAGGAAATCCGTAAAATGGGCGAGGACACGATATTCCTGAAGTCTGACACAATTTTTAAACTTTTTTTCCAGAGTGCTCCGATTAGAATTGTTAAAACGAGATCGTATCTAGAATGAGAACATCCATAAAAGCACTAAAATTACACACATAACTCAGAGGATCAGACACATGGTCTTCAATATTTGTATGCCAAAAAAGCATCCAATGTACATCCACTGTATTTACCCTCCCCAATGGAAGCTTACTAGGGTAACTCTAATTCAGAAGAGTACTGATAAATGTAATGTTAAAGAATACCGTCCCATTGCAATTCTATCGTGCCCGGGTAAAATATTTGAAAGTGTTCTTCATAACCGAATAAACGAGCAGGTCGAAAGGTACCTTTGTATGGAACAGCACGGGTTTAGAAACAAACGGTCAGTGAACAGTAACCTCCTTACCTTGTTGAACTATATTGCCAGTTGCCTCGACCGTGGAGGCCAAGTAGATGTCTTATACTTCGACATCCGAAAGGCCTTTGATAGGGTTAACAATGATATTCTGCTGAAGAAACTATGTGCGATTGGTTTCGCTCCTAGTCTTCTTCATCTTATTGCAGGCTATCTTCGCAATCGCGAGCAGTTTGTCAAGCACGGCCTTTATGAGTCTAAGCCCTATCAAACGCGTTTTGGAGTGAGTAAAGAGTCAATACTTGGTCCCCTCCTTTTTATTTTAATGATCAATGATTTGCCGTCCGTTCCGCTAGATCGCTTTTATACGCAGATGATCTCAAAATTTTCATGGAAATAAATCCATTGAGGACTGCTTGTTGCTCCAAAGGGACATCGTGGGTGTAATTTGGTATCTGGTGTCCCTCAAGGTGACATTCTTTCCCCTCTTCTCTTTTCCTTATTTATTAATACCCTTATCCCTTACCTTCGCTGCTTTCACCATCTATATGCCGACGATTTGCAACTTTATAGAAAGTGCGCTGCGGCTGATATTGATGGCGCAATTAGTCAGTTAAATGAGGATCTTTGTGAAGTTGCACATTGGTCAAGTCGGTTTGGTGTAGCTGTTAGCCCATCTAAGTGCCAAGCTATCGTCCTTGGTAGTTCGCGTCAACTGTGCAAAATGGATCTTTCTTTAGTCTCTCCTATTACTTTTGGTGGAGCATCTATTCCTTTTTGTTCTGATGTGAAAGATCTTGGTCTATACACATATAATAGAGGTAAGCCGGGTTACAGGTACTTTACGTGCTCTTTACCGTCTTAAACACTTCCTTACCTTTAATACTAAAGTAATGCTTGTTCAGGCCCTCGTTCTTCCTGCGATGGACTATGCCGATGTGTGCTATCCTGATCTGAATATAGATCTTCTTATGAAATTAGATCGCCTTCTTAACAATTCCATACGATTCATTTTTAGACCTCGAAATTCGACCACATTTCATACTGTCGTCTCCGTGTAAAGTGGCTTCCTACTCCTCAGCGTCGTGAAGCTAGAATCATCGCTGCATTATTTTTCATCCTACATTATCCTCATTCTCCTGCTTATTTGAAATCAACTTAAGTTTTTTGATCTCAACACAAATAAGACGATAACACACACAAGACATCTTCGTTCTTCTCAGAACCTTCTTCTCGCTATCCCTCAGCATTACTCTAGGTACCTGTCCAATTCTTTTCACATAAGGGCTGCTCAACTTTGGAACAATCTTCCAGCTAGAATAAGACTTGCGCAAAGCAAGCCAGTGTTCAAGCAATTGATTTTTAAGCTTTATTTCGAAGAGTCATTGTTGGTTTGATTCTCCTTGCTGTCATATTTAATAAGAGTAGTTTATCTTTTTTTATGTTAGTTTATGTATGTTTATTAACTACCGCACCGCCTTTAAAGTTTTCTGCTAACCCCTAAGGTCAACTGGCAGATTACTATCAATCAATCAATCAAATCATTTATTTGCATAACATGGGTACATTACAATTTAAAGATTTATTTATTTATTTATTTATTTATTGAGAAAACCAACAGCGTATACAGTTAAACAATTAACATAAGTACTTAAAGCTAGTATGGCCAATAACAGGTTTCCCTAATATATCAAACAATGTGAGTGGTAAGCAAAGAAACAATTACAAGTAATAAAATATAAAAGAGGCAGTTGCTGTCTAGTGCTAATAACTCCTGGTAATTCTGGCAGTTATGTGGTAATTAAAGAACATGAAACTATTATAAAACTAATATAATTACATAAATAAAATAACAATATAATAGAGGCTATGAAATAATGTTAATGTAATGGCTATGAAATAATGTTAAAGTAATGGTTATAAAATAATGTTAAAATAAAGGTTATGGATTAAATGATAAAACAATTTTAAGGAATTGCGGAAACTAAAAAGACTTAATTTTGTCCTTTAGCGTGGTCTGTACATGGTGTTTGAAAGAACTTTTAGAATTAGAAAAGATATCAATGTGTCCAAATAGTTCGTTATATGTACGTGCCAGACGAGAGAGAACTGAGTTACGATGATACTTAGCACTGTGTCTCGGAGTCTGCAACAAGGGAGTGACGCGGGTGCGGTACTTTGGAGCACTGAACATAATTTTAGAAACGAGATCCGTACAGTCAAATTTACTGTTTAGTACATTATATAACAAAGCCATGTCCAAAACAATACGCCTATGCTCCAAAGACATAATATCAAACTCAAGGCAACCTTCATTATAACTGTCCAGACTTTTACGGCAACGAAAACCAAGATGGTTTATAAATATTTTCTGAATACGCTCCAAACGGGTTTTATAGAGATTATACTGTGGAGACCATACAGGGCTTGCATTCTCCAGTACACTCCTAACATAAGCAAAGTAGACAATCTTAATGACTCGGATATCAGAAAATGGCTTACAGGTGCGAATAATAAAACCAAGATTTTTATAAGCCTTGGAGACAATTTCATCGATATGAGAGGATAGTATCATTTTTTGATCGAGATAAACGCCTAAATCTCTTACACAATATTTACGGCTGATTTGAACTCCATCAAAGTGATAATTATGTACAATGGGCTTGGGTTTCCGCGTAAATGTAATACACTCACACTTAGCCGAGTTTACTATAATATTATTTTCTTTGTAATATACAAATAAACGATCCAAGTCTCCTTGCAAAAGTTTGCAATCATAAACAGTATTAATCCTACAGAAAATCTTTTTGTCGTCCGCGTACATAAGGTAATTAGCATGTTCGAGGCACTGTCCTATGTCATAAAGGTATGCATTATAAAGAAGAGGGCCCAAATGCGAGCCCTGGGGAACTCCTGTAGGGATGTTGACAAAATTCGAGCGATAACCACCTATTACGACAGCCTGAGAACGATTCATGAGATATGATTTGGTCCACCGGAGCAAGTCACCGTGAATGCCTAGGACTTTCAACTTGTTAAGCAGGATCACGTGATCCACACGATCGAATGCTTTTTCAAAATCAGTGTAAATCACATCAACCTGCCCTCCACGGTCCATATTCTCAAGAACAAATTCAGAAAAACATGCCAAATTAGTTGTAGTGGAGCGCCCCCTAAGGAAACCATGCTGGCGCTCGGGGATAGAGCGTGAAAGCAGACCATAAATAGCCTCATACACAATTCTTTCGAGCATTTTAGCAGCAGTGTTTAATAAAGAAATGCCTCTGTAATTCTTTATGTCGATTCGCGAGTTCTTTTTATGCACGGGAACAATATGTGCCATTTTCCATTTGTGAGGAAAGATACCCTCACGCAAAGAGCGATTAAATAAAAGAGTAAGAGGAAGAGCAAGCGATTTAGCACAACGCGACCAAAATAGAGAAGGTAGCCCATCACAACCGGCACCCTTATTTATATCTAAGGTTTTCAGCATTTTTTCGATGGTTTTTTCATTTGTTTGTATGTTAGATACTACATCAGAACACACGAACTCATCAGATGGTGGCGCCTGATTGTTGCTAGGTTCACCAAATACACTTCGAAAGAATGAGTTGAAAGCATTGCATATTTCCTGCCCCTCTGTGTACTCCTCGCCATTCAAACACATTTTCCTAGGAAAGGCAGATCCACCACGAACGGTTTTAACAAAACTCCAAAAAGATTTAGGATTTGTATGTATGCTTCTTTCACATCTAGATATAAAAGTATTAAAACATTCCTTTTGAACGTGGCGTTCTCTACACCGAAGCAATGAAAACTCATCGTAATCTAACCTATTCCCATACTTTTTCCAACGAATGTGAGCCTTAGTTTTTTCTTTAATTATTTTTATCAAAGCTGGTGAGTACCATCTAGGATATGAACGCTTCCCTGTATTATTACTAAGAGGCACATACAAACGTACACAATCATCAAGTACATTATACATGGTTATAGTAGCCTCATCTACAGTACCTGTACACATAAGAGACCGCCAGTCCTGTTTTAAAATATATGTATTAATACCATCATAATCCGCCCTTCTGAAATCCCGTCTCAGTGCAGCGGACTCCCGTAGTGGAACAATACCTAAATCCAAAACAGTTACACTAAATGAAGGGTGCGCACGATCCTCTTTGAGGAGCGGTGCACACACAGAGGCGACGCTCATTGCCTGATTCGAGAACACTAAATCCAATATATTACCAGCATAATTTTTAAAATTATTATATTGCTTAAGTCCGAAAAAAGTAAGCGTATCTAATAGTTTGGTACCGGCTTCCTGAACATCCGCTGACCCCTTTTTCAAGATTGTGTAACCATGAGGATTCCAGGAAATAAAGGACATGTTAAAATCACCAATTAAAACAAGATTATCGCTTGGAAAAAGCTCAAGAACGCTCTCAATTTTTTGTTTGACCAATTCAATATTCGAAGGCAGTTGACGGCTATCAGGAGGAATGTACGTCGCACAGATATGTAAATCCGCATTAGAAGCGCACGCACGAGAAGGTATGGTAATCCACAATAGCTCAGTAGTGCCGCACACCCCCATAGCACGGGGCATGGCGCCGAGAGTACGTCGGGCTAATATTAACACACCACCACCTGTACTCTTGCCACTAAAATGCAAGTCTCGGTCAGCCCTAAAAACATCATACCTAACATCACACAATTCACCATCAAAAATGCCACCATGTAGCCACGATTCTGTCAAAACTATGACGTCATAATTGTTGGCCAAAATACTTAGTCGAAGTTCAAGACATTTAGTTCTAAGACCACGAACATTCTGGTAGTATAGTTTTAGAATATTTACCGCCATCAGTAACAAGAAAAATTAAACCAAGCGTTAGTTATATTTGTAAACCAAAATAAGACCGCAAAGTGCACTACATACAATAATAAATTAAGGACGTTTTCATTCCAACCCAATTTCAAACAACCACACACTTTTCGCCACACCTTTTCGTCACAAAGATAATTGCATACACACTGACAGTCTCCATTAAGGCACAGTACAAAAAATTTCTTGAATATCATTGAATCTACCCAGTGTAACACCATTGAGTTGGTTACGTGTTTGTTCATAATAAACATAAATATTGAATTAGATTTTCGCCACATCAATACACAAATACAACCACATACACAATCAATAATAACTAACCACATACAATATTTCTTCATCCTTCCAAATAAACCAAACCACTTCATGAAACATACATTCCCATAACAGTCAATAATTATCCTCATAAATAAAATTATTAAACTAACACAATGTATGGGAGCATGATTACTAAAATCAAAAACATCTTTACAGGTAAGTACCGCATACAAATATCTCCTAATCGGACAGTGCATAATATAAAATGACTTCATTTTTTGCGATTGGAGGTAGACAGCAAACTCCCGGAGAGGGAGACAGCTCATGGATTTCTTTGAACGAGCAAGCAATACATAATCGTCAACAAAAATAGGTGCGAAGATGTTATAAAAATACATTTGTTCGCCATATTTAACCTTTCTAGGTGTGCAAAAACAGTACAAATTAGTCAAAATAAGTAATAAGAATAATATAATTACAATTTATGTCACATTAAAGAATAACTAAATTTTAATATTATTTTCTAATAAATTTATACATAATAACTATACGATACGATATAACGATAACAGGAGGAGGCCTGTGTTCCGCATTGGACGCCTTGGGCTTGTTATGAAATACGCACATAGCTTCACAATATTTGATTTTCACATCTCTTGCCAATCGTTTGTCTTGTTTGCTCGCCACACTAGTTATGGAAATACCAATGAAATGTTTTATTAAATAATAGATAAACTCACCCCTTAACAAGAGTTCGATGCAGTCCAGCGTCGTCGGCGAATATAGCGATCATAGCGCAGAGCGTGGGGCCCACGACGTGCGCGTGGAGCACCGAGAGCGCGCAAGCGAGCAGCGCGGGGCGCGCGCGCGGCGTGCGGTACCGGCGCCCCGCCGCGAAGTAGATCAGCCACAGCGGCGCCAGCGACGCCAGCTCCGGCTGCAGCGGGCCTGCCACCATATAGGGTTGTGAGACCACTAACTTGAACCGACATTGTTAATCCGCTCTCCGAAGCCTTAAAAGGAGATTTCTGTCGGAGTCGGCCCCACCTCGACGTAACAGTCATAACGGGATCCGAGTTAAGTTAAAAAGCACAGTGGGATGCGTGTGGATGGTGGAGACGATCAACTATATGTAATGTCACCATAGGAAAAGAAAACCGATCCAAAACCGTATTACGTCGTAGAGTGCCTTGTATGTACGATGATACTGTAGTATCTAGAGTATCTTGATGAGAAATAGAACAGATGCGCTAATGGATGAGAGTCAAGTAACGAGCCGCTACATTATTCTATTTCTATTAAGATTTCCTCATCATCCACATGCTCTTTATAAAATACTATCACTTACTTACATAAATGATGATTTCTCTAAAGTCTAAATAAGTCTGCTTGCAGTCGTATTTCTATTTCTATATTTAAATGTAACTAACAGTTATTCACCTCCGCTAAAGGGGTCAACTAAATGAAAACATAGGAAATTGAAACATATTATATACCTATAACAATCACATAATCGTTTGCTTCGAATGACAATGCAATAATATCTGAAGTACCAAACTAGTGACCGACGTCTCACACATTCGACCACGAGGCGGAAACAAAAATTTAATTTATTTATTGCTCCTAGGAAGATAAGGATTTGCTAATGAAAAAAGAAATTGTTGACAAAAAATTACAATACATTAAAATCTGTATACTGATAGGAGGGAACCCTGTGCCGTGAACGTAGTGGAAGCAGATATTTTGAAATATATTAATTATAGCAAAACATTTTATTTGATTTATTTAATTAGGTATTAGTTGACATACATAATGTCCCGACTCTTTCCCGTAGTAGTAGGCAGAGATCACATCCTTTGCTGCGATCTGAAATTACGGGCACACACCCTAGCTTCATTCACTCATTACCCTTCTCATACACGCCTCCGACCACTTCCATTCACTTGTCCATCATAAATCACTTTCATTACTCTACTTTCATTCATCCTTCTCACCATGATCAAACCATCTAAGCATACCTTTCTCAATTCTTGTCACAATATATTCTATTCCACACCTAGAATACTAAAATAAATAAAATATACTTTATTGTCTTTAAGGTCAACATGATCATTTAGATTCGTCAAACATTTACACAAAATGGAAATTCCATATATATTTTAACAACAATGAAAGAGATATGAGCGGTACCATAATAAAGAAGTAAAAGCAAATGGGTTCTTTGTCAGACTTGGTCAATGTTTGTCAGTTTATTCGTCTGTTGTGGTTTGTTGTGGTGGTCTGTCGGTGACTCTTATCGGGGGTCTCTGTCAGTCAGCTGTCGTGATTTTAAAGGAGGGAGGGGATTGTCCGTCAGTCAGTCAGTCAGTCTGTCGGTGACTCTAACGAGGCTTCCAAAAGGCAACGAGATTGAGAAGAATGCCTCAAGAAACTCATCTCGGCATTTTTTCAAATTATGTCTTAAGATCTAATACAATTAAAGAAATTAAATATTAAGATTACCGCTGTTCTTAAAACTAACAAAATCTAATATCTAAAGATCATATATATCTTAAGAAAGAAAGGAGCAATTCATGTCACTTCTAGGCAGACTTGTCGTTCATAAAATCTTTCACACTATAATAAGCCTTCTGCATAATTTACTCTTTATGTAATTTTTAAATTTAGTTATAGATAAATTTGCCACATCATCTGGCAGCGTATTGTACATGCGAATACTTTTCCCCGCAAAAGAATTTGTAACTTTATGGAGCTTATACTTGAGCATAGCCAGTTTATTCTTAGTTCTTAAGTTAAAATTATGTCTATCACTATTTTTATTCAACTTACTTTTATTTTTATGAGTATGCAGTAAGTTTTCATAAATGTACTGTGAATACACAGTCATTATGCTTATCTCCTTAAACTTATCCCTCAATGAGTCGCGAGATCTCATACCATAGATAGCACGGACAGCCCTTTTCTGCAGCACAAAGATACATTCAATATCTGCAGCATTATCCCCCAGCAGTATGCCATATGTCATAACATTGTGGAAGTAGCTGAATTAGGTATTAGTTGACTAGACGAGCTGTTTTAATGTCCGTTAGTTGTCGGATCTTCTTCACGGCATAGGCTGCAGAACTCAGTCTGCCCGAAAGTTTCCCAATGTGAGACCCCCATTGCAACCTAGAGTCTAGTGCTATACCCAGAAAAACCGTCTCATTTACTAATTCTATTTCATCATCTCTAACCCTAGCACTGGTTTGAGCAAGCCGCACATTAGGTACTTCTGAGTGCTCTCAACTCTACTGCATTGAAATGAAAGTTATATCATAGAAAAATAGTTATGGCAGAAGAAACATGAAAGAATTAAGTTTAAGGTACTTCATGTTTCTTCTGCCATAACTAGTTGAGATTGTATTTTTCACTCTATGGAATTATACAGAGAGTAAATTGACTGAATTGATTGGCTAACCATGTTCATTATGTACAACAAAAAAATTACGAACAATCTCTGACCTTAAGTTGAAAACCCTTTCAAAGTTTTTATTTAAATGTAACTTTATTTATTTATGAGTGCGGCAAAATAATTTTACAAATTTTAATTTGAGTGGAGCTGCTTGGAGCGGAGTTGTTTCATATTATTTTCCAAAGTAATAAATATAGTGCATTCATAAATTAGGATATATCATTGAAACTCTAAAAGTAAATAAGTTACTAAGATTAAATTCGTTTGCATCGAGTTTAATAATAGTAATACTCGTGCTAAGATTCTAAAATACTTGCAAAAACTACAAAAACTATCAAATTGAAAGTTTGGAAATTTCTCAAAAGTATATTGTAATTATTTAATTTGCATGTAACATGCTGAGTTAAAAAATAGCACATATTAAAACACTTACTTGTCTTTAACTGTAAGCCACCGAGCTATTCATAAAGTATAATAAATTACCGAATAGTTGCTTCGGCACCAAACACAAAGGATATGGATTCTGTCAGAGTTATTGCACACCTTTTTGTATCACTTATTCTCCTGAATAATAATTTACAAACATTCCAAAGTGCTTCAAAACTAAAAAACTGTTCATCTTTTTATGGCAATGGAGTAGTATAGTATAGGTACTAGAATAGGCATTATAATAACAATATTTGCAACAAGCAAAAAGTTGATAGAAAACTGATTACATGGCCAAATGGTGTGCAATGCGATCTAGAATGATCTACAATCGTGAACATGCTGTAGTTGCCTCCAGGAGCTCCGACACGAGGCGAGATTACCGCCAGGAGGATCGAAACCAGGACTCCTAATATCATCCATCTTTTCTTTAATTCTTCCCACATGTCCAGCTTGTAATTGTCTTTATATTTGTTATAATGTCGTCTCTTGCTGTCTAGAAGCTCCGTTGACACGGTTATGCAGTCCATTATAGTCAAAGTAGCACTTTAATACGAATTTAGTTATAGCTATGTAAAATAACTAATGAGGGGCTGACAAATTAACTTTTGAGCACCAAAAAAGACACATTGTTAGCAGTAAACTGTAGGAAAACACAACTATCAGAATTTGAAATAATTATTTATATTTTCAACGCATCTAAGTAAAATCATTAGGTTTACGGCGAAATTTTTAAATTCCGCGCATCTGCATTGCTGTAATTTCTGACAGTTAGTCTGATTAGCGGATGATGACAACCGGCGACTTTTGCATTCCGAAGTTGAGCCTAAGATAATAAAATATATTTGAGTTTAAAATAATAGTTGTAACCAAAATATTACAACTCTTATAATACTGGAATACATTACTAAAATAGTTATCTTACCGAACTGTTGGTTACAAGTAAGGAATAACAAAACTTGTACACTATTATAATGTTTGCTAAAACATTATTAATTTTATTATTCCGAAAGCTTGTGAGGATATTATTAGAACTGAGTGTTGCTTAAAACCTATTAATTGTAAAAAGTCTTAAAAATTTATGTTTACTTTGTACAAACGTTGTTAACAGAATAAAATAGGTTATTCGAGTTGATTAAAACTGATTTTAAAAGTACCACTGTCAATTTTACTTGGCTGTCACCATAAAGAAAGAAAAACAATACATAAAATTGAATTTAATTCATAAAAATTCTTTGTTTTATGAAACAAATTTATCAATAAATAGTGAATAAGTAATATGAAAAGATGATTTCTAACATAATTAAGCACACTGCGTCTTTGACCAGAAGAACTATGCCGTATTTGAGGTTAGGTTTTATTCATAACAAACAGTTGTAAACTATTTATTTTATCAAATTCAATGCAATGTACCGTAAAACGAAAAGTCCTAATTGTAGAAAAATGTACTCTTTAGTATTACCCTAAATATAGATTTGAGTTTAATTGCAGTTCAGTGCGTCACAAGGCCGCTTACGAAGGTGATGGCAAAACAACAGTTCGCGTCCTCAATCAGGACCAAGACCTGGGGCTCATGATAGACTCATACGCTACTGTAAGTTCACATCCTACTAATATACATACTACCTAAGGGCGTTACCAATAAGCCCCATCAGGGTGTCAATAAGTACCTAGGTTACCTCTAAAGGATAGTCATTTATTTTTAAAACAATACCTTTAGTGAGTGTTAATGTGATGGAGAAAAGCTACTGCATCTTCTCATAGTTGATGGTGGGGTGCTCTCAATGGTGTGCAGTTTGTAGACTTATACTAAATTTATTGTTTCAGTACGGATTCAGGCTGAACAATGGTATCACAGTTTTGGGACCAATGGCCATATTTCCCAGGTAAAATAAAAAAACAAATAGAAATTGTTTAAATTGATTTATTCTTACTAATACTAAATATTTTCTGTTCGAATCGATTCATATTACTATTACTAAATGTGGGGACTGGTCTGCTCATGTCTACTATGTTAATTCGTAATCATGATTATATGACTTAAAAAAAGAGTTATTTTCTTCTTTTAGTTAAGTCTTGTGACTGCAGAACACAGGTTTTTGTAGACTTGTCAAATTGTTTTACTACTTAGTACCTTTTCTTGTAACTTACAGGAGAAAAAACGAACCTTGACAATTTTTTTGCCCGTTCTTTTATGATAAAGCTCCCGCCGGCAGTGAACTGGCGTGCTAGTTTTTAAGTTTTGACCTTCATAAGAGCTCTATTGAGCCAAACATGAACAAATGATTTTGACTTTATGATGTTATGACAAATGATGTATTCAGCCGGTAGTTTTACATAACAAGATTGATTAAATACACACATTCTTATTTATGAAATTAAATTTCAAACTATAAAAAACAATTCATAAACTATTACATAGTACTTGAAAACTTCAAGATTAAAATTAATTATACGAAAACAATCTAAATATGATAACACTAAAGTCAAGAAGTCTAGATTCACTTACATGCACCAAAACAAAATTAAGTATAAGTGGACCTAAGTGCCAGTTCTGAGCCACCACTCTGTAAGAAGAACTGGCAAAAAACTCACAGGCTATGCTCTTTTAAATTTTCAATTGATTAGGTACTATCTTTATTTGTCTGTAACACCATTGAAGTAGAATATAACATTAACAATAATCATGTTTTAAGTCATTCATATTAGAATAGCCTGTATAAAACCGCAGTTAGCCCCAATACTTTTTATCTGCCATAATAATATAGTCTTTAACAGAATAATATTCCTTTGAAGACAGCTATTGTTTTATTTGCTGTATAGTGCTTTGGATTTTAGTGTAGAATTGCACACATTGACCCCTACATGATTTGTTTCCCTATATTTAAAGTGTGTGATGTGTGAGCAGGTTGGTTCTGTCGTGGCAAGTGCGTGGCTCAGAAGACATCAATGAGGCATCCCTGAAGCTTTTCAAACTGCTGGACCCCAAAGTCGACTTGGTGGTAAGATTTATTATTCATGTTTTAATTAAGTATATTCTTCTACTTCAAATTTTACTGATTGCAGGAGGTTTGCATTAGTAACATATATCATGTAATTTTTTTTAATAAAAAATCATACATGATATAATATATCCATGTTCATGCTTAAAATATTTGATGAATATAAGAATCAAACCCATATCAAAAGTCAGAAGAACGGTATATGAGTTACCACACCACATCTTTTTGTGAACATTAGTGAAGGTCTTGGAAAGCCTTTTGTTTAATCAACTGACTTGAGTGTTTTTGCTCAAATTTCATCAGTGACTTGATATATATTATAAAATTTGCTTGATTCCTAGTTTAATGAACGTTTCATAATTAGTTGGGTTCCTCATGTAGTGTAATGTCATGGAGAGCCCCTACATAAAGCAAGGCTGCTCCAAATTATATTGCAGTGCCATTGCTTCCACTTTAATTATGACCAGCTTTCATCGCGTTGCTAGTACTACACATTGAATGAAATCTGCAATAATAATATTATGTGCAGAAATTCTACACGGGGCCTAAATTAAATGAGAGCTGGTCCTATAGGTACTAGATAATGGTTAGGCATTATTCAATATACTTAGCGACAAGTAGCAGTAGCATTCGTTTTTTAAGTTAATTTGAGCGGCTATGAAGTGTCGGGTGGGTCCCCAGATCCTGGGCGTGGAGAGCAGCAGCCGGGCGGCCCTGGGCCCGGCCCTGGCGGCGGCGCGCGCGGCCTGCCTCAACGTCGAGGTGCTGCCGGTGGCGCACGCCTGCTCCACCTTCAACTTCCTCAACGCCGAGGGACGGTCAGTACACACGCACGCTCTCCGCTGCAAGCGACTACCTTCTATGCGCAGGAACGGTGCAGTTAAAAACTTTGCTTGACAAGCTAAAGGAGCTATAGTAACGCACATTCATGAATGTACTGACACCCATGACATATCACATTATTAGCATAAGTTAGTACTGAATTGAGTTTTTATAGAAATTCTACTTTTTGAACATGATTGCCCAACAGTAAGATAAATTTATTTATGACCAATTGAGTTGAAAATAATGATAGCGCCGAGAGAAACTAACCTGATAGCACATACATATTATTCGAAAGTTCCCGTCTCATGCAAGCTAATCTCATGGCCTCACATTGACTAAAGTCCGTCCACAGGTACGTGGCGGCCGCCTTGATTCCTCCTCTCCAGGTGGAAATGAACGAAAACGACATGCTGCAGAACAATCTCAACTACAACAACATCTACCAGCGGGAGGACATGTAGCCAGCGCTTCGTTAACCTCCGTTTGTTTAGTCTGACATACTATATCCATACTGGCTCTCTCACTCTCTCCATATTGACAATCCCTCAATCAAATTATCCGATATTAATAACTATTATTACATTGTAATGTTGCTCGCGTCACGTATTTTACAAATCTACAAATAGAAGCACAAATAAATCGAGGGTGAGATTGCAGACCTTATTAAAATATGTTGATATTAAATATAGAAAATGTGTAAATATAGAAATAGTAATTTATAAATTAAATAAAGTATTTGATGCTAATTGCTATCTTTTATTGACTGCACAACAAGGGATCCACATTACACTTTTGAGGCATCACTGTCAGACTCTGTCGCAGATGGTGCGAGTGCAATTATCGCATCGAGCATGATTGGAGAACAACGCGATATTTGGCTGACCTTCGGAAATAGTCCTCCTCGAGAAGAAGGAAAATTTAGTTTCATATTTATTCTCAGAATTTTATCAAACTTTAGAAAAGCCACTCACAGAAAGTCGCAACATGAAGCCAAACCAAAAGTCCGTTCACATATATACCATCCTTTGTACGTACATACTGTGGTATAGAAAAAACAACTAAGATCTGTTACTTTGATAGTTTTATGTTACAACAATATAATTTAATAACTACAAATAAAAGTCTGATAAAAACTAAACATTTGTATTTTACTATAACAACAAAACTAGATTATTTAGTTCAGTGTACAGTGCTCCACTGTCGACTGTGGCGGCGGTTGTGTTTCGGAATCGGAGACTAGCGGCTTCGGACATATCTAGAAAAACAAACATTAGAATTACTTTTTCCACAAAAGTATCATCAAATCAATATTTTAAAGGCCCCAAGAGCGATCCCTACGGCATACTTGATGTTATGTTTTAAACTACTGCATAATCTTGTTTTAAAGCGAATCAATTAAGTAAATTGCCCTTTATACCAATTTTATCAATTTAGATAGAAGGAAAGATAAAAGTGATCTAAGTGATTTAATGTTTTTACATTATTGGTACGAATTGCATCTTCTTGGTTGCCTTTGTCCATGTAATGAGTAAATGCACATTTAATTATCGGTTAGTTACTGTAGAACAGTAACAGTATATAGTGCTGGGAAAATTCAAAATTTAAATTCATTTATTCAAGTTTGGCTCAAAAGAGCTCTTATGAACGTCAAACCTAAAAACTAGCGCGCCCATTCACTGCGGGAAACAAAAACTATTATTTGAACTGTGTTTTAGATACCTAGTAAAAAAGAGTACGCTAAATTACTTATCTAATTAACCAATCGGAATTACTCTGTAGCTTTTAATTTATTCTTTGGAACCCCCTTCTTGTTATATAACGGTCCTGAACATGGTCGATTGTCAAAAAAAATTAATCGGATTTTAAATTGTTGTTTCATTTGTGGGTCTGTTTGGTGGAATCGGTTGCTGAGTAAGTAGGATCTCCGCTTTGGACCCGCAGTAGTTGAGTACTGACCAGCGTGTGGTGCCGGCTGGTGGCTGCTGGTGGGAGCTGGTGGGAGCTGGTGGTGGCGGCTACAGGAAAGTGGCGCCGACGCCGAACTGCAGGCCGGGGGCGGGCTGGTCGCCGGCGCGGGCCCGCAGCGGCACGCAGTAGTTGAGTTCGAGCCGCGCGCCGCCCCCCAGCCGCAGCGCCGCCCCCCCTCCCACGCACACCCGCCCCGCCTTCCACCACCCGCTTTCTGCAACACACACACACACATACATACAATGAACAACGTCATTATGCACACGTCATACACTACCTTTTTGATCAAGCGCTAAATAACAGATAACGTATCCGACGCACCTTTAGACGACATTTAGAACGGTACATCGCACCCGATTGACCTATGATAGGTTTTTTGAGGATGCAAGTGACTTCAGCTGTGGACAGTGGAATGGATGAAGTGACGAGGACGACTTTTATTTGAGTCGTAATTTTAAGCTATTTTATTTTTATCCTTTTAATTAATTAATAATTTTGTTTACGTTTTTGAAAACAATTATTTCAATAATGTCCTCTATCACAGTCACTGTTAACAAAATATTAAAAAATGTAAATGCGTCAACCTTTATAAAAGTGCGAGCCCCAGTGGAATCCCTTCGCTATTAATCTAAATTGTTCGTTGACGCAAATTTAGTACTTAATTGTTAACCAAAATCTTTCCCGGATTGTTAGATTACCGCTCGTGTCATTTCAATTCAATTGTTTTGCTAAATTGTTTGAAACAGTTGAATACGATACCATCGGCCATCATGTACTTATTCAGATTTATCTAAATTACGCAAAAAGCGTTTTATTTACTACACTAGATTGTTTTATAAAAAGTTCATCTTTTTAAATAAAAGAACTATCTATCTTCGGCATTGTTCACAACATCCAGGTATACCCTGCTTATACGGATTTCTCTAAAGCCTGCGATAGAGTCAACCACTTTTAATGTAGAAAACTTAAATGCATGAGTATTGCGTTACATAATTGTATGTTTTCCGTAAAACTCAACTAGTCACTCGAAATAGTGCGTTGTCCGAATCTGTGTCATTTACATCTAAAGTGCCACAAGGTTTACATCTCGGACCTCTGTTATTTATTATAATTATAAACTGTTGTGTATGTATATTAATAAATTTCAAATATGGTTAAAGTCATTTCCGCATAGTCAGTTTCGATTATTTATTGTAAAATATTTGTTTAGATATTCAAAAATATTACGCAATATAACTGTGTTATTGGTCATAGAAAATAGATACTAGTTTTAAATCTTTAGGTATCCATATGGTTTTATCACAAATTTTACTTATTGGTTATGTGAAAAAGTGTAACTAGTGTGGTGTGTGTGTGTGTGTGTGTGTGTGTGTGTGTGTGTAACTGTTGCGTCTATTGTGCATGTAGTGTTGCACTGACCTCCGTCTGCGAGGCATCCCGCGTTGACAAATGCGTGCGTGCGGAACAAACCCGCGATACTGTTGCGGGGGCTCGTGAATGGCAGCGGCGCGTAAACGTGGAGTCCGCCAGCCCAGTACATCTGAAATAAGTACACACTTACATTGTGTGGCTAGGAGTGGCTTGACGACGTGAGGGGGACGTGCGTGCCAATAGGTTGCCGGCATAAAATGCAGAAGACTTCATCATATCTCAAGCAGGGGATCATAAATAAGGAGTTTCCAATAAATTTTAATACTTTTGTAGTGGAATCTCCCCATCACAAATAAATACGACATGTAGGGTACACCTAACTTTTTGTGTTTTAAGTAACTTTTACAATGTACCCTCGATGCACAAATTGTCAACACAAATTTAGTATATAAGAACCCACTTTCGGCAAATAAACTTACTTCTATTTCAACCTTCATCTGCGTATCATTTACATACCAACGACATCCAACACTTTTAAAATATACGTGGAAATAGCAATTTAGTAGACGACACATGTGATGAACGAGTAGTAAGAAAATAAATAATAATAACAGTGCACGTATGTTTGCGAACATCTTCGCGTTACAATAGTTCCCTGCTACTGCTACTATATGCCCTTCTTTTTGTGTGTGTGTGTGTGTGTGTGTGTGTGTGCGTGTGTGTGTATATACGTACGTTCCCCCCTAGCGCGAGGTTGTCCGCGTGGGGCCCGAGGCCGCGATGCCGGAAGCCGCGCACGGAGGTGGCGCCCCCCAGGAACAGGCGGTCCGGCAGCGCGGAGCCGAACATGTCGTGCAGGACGCCGCCCGCACACGTGGCTTGCACCACCTTACACACGCAGTCACAATCAGCTTCCAAATTTATACAAACATGTCTTATATTTTTAACAAACATTAAGCAATTCATTCATCATGTCAGCCCATTAACGTCCCACTACTGAGCACGAGCCTCCTCTCACATACCAAGGTGCGAGGGTATCGGGTCATACTCCACCACGCTGACCCAGTGCGGATTGGCGGAGGCAGGTGTATTGCGTCCTGCTGTTAGAATATATCAAGCCGCCTATTAAGGTTTCTAACATGGCTTAACGACTACCACATTTAGTAATAGCCGGAACCAACGGCTTAACGTGCCTGCCGAAGCACGGAAGCGCTCGATATCAAATGCCACACAAACGGTCACCCATCCAAGGACTGACCTCTGTAAACTCTGCTTTACTTTGGTGATCGTTTCCGATCACCGAGCACCGCAGAGCTACGAGCGCTTCATTACTAAGAACAAAGTTGTCGCGACTCTTGACAGACACTTCTCAGGTATGTACGCCGTCGCAATGTTTCAACAGAGTGTTGCGTGGAAAGAAAATTTAAGAATGAATCTCGTCTATTGACAATGTGAGCAAAGAGCCACTCATCTCTCACTATTTAACAGTTTCATCTATGGGATCTATGAGCTACAAGTATATTTTACTACTGCTACTTTAAGTACATGCGATCTACCAACTAGTCTACTTATTATATTGCGGTGTGAGATGAGTCAGCGTCCAATATAAAAAGGACACGCCGTAACGCTCTTGACATCACAGACTTGTGTCGATCTTTATGACGCTTTGGATGTTACCAACTGTACGACTCTATCTGCACCTATTTTATTTTATTTTACAATTTTGGGAAAACTTACGGCTAATTACAATATTATCTTAGATTTACGTTTATAACAAAGCCAATTACAAGTTTCCACTTATAATTATTTCCATAACAAAGTGAACTTATATGGAGGACTAAACCCCGTCACGCTAATTGCAAAGCATTAACAAGTGCAAACTAAATAAATACTACATTCGAAACACATAATGCAACGTATGTACATGCATATTTAAGAAAATATTAAACACTGCGATGACAATAAATAAACTTATTAAACTAAATTATTGATATAAATAAACATTAATATTTCAAGTTTCAAAAAAGTTTCTACTTAGAATAACTTTGAGTGAAGCTATATTCGTATGGTGTAAATCTAAGTCGACAGCCCGACATTCTTGGTTAAATGTACGGCATGCCCTTACTATATATGAATTTCCCCTATAATTAGTTCTCACAGCCGGGGTTTATGTGATAAAGCGAATGGTTCCATAGCGTGTTCCGTATAGTTACCACGTGTTCGGCCACGGCGAGGTTGGCCTCGGCGTTGAGTTCGGTGCGGATGTGAGCCACGCCGCCACCCAGCCCGCATAGCTCGCTCGAGAACCGAACCCACGACCCGCGCGTCGGGAACACTGCGTCGTCGCGGTGGTCCACCGACACGATGTGGCGGACTATCGACTTCATTTGAGGACCTTTATCAATAAAAAGATGGCTGACATACAGAATTTCAAGTACCTTAATAGTCTACGTACCCAAAAGATAAGTTCCTAAATTTGTTACTCATCTTCAAATATCTAAAAAAAGCTACATTACTTTCTAATTCACACTTTTTAAACAAGAGGCCATAGAATTGAACCCTGTGATACGTCGGAAGTGTATTTGCTATTCTAGGGTTCCTTAGTAAATAATATTGTAAAACAAGTAGTAGCCACTTACTACTATTAAATACATAAGTATTTATAAACAACCATGTTTTACTATATCAAAAGCTTTTAATAAATCCATTTCTTTACTACTATATTTCATAGTATGAAGATATGGAAAATCTCGTATGATATTAATTTTGTTCGCAAAACTAATAACTATAGAAAAATCAGCCAATGAATACTTACCACTGCTTTCTCTGACTTTAAAACTAGTAGTTTTGTTGAGAACAGACGTGTCCCGAACGAGGCCCTCCCATTGTAAGTTATGTTTCGTCTGGAATTAATATATTTCGTTTTAATTGAAAAAGTTAGTTGAATAAAATACCAAATTATTACAAGAATAAATAAATATCGTATGTGGTAACTTTGTTACGTAAGTAGTAGGTATATACATAATTTTATCAGGAGAACGAGTAGTCCTATTCTCAATTCGTATTTTTGCATTAACTGCCAAAGCCAAGATATACACCAATACAATGGCCAATGTACTGGTAGATTCAAACTTTTGTCAATTTTTAAATGTCAATCAAAAATTTATAACAAAGTACCTAAATTCGTTCCACCAACAGTGTTAGTCTGTTTAAAAACAAACTTCGCGACTTCCTTTTGAAGAAAGGTTATTATAGTGTCACAGACTTTTGAAATGACAAAAACATATGACATGACTACTAAGGCAGGGTCCGACTTGTTCCATAGCTGTAGAATAGAATTAGAATTTTGTATAATGTAGAATTAATGATTATGATAGATTTGATTATATACATTTTTTAAATGTTTTCTTAGTTTTTAGTTTTTAAGTTAATACAATATTGTACGCCCATGAGGTAAAACACGGCAAGAAATTTATTTTTATGTACCTACTCATCATAACAATCTGTGTTTTGACAATAAAATGATTTGATTGATTTTGTAATTAGCCACACAGGTTTATGTCTATTTTGTGTGATATTATCTAATATTTGTAATCTGGTTCTATTTGTATGTGCATAAGGGGTTCCACTTCAATATGCCGGTGGCGTCGTTTTGTGGTTGTGGCCGGTGGCCCGTGTGCGGGGACCCTTAGGGACTTTGATAACGGTGGTTCTGGTAGACACTGACCACCGGCGAGGTCCTGAAGGCGAGGTCGAGCAGCAGCCCGCGGTCGAGGAGCCGGTAGCCCGAGCTCGGGTACTCGTGGTTCTGTTGGTACACCGTCGACGACACGCTGCAAACACAACCGACCACACATCACATATCACACGCTACTCCACTCTTATGTTGCGCATCTATTTGCTTTTTGGTGGATAATTTGTAACGTGCAGGTCAGTGTCAATTTCTTTATAGATAACTAAAATAGCAAAATTATTTGTGTGCATGACCATGAATTGTTCTGGTGTTCGCTATGTATTACGAATATATATTTACAAAAATGTTTATGTGTGTTTATCCGTTATTTGGTACAATAGTTCTTAATGTGTCTTGGATCTTAATAATTGGTGCGATTGTAAGAAAAATATTTATAAAGAATGAAATGTAGCGTGCATGCCATGAACGATTGGACTTTTATTTTTGTATACGTACACAAAGCAAAAGGAGTTATTGAAAATTACATCAAATAATCGTAATGGAAATGAACGAATGGAGTGATTGAATGATTATAAATGATGCTGAACAAATGAAGTATATTAATGATAATATAAGGGGAATCAAAGAATTATGTCGATAAATTGACCTTGACGATTTCTTGCCCGTTCTTTTACGATCAAGCTTCCGCCCGCGGTGAATGGGCGCGTTAGTTTATAAGTATGACATTCATAAGAACTCTATTGAGCCAAACTTGAATAAATGAATTTTTAATTTTTAAATGATTGATTGATTGAAAGTTACGAATGAATGTTACTGGTATCAGTGAGTGCGTGAGAGTGCATGAGAGTGCGTGAGAGTGCGTGAGAGTGCGTGAGAGAGTATCTGACACTGGCACGAGCGGCTTGTGCGGGAAGGGCTTGGTGGCTGCCACGGAGAAGTTGGAGGAGCTGCGGTGGCCGAGGCTGTACTCCGCCTGCAGCCGCTCGCCGCGCCCCAGCGCGTTCGGCATCTTCACGCCTGCGCACACATTCACATACTCTACACATACACATTTGACAACCGACAACCGATATGGCGCGGAGGTCAGTATACCTGCACTTCACTCGAGAGGAACTTCGAACTCTTTGTGTGCATGAACATGAGTATTCGTTCTAGTCTGGGTTTTCTCCTGGAAGACCAGCGCTGTTGTAGTCCTCCACTGCAGCACATGCTGAGTGGAGTCCTTTTTAGGCATACATACATATATGTAAACTTATGTGTAAAATTTGTTTACGGTTTTGAATTCTATTCTTTGTTTAAATGTTTTTGTGTCTAATAAAAATTTTATTTCATTTCATTTCTATGTATCTTAAGTATTTAAGTATGTTTATCCGTTATTTAGTATCCATAACACAAGTTCTTAATGATACTTATCTTGCAACTAAATAAATGGTGTGATTGTATGAGAATATGTATTTATTTATACATTCATTACTTGTTGAACCTACTCAAACCAATGTTAAATTTTTGATTATATTTTTTTAACCTGATTATAATAAAGCGTCTTGACACTTCTTATTTCCTTAACATTATTATTGTATTATTACTATTTTCCTATAACTAATGAATTGTTATTAATGTGATAATTTAATTGTCACATGGTTCTTTACTGTTAATGTACCACCTATGTTTAAACTGTGATATGCAATAAACGATTCGTATTTTGAAATCATCACTGTTCTGTATGATTTTCGCCCTTCTCTATTTTTAAATAACCATATTGATTCGAGATGGTTTCTGTTTCCATAGATCCTAAGTACCACGTCGTCCACTCACCGAGCACCAGATTCCCTTCGTTTTCGCTGACAGTGGTGTTGACTCCGCCCACTATGCGAGACAGTTCTTTTACTTGAAACGTCACCTGCATACAAATACTAGATATAAGCTTCAATTATATATTATTAAAACAATGTATATTTTCATGTTATAATTATTAAACGAGTAATGCTACTAGGTACTTACTTTGGTTATATTATTTCTGTAATTATTGATTTGTGTTCTACTTGGTGGTTTGATAAATTTTAACAGTCGGATGCCATGCACCCATCCCACTGAATCTAAATGGTCAAGTATAACCTAAATCCCTCTCACCTTGCTCCGAGAGAGGAACGAGCCGAGGAGGAGAGCGAAGGTTGCCGAGCCTAGTAGTGGGCTGAGATCTCCAGTTGAATTATATTGCATCTTTGATATCATAATTTAATCCAGTCACATTGAGAGGACACTACTTCGAGGTATCTACAATTACAGCAACATAAACAAGGCCAATTACATATTATATACCTCGAGGCCTTCGGGCGTGGCGCCGGGCCCCGAAGACACGTCGATGAGCACCCCGATGTCCCGGAAGCATCCCATGGAGTCCAGTGCGCGGCGAACCTGCTCACACACATCCCTTAAACCCTCAAATACAAATCAGCATAGTGGAATATTACACCTGTTACTGACGCCACTTGGTAACTTATTATAGGGACACCTTTTTAATATAATAACCAATATACTTGAAAAAGAAAATAGCAATGGTGTTCATGTCTCTACAATTTCTTGCGTCTGATTGTCCTCGTACTAGAAACAAGTTCCGTCTGAATGCTTGCTCAGAATAAATTTAATTTATTTCTTCTTCGTCCGCCGTTGGACAAATTTATTTATTTAAAAATATTAACTAGTATCGCAAATGTGTTTAATCTTTATGTAGGCTTCTGGCATTGCCCATCATAAAAATTTACAAATTCACTTAGTCACGCAGTGTGGACGGTTACATTCAGTCAATTTAGAAATGTGATACCTTACATGTGTTTGCGGATAATGTAGGGACTGAGTAGGTTTTTATTCGCTGACCTTGTGCGCCTTGAGGATGACGTCCTCGAAGTCGGTGGCGTGGAAGAGCTCGTCGACGGTGCTGCGGATGACGTCATCCTTCGTGCGGTTCAGCCCGTCCACGTGCACGCGGTCTACTCGTGCCTGCACACACATTACTTGTACTCAACCGTGTAACATTGAACACACAACATATAATATGCTAGTTCAAAGAGAAAAAGTTCAGTATTATGTTACTATGTATGAGATCTTATTAATGTACTGTATTTGAAAAATAAATGACATTTATTCATTGTTATAGCATGTTATAGTGCTGTAATAATTACAAGTTTTTGTGGTTCCAGAGTTTCATGAAGTAGCATAATATTAAGCACATAGAAATGCTTGTTCACTCAAAAGTGTATCAAACTAAGCATTTAATTGAGTAACAGTTAAAAAGAATTCAATGTATAATTGGTCACTATAAGCAAACATATTATTCCACAATCTCAGTGTGTGCAGTACAAATATTTCATCATATTTGTGTGAGGATCAACTCATTGGCGAACTGATAAAAATGGGCTATAGACATTATTTAAGCAGGTTCAATATCCCACAGCTCAATAGATACAGAAAATAAGCTATAATGATATTTCTGCTAGAACATAAGATAATTTCGAATAGCATAGAGCTAAATCCTAGCTCTAAAAATTTTGTGGGGAAAGACCATGCTTCACTTATATTGTATGTAGAATCTCACCCGAACTCCGTCCAGCTTTATTTGTGGTTTGGGTAGCCCCTCATCATCAAAAGATGATGGTTCTTCAAACTCAAACAGTCCCCCACCCACATCCCCTGAATCTGCTGCCTACAAATAGTAAATATTATAAAGAAATTTCTTTAATGCCTAATAGATCAATATGAGCCTATCTGATTACAGGCAGTGACTGCGAACAGTCTATTTTATGAATGGTTTATAGGCTGAAATTGCTGTCATACTTTACAGTAACTAATGTAATACATTTATGACAGTGAACTAAACTAAACATCCCATTCTTTAACCTCTGTTATTTATCATCTCATCCTAACAGTTCTTGAACATATCATTTTTTCAGCAATCAATCAATTTCTTTTTTAGGTTGGGCTCTTTTTCCCTACCCAGTACTCAAAACTTCTCTCTATATACGTACATAAGATGAACTTAACAGAATCTAAATTAATAATGTACTTCAGACATAAACTGAGAAACAGAAATATTATCTTTCTTATGCACTATTTATAGACAAATTGTTTGATTATAGGCACTCAACCTTTTACTGTCTGAATTTAATTTTATTGTATAAGGTATATGTAATAATTTTACGCTAAACGAAGGGTAAAAATAAGTATTCAGCAGTTTTTAGTACCTACTACCAAATTTATCTAAAAAAATACATTTACACTCTGCTTTCTATCAATGAAACGATCCCTTTTCTAAGAGATATGCTAAACAAGTTTTTCCTATAAATAAAATACAATATTTTAAAATTCTACTCATTTTTTAGATTCCTCTAAAGAATATAACCTCTCTTCGACTATTATTTCTGTATTTGCAAGATCATTCCAATACTTACTTTAGCGTGGACTGTTCCCATTTCAGACTGTTGAATTTGTATTTGTTTTAGTGGTGTTAGAGTTTTATACTGGGACCAGGAAAGCAACTTTGAATTTTTGACGTGACAACGTCTTAAATTAGGTTGCGGCTGGGAGTCACTTATGAAAAAGTGTAACGCTCGGTAACGTTACGATGAGTCACCGAACGAGAGAGAGGCCCGGCGAATGCCTTGCGTCTCTCTCCCACTCAACTATGATCGGTCTGCCGCGCGCGCAGCACTAGAATTCCTTGTTCCTATTGTGCAATTTAATTATATTCATATCAATAAATATTCTACCGAGAAAAAGACGTTGTCACGTAAAATCTTCGCCCGTAAAAACGACTTTACAGGCAACCATTTTTTTTTATTTAGAATTACATAAAATAATACAAATTTGACAGTTTGACAGGCAATCAGCTGAGTTAACATACTCGTCAAAAATGGGTTATACCTAATAATAGTTACCTATTTTGCTGTCTTTAACACTGGTCAATAAACGACTTATTTCTATAGTATACATAAATAAATGGATCTGATAACATTAATTAAACAAACATAAATAAAATATATGAACCAGTGATCAAGACTTTTTAAGTGGCAATACTACACTAGTACGGCAGTACGTTCAGTTTTGCAGAAAGTGTTAAATCTTGATGTATTATATGCTGTGTATCTGCGTAAAATGAATAAATAATGCGGCTCCAATCAATAGTGTCAATTTGCGGTGTTGTGCGTGTTTGTTGTGGTTAAAAATAGTCATGCAGTTTTAAACCTAAAAGTCAAAATCCTAATTAAATTTACTGGATTGTAAAAGATCCTGATCCCGCCTGCAAATTCTTAATAGTGCTTCCTTCTCTGTTTAGTGCAATGGATCATAAAAAAATATTTAACATATGCAAAAACTTAAATTGTTGTGATCGGTGTGCGCTCCGATTTATCGGTGTTCGTAACCAGAAGGCATATGAAAACCCGTACGATTTTGCTACTAAGGTAATATTAAAATGTTTATTGATTCAGAGTTTTTAGAAAACCATTAAAAATTAAACAATGTAATCGTTAAAGTATCCAGATTGTATGATGCTAATTGAAGTCGCGGCAAATCAACAAGTATTTTAGGTTATTTTTTTTATTTTTATGTCTATAGCAAAGACAAACTACTGCCCGGTTTATAGATCAATATTTATTAGCTTAGTTCAGTGGGTGAATTCTCCGGGCATCTGTCCGATAGCCGGCAAAATTCACTTCGGGTACGCGACCCCGGACTACACGAGCTGCAAATGTCACACTTCCCTATCCCTTCCGTGACAGAAGCATCCATATACCCCTCTCCCTCCACTATTGACCACTCCTTATTCCTCTTCCTGATACCGGCTGGAGGCGGTATATCCCAGCTCAACTGACACAGTTAAGCTACCTGGCCGTTGACAGGCAGCAGTGTCAACGGTACGAGAAGCTGTGTTTCTGCGATCGCCAACCCGCCTGCCCAGCGTGGCGATTATGGGCATTCCCTCCCAATGGTACGCACAAAAAATAAATGGCCCCGTGTTCCCGGTCGCCCTGCTGGTCTTGGCCAAGGCGGCGGTCACGGTGACAGCAGGGCAAGGGGTGCGAAGAATCTCCGGGCTATGGTAGGCCGCCCATCCCAACTGACCCTGGCAACGTTTAACGAACGCAGTCTAAGGCTTGACGAACATCTAGCGCAGTTGGAAGTGGAACTGGAAAAAATAAGGTGGCATGTCCTAGGGTTGTGTGAAGTCCGTAGAGAGGGCGAGGACACTGTAACTCTAGACTCGGGCCACCTTATGTATTACCGCGAAGGCGATAAAACATCCCAGGGTGGCGTAGGGTTTCTCGTTAATAAGTCTCTCATTAACAACGTTCTTGAAATCTCCAGTGTGTCGACCAGGGTAGCGTACCTGATACTACAACTATCCGAACGATATAGTTTGAAGGTCATTCAGGTTTACGCACCGACCTCGGCACACTCGGATGATGAAGTGGAGGAGATGTATGAGGACATATCCAAAGCCTTGCACAACACCCGCAAGGCCCACTTCAACGTTGTTATGGGGGACTTTAACGCTAAAGTGGGAGTCCAAAATTGCGGTGAATCACGAGTAGGACCACATGGTTATGGAAGCCGGAATCACAGGGGACAAATGCTCGTCAACTTCCTGGAGAATGAGGGGCTTTTCCTGATGAACTCGTTCTTCAAGAAAAAGCTCCAAAGGAAGTGGACGTGGCAAAGCCCTAACGCTGTGACAAAAAATGAGATTGACTTCATCATGACGGATAAGAAGCACATATTCAGAGATGTCTCAGTTATCAACAGGTTTATTATTATATATTTTATACCGGATCTGATCACAGACTTGTTCGAGGCTCTCTGAATATCAACCTCAAGCTTGAACGAAACCGTCTGATGAAGTCTACGCTCCGACCCAATCCGCTTCAAATCATGGCAGGCTCCGAGGAGTTCCAGAGGATACTCGGAGAGAGATTTGCCGCATCGGAACCCACGGAGGACGTAGACGAGACCCTACACAATCTGGTGGAAACGCTGAGAGGCGAGGGCATCAAATTTTGTCAAAAGCGGTGTAAAGGCAGGAAATCCAAACTCTCGGAAGAGACCCTAAGACTGATGACAGCAAGGCGAGAAACTACCCAGCTCACTTCGTCAGAAAGGTCAGACCTAAACAAGCGCATTGCGAAGATCGTACGGCGAGACCTTCGTAGCTTTAATACTCGCCTCATTGAAGAGGCGATAGAGCGAAACCGAGGGTCCAAAGTATTCACTCAGCAGCTTGGAAGGAGCCATCTGACGAAGCTGACGACGCACGAGGGTAGAACCGCCTTGACGAGGTCGGAGGTCTTTGCCGAGATTGAGGATTTCTACGGCCGGTTATACGCCGCACATGCTCTTTGTCCTCAGCGTGAAAACCAAGATTCTCGAGCCACCCTGATACGCCACTACACCGACGAACTGCCAGACATTGACCAAGACGAGATCGTACTGGCTCTGAGACAACTAAAAAATGGAAAAGCCCCTGGTGAGGATGGAATTACTTCAGAGCTTCTGAAGGCTGGAGGAGCTCCGATACTTCTGGACCTGCAGAACCTCTTCAGCTCTGTCCTTCACTGTGGGAGAACTCCAAAGGCGTGGAGCGGAAGTGTCGTGGTTCTCTTTTTTAAGAAGGGCTATAAACCCTTCTTAAGAATTATAGACCCATCTCACTCCTGAGCCATGTCTATAAGCTGTTCTCTAGAGTTATAATGAATCGTCTAGCAAGAAGACTCGACGAGTTTCAGCCACCGGAACAGGCCGGATTTCGCAGAGGATATGGCACCATAGACCACATACACACAGTAAGGCAGATTATACAGAAGACCGAGGAGTATAGTCAGCCTCTGTGTCTGGCATTTGTGGACTATGAGAAGGCCTTTGACTCTGTTGAGATCTGGTCGGTTCTGGAATCCTTGCAGCGGTGCCAAGTAGACTGTCGCTATATCGAAGTGCTGAGATGTCTTTATGAATCCGCCACTATGAATGTCCAAGTACAGAACCAGCAGTCTAAGTCTATCCAGTTGCGCAGAGGGGTGAGACAGGGGGATGTAATATCCCCGAAACTGTTCACAAGCGCGCTGGAAGACCTATTCAAGACGCTGGACTGGAAAGGTAAGGGCATTAACATAAACGGTGAATACATCTCGCACTTACGATTCGCTGACGATATAGTCTTGATGGCGGAAACGTTGGAGGAGCTGCAACAGATGCTGAACAGCCTGGCATCAGCCTCGCGACGGATAGGTCTCGGCATGAATTTGGATAAAACCAAAGTCATGATCAATGCCCGCATTGTTCCGAGACCTATTGTCGTGAATGGCCACCTACTTGAAGTTGTTTCCGAATACACCTACCTCGGGCAGATTCTGCAATTAGGCAAAAACAACTTTGAGAAGGAAGCCAAAAGGAGGATCCAACTTGGCTGGGCAGCGTTTGGGAAACTCCGTCGAGTCTTCTCGTCACCTATACCACAATGTTTGAAAACGAAAGTTTTCAATCAGTGCGTCCTACCTGTTATGACCTACGGTGCCGAAACGTGGACACTCACAGTAAGACTGATTCGCCAGTTCAAGGTCGCTCAGCGAGCTATGGAGCGTGCTATGCTCGGAGTCTCTCTGAGAGATAAAATCAGAAATGATGTTATCCGACAGAGGACCAAAGTCACCGACATAGCATACAGGATTAGCAAGCTGAAGTGGCAGCGGGCTGGCCATATCTGTCGAAGGACCGACAACCGATGGGGTAAACGAGTTCTTGAGTGGAGACCGCGACTTGACAAACGTAGTGTAGGACGTCCACTCGCCAGGTGGGGTGACGATTTGCGAGCGGTCGCTGGCAGATGCTGGATGCGGCAAGCCGAAGACAGGGGAAAATGGCGCGATTTGGGGGAGGCCTTTGTCCAGCAGTGGACTAGTATAGGCTGATGATGATGATGATGATGATTTATTAGCCCTCATTAACAATAATTATTATATTGTCATATAAAAATAGGCCCATTTTATATGCATTTTATGAAAGTCGCAACACATCAAACGTAATTGTAACGCAGCTAAGGAGATGCAGGTCTGATGATCTGGTTCACTCTGCCAGCCCCCTGTTGTGGATGGATGCAGGCGGCTCAAGGTCTCCTGTTGTTGAAATCAATTGGGGAAGCCTATGTTCAGCAGTGGACTTCTTATGGCTGAGATGAATGTACAATATAAAGATTTGTCTAATATTATAAATGTGAATGTTGGTATGGATATGTGTTACTCCTTTACAATAAAAACTACAGAATGGATTTAACTGACACTGAACAATAATACATTGTGTATATAAATACATTAAAGCTGATATAAAAGCTTTACTGTATATATTTAATATAAAAAAATGTACTTAGTGCCTATAGGTCACATGGACTAAGTGAATGCTAGAATTGCAGGTACACAGAAACTAAAGAGTATTATTTTATTTATTTAATTTAATCTTTATTGCACCCTTAAAAGTATTACAAAAGGCGAACTTAATGCCATAAGGCATTCTCTGTCTCTCAAACTTTGAAGGCAGTGCGGTAGTTAATAAACAATTATAAACTAACATAAAAAGATAAACTACACTTATCATAAACTACATAAAAATATTAATATGTAATACCAAAATATGACGCTTAAAAATCAATTGCTTGAACATTGGCTTGCTTTGCGCAAGTCTTATTCTAGCTGGGAGATTGTTCCAAAGTTGAGCAGCGATTATTTGAAAAGAATTGGACAGGCACCCAGAGTGTGCTGAGGGATAGCCAGAAGAGGTTCTGAGAAGAACGAAAACGTATTGTGTGTGTTGAGCTTAAAAAATTTAAGTTAGATTTGAAATAGGCAGGAGAATGAGGATCATCTAGGGTGAAAAATAATGCAGCAAGGATACTAGCTTCACGACACTGAGAAATAGGAAGCCACTTTAAACAGAGATGATAGTATAAAATGTGGTCAAATTGTGGTCAGTCCAAAAATGAATCAAATAGAATTGTTAAGAAGGCGATCCAATTTCATAAGAAGATCTTTATTCAGAACAGGATAGCACACATCGGCATAGTTAATCCAAGCAAGAACGAGGGCCTGAACAAGCATTACTTTCGTATTAAAGGGAAGGAAGTGTTTAAGACGGTAAAGAGCATGTAAAGTAGCTGTGACCCTCCGGCTTACCTCTATTGGGTATATGTGTAGACCAGTATTATCATCGTAGCCAAATGACATTCACTGCTGAACATAGGCCTTCCTAATAGATTTGAACATTGAGCAATCCTGAGTTGTCTGCATTCACCAGCTTCCTTTTAATTTTACCAAAACATTGGTCCATTAGGTAGGTGAAAGCCTGTCCTCTACTGTAGATCAATCATCACTAGTTCAGCGACCTGAAGTGAATCTTGGCCTCCAACACGAGATTTCCCCACTCTGCTCTGTTCTTAGCCACTTGTCGCTAATCTGGCCATTGCAGGTGACTTAGATCTTTTTCGACCTGGTCTATCCATCGGTAGCGAGGGCGTCCGACTGGACGCTTCCCGTCTGGTCGTCCCAGGTATGCTCCCTTGACAGCTCGATCCGACTCTATTCCCTCAATGTGACCGAGCCAGGGCAGCCTGGCTAACTTTGTCTCTCTCATTATGTTTGGCTCGCCCACAAGCCCTTCAATTTCCACATTTTTTCTCTGTCTCCAAGTCCCATCATCGCTCTTCACCGACCCCAGGATTTTTTGGAATATATTTCTTTCTGCCACTAGTAACTTCTCCTCCTCTTTGAGTGTTAGTTTCCAAGTTTCGTGTTCCAAAATGTGAAATTGAGTGATAGGATCAGGAATGAAGTGATAAGGGTCGAAACTGGTGTAAAAGAAGATATAGTGACAAGAATTGAGAAAAGTATGCTTAGATGGTTTGGTCATGTTAAGAGGATGAATGAAAATAGACTAACGAAAGTGATTTATGATGAACAATGAATGGAATTGTTGGGAGGGGAAGACCACGTAAGACCTTCCATGACCAAATCCAGTAAGTTTTGGAGAAAGGTCAGGTCAAAAGTACCCTAAACCGACGGAGGACATTAATGAGTGTGAATGAAGCTAAAAGTGTGTGCCAAGATCGTAGCAAGTGGAAGGATGTGATCTCTGCCTACCCTTATGGGAAAGAGGCGTGACATTATGTATGTATGTAATTTTACTTTGCCTAATTTATATATTTTAAAATTTTTATAATTTATATATATGTATATATATATTTCTGTTAATCATAAAATATTAATACCCTGAAAATAAATTGTCTGCTCTGCATGAGATACAAATCTGGATCCATCATTAAAAGGTTTTTTTATTTGTAGCTCATAGCTGCTGAGTTTGTGCGATTTTCTGTTGCGCCAATGTTCTTTGCAACAATCAATATTGTCATTTATTTGCCCTCCTAACAGCTAGTTAAAATTTTATACATATGCTTTTGTAGCTGTCTTATAATTCTATATAAATAGACTAGGTTTTTTTTTACTAATATATCAATGGATTATAATTTCTTATTCATTTAATAGAAAACGAATTTTCTACAAAGGGCATGTAGTTCCTATCTCCTATTGAGCCAGGTTTTATGCGAGCTGTCATGAACGCGTGATACTATGCCAAACCCACTGTTAATTCTTTTGTGGATTCATTGATGTGGTCATTAAATAATTTTTTTTTGTTGCAGTATAAAGATGAATCGACTCAAACAGATGCAGAAATGGAGACGAATAGCAACGACACAAGCGAAGCCGACGGCGACGGTGACTGCCCCCCCGTGAAGCGGCGCCGCCTCGACGTGTGCGTCAGCTGTCTGGGGATCCTGCAGGAGTTCACGTGGGACAAGTGCAACGAAATGGTCAAGGCCATGTTTGACAAGAAACAGTGAGTTTTGTAATTGAATATCTTCTGGCTGACCCAACAGATTGAAACTTTGATTGGATCAAAAAGGGAATAAATAATCATTACACAATTATTTTTTCAAATATCTAAGCATAACGAATTTATAAATTGAACCTTCAGAAGGTTTTTACTACTGAGATTACCCTGACAGAGACAACAAACTAGATATATAACTTGTAATGCGAGGAGAATGGAAATAATCCTGAATACTAATATTATAATCAAATATTATCAATTCAATGCTTTAGGAGCACACTTAACTTAACTCCTGACTTTACATTTAGATATAAGTTGTATGAACTTTTAGTACCAAGTGACCTTATCAACGTTAATTATGTTGAACGGTTTGGATGTACGTAACATATTAACAAACTTCCGCATAACACTAGTTGGGATGTATGGTTTTATTTCAGATATGACATCAACAGTTTTGCGTGTGCATTGTCCGCCCCTATCGCGACCATGCTGAGGGAGAAGACGGTAGCCCTCAAAATTGAAGAATCCTTCCCCACCTTCGATTACAGTGAGTACTTCCATGATGGGGCATAGTGCTAATTGGCTAATGGTCACAATTAAAGCACTTCTAGTCACAAGCTATGCAGAGGACTAAACAATTGATAAACATAAATACTTCTTTTATCGTCATCATCGCCCCAGGCTGGTAACGTGCCACTACGCAATACGGGCGCTCGGTGGTTATATTTTTTCAAGCTGCCCATTAAGACCTTTAGAGAGCCATATAGTGATAACAGAAACCAAGGGTTCAACGTATCCTCCTAAGCACGAAAACACCCATCCAAGCACCTCTGAAATTTGCCTGACCTGACGTGCCATAACCACCTATCAGCACGGAGAGACGCCGCATGCCTCTTGCGCTGGGTCCGCGTGATGGAGTATGACCCAGTACCCTCTTACCTTGATTCGTTAGCGAAGGCCTGTGCTTTTTGATGGCCTTATTTGTTGATAAAGTTATATATTTTTTTATTACTCTGATAATTATAAGATTTATATGTATGTATATAACTATATTTTTGTAGTTTCTTTTACTTAGATCTGTAACTAAATTTAATCCCGTACTTAACCTAATTTACAACTGCTGGGGTTGGCTGGTAGAGATCTCTCCTAGAGATAAGTCCACCTTTGTACTTTAGTTTTTAATACTATTTTTGTAATGTAATTATGTTTTTATGTGCAATAAAGGATTAATAATTAATAAAAGGTTTGACATATAATTATGAAACTATCAATTGAGGGTAGGTTCGTTGTTCCAGATACGGTGACGGCGCTGAAGGAGGCGTGGAAGTGGTCATTCGGGGCGCAACTGGCCGCGTTCGTGGACCGAACGCTGGACTCGGGGGCAGTCTCGGCGCTGCTCGTCACGCTCAGTATGGAGTACTGCGACGATATACAGGTGCACGATGCACCCACTCGGTTCAATGCTATAAACTATATTCTATTCATTTGTGTTTTGATCAAACAGACCACTGGGGGCCTACCGCCGAATTCGATGGATTACCGGTAATCCATCTAGATCAAACTTTGTTTGCGTTCATTATTCCGTACCGGGGAATCTGCCGACAGCCACCTCTCATTCATGACGGTCAGTCCGTGACAGACCAATAGGTAAATGGAGAACGCCATTTTGTTTCGATTTTCATGAGTTCGGCGGTACGACAGATTCAATTCGAAATCCATTTTGCCTTATAATCGATTGCCATCGAACTCGGTGGTAGGCCCCCTGCTCTAGACTGGGGCAGCATAAGCTACGTGATTCAACGGTGCCCAATGATGCACAGCTGGGCATTGAACTAGCATACTACAATTAGTCGCATCAATAGGTTATGAGGGAGACTTGGGTGTGTTCAGCAGTGGACTTCCTTGCTTATTACAATTTTTGTTTTTCTTTGGGTTTCGAAAGTCAGACGGTAATCGCTTCGTGTAAAAGTAAAAAAAAAAATAAAGTAAAAAATTATTTATTTCATAAACTATTATACATAGTACTTGAAAACGTCATGATTACAAATGAAAAAAAAAACAATCGAAATAATATTACACTAAATCACGAAGCTTAAATTCACTTACATGCAACAAAACAATTTAAAAACAAAATGAAGAACGTATAAGAACTGAAATTCGACCAAATCTGGTTAGAACACTAAGCAGACCCTGGAAGCTTAAATCTAGAGCAACTGGCGTTATGCTATGCCGATGATGGGTCTAGTTCGATTAAGTACCAGTTTTTATTTTTTGAAATCATTTATTCATTTTAAAACATACAGTAAAGACATTACATATATTCCTCGCCAAGCTATAAAGCTTATAAATATATTTTACATATATATACACATACATATAAATACATTTATATATATGTATATATACAATAGGCTCGCCACCTTTTACGCGCTACCAAAAATTTTATTGGCAAAAAGTGGGCGTATAATATGCCTTTTCGTACCCCTCCTGGGATACAGACATAGTTTTATGTGTGCATTTGTGTGTAAAATTTTTCAAGAAGGGCTAGTCTAAAAGTTGACTGATCTCATGTAGAGTCAAGCTTCTCACTCTATACGCCCTAACTCTACAAGTACTCTACTAACCTCAGTAACTCTACACCTAAGTCAATATATATGACTTGACCGTTTCGTTTCCATAAGACCTATTTTTATAAGAGAAAAGTACTCACTTATCTAATAAACGGTATATATATATATATATACATACACTCACACACACATATCGAGGGTTCCGTGCTCAAACCCGATAAGTGACAAAATTTGCGTTTTTGGGCTTAAAGCAGTACTTAAAAGAATTTATCGGTTCATTAAAAAAAATCTTATAAGGTTTACTTATTGGATTATGAAGTCTTCTTTTCTGAAATCGACTTATCTGATAATATCACAAGAAAAAGCGGCAGAAATTATATATCTGATGTTGTCACTTATCGGGTTTGAGCATGGAACCCTCGATATATATAATTGAGTGTGGGCGCTGTTTAAGCAGTAGTATCGAACGCTGTCTGTTAGGAGCTGGAGGTGCTGAAGAAGGTGTCGCCGGGGCTGTTCGCGAGCCGCAGCCAGCAGCGGCGCCGCTTCGCCGTGGAGTTCACGCGGCGCTCCGTGGAGCAGGCGCTGGCCACCCTCGCCCCCCCCGCGCTGGCCACACTCGCGCCCCCCGCCCCCGCCGCCCCCGCCACCTGCATCAGCGTCGCCGCCGTGCGCGCCCCGCTCTATCTGGGAGGAAGGTACTGCCAACGACCTACCTGTACTCTTAGAATAATTACACCTAGAAGCCCAGTACGCGTCGTCAAAGTGAGGCAACTCAAACCTAGCCATATTGGCTAAGTTCGTTACGCGGCCCGTCAGTGCTCAAGGTCGTGTCGTATTGAAAACTACTCCTGATATTTTTATTTAAAATGACTGGAATTGGTTTGCGCTATGAACGGATATCACAATACGTCGGAAAAGCACAAGAAACATATTAACATAACATTACACGGTTAAATTATGCATTTGAACTTAAATTATTAAGTAAAACATTTATTAAAATGAAAAAAATAATTTTAATATTTGTTACGTGACAGTTTATGAAAATGTTGCCATTAATAGGAAAAAATGTCGTACATTTTGTTGTAAGTGAAACACGTCTCAATAAGACAAAATTAAATTGCGCAAAATGTTATGTAACAATTATCTGCCCGCGACTTCGTTTGCGTGGAATAATTTCTTTAATATACGATAACACATCGATCTTTATTTTTTCATTGATCGATTGGTTTCAATTGATATGGCATAAATCACATCTTAAAAAGGTTCTTCATCTTGTAATAGTTTTATTCGATTCTGGTCTATCTACATAAAACAGTTGACTAACTATTTAAGAGTTTCATAGCTCTAAATATATTAAATAAAATAATAATTAGTGAAAAATTATTCACCCCAGGCAGGATAAATATATATACACTTTTAATGAAATTATAAAGTAAGTGGTTTTTCGCATAAACTAAATGCAATAAATAGCTAAGCTAAAGCGTAAAAGTTTCAACTTCCCTACTTTTATGGAAAATTGAATGAAATTACAACATGATTTTTTTCACTATGTGCGTTTCGTCGAGCGTAAATACAAGTATCTTACGCACACATAGATTTTTTTCTTGCTTTGCTTTTGAAAGTCCGCTTTGGAGGGAACTATCGTTCTAGGTGTTAATATTCTAAGCCTGTACTCGAGTACTTCGCTTACCAAACGAAGTTGTAGCTTACTCAAATCATCATCATATCAACGTTAATATTAGAATTAAGAGTCAACCTCTTTGCTTATTATGTTATAAATAAAACAATGTTTTATTTTATATTAGATTAGTTTAAATTTAGGAGAATGCTGTGTACGCTTCTAAACGCAAACATATATGTAATTTTTGTTGTTTATTATGGTTTTGTATATGTTCGTATGTTTAGCTGTTAGCGTACCTATATATAAATAAATAGACTTATAAAGGCGACTGCTGAACGTTGGCCTCCTAAATAGATTAAGTTCCATTGTACAAAACCCCCCAATTCTTGCTGAGTGGTGATAAAAAGCCCATAGTCCCAACAACATAAGCAGGTTGGTGATCGCAGTTCAATTCACGCAGGATGACGCTGTTTCCCATTACCCGGTAAGATTTCTCTTCGGCGACTCTTACGACTCCCCGGGAGATGAGAGGGGGGGGGGCACTTGTCATATAAAAAATAAGTGACGTTTGTGATGTTTGATAGGTAGTCTATCGTTTGACGTTTCTTGCACAATTTTAACGTTCCGTTTCGCACAATAATTGTATTATTTTCAGATAACTTTATTTGCATACTTAATTTATTGTAAACTATTTATTTATGTTATAGATTGTATAATGTTTGAATTTGTGTTTGTGTGTGACCGTGACAGTGCACTTAGGCCCCTTCGGAATACCAGCGCTATGGTTACATGACCATAGCTTCGAGCTGAGAAGGGGACCTTTTACTGGTCTATGTATTCTAGTAAGGGATTTTTCTTGTTTTCTGTTGGCATTATTATGCCTTTAAAACTACATGAATAAATGTTAGTACCTAATTGTGTGGGCCAAATAAATCATTTTATTCTTTTCCTTTTTTTTTACTATTGTAAGTCGGTTACACACAGCACACTTACTAAAGTGGTGTGACAAAATGTTTAAAACTAGACTGTTGACAGGCCTAATGTGCTCCCATGCTGTAGGGTTCTTTGGTACTGCAACCTTTACTGAGTCATCGGCTCTCATGTCATTTTATTTATGCAGTGACGATTATAATTAAAAATGCGACTTATCTCCACTGTGTTAAGGTACATAAAGCGGTCGCGCGAGTTGCCGCAGACGCCCTGGATACTGCAGGGGAAGCGCATGATGGAGTCCTCCGTACAAGAGATTATATTCGAACCTCTAATTAAGGCTTGTGGGTAAGAATATTGATTTCAATTTTTACAACAAAATTTCAAATAAATTGACACAAATTAGTATTGTTGCCAAGAACTAGTTGATACTACTAGCTAAACTTGTTTTATGGAGATCGAACTCTTGGCAAACCATTATTTTATTTACTGAGCGGCCGGCCGTCCAGCATTGTAAATACAAATAAAACGATATTTCGACATTAATTGCAAATAGTAAGTTGATGCATGTACATTGCGCCGTCCCGCGCAGGATGACTCACGCGGAGGCCGAGGGGCGCCTGAAGTTCCTGTCTTCGGGTCGCGAGGACGTCGACGTGCGCTGTCTCGGCGACGGCCGGCCCTTCGCCATCGAGGTCGGACACACACACACACACACACTTACACACACACACACACTTACACACACACACACACACACACACGCACACACACTTACATGCTATCACACACACTAACACTTACATGATATCACACACTTACGCTCTAATACACTCATTCCACACACACGCACAAAACAGGCTAACGTAAAAAGTTATTTAAGTACACAAATATATGGCCATAAATGTTTAGAATATAATATAATGATTGTTAAATATTTGCAACGCTGATAATTTCAAATTAATGCAAATCTCAAATTCTAGTCCCCAAGAGACAGGATTACCTAGTTTGGGGACTACCAGTGAATCAATGTTGTACCACTTTTTGGCAATAAATGTTTTATTATTATTATTACATCAAGTCCTAAAGTAACGCACCTCACTCATGAAGAAAGAATTACACATTTCAATGGCATTTGTCGTACTTACATTTATTAGTTAGACAGAATAGACTTTTATTTTGTGATTTAGTTATTTTATAGTGCATATGTCACCGTAAAATTGTAAATAACGTTAAATTATAATCTATCCCGCGATATTGTAATCTGTCGAAAAATTATGATCCGTAACAAACTGCTCACAATTTAACGCATTATTTTTCGATAGATTATAATCTATCGAAGACAAACCGTCAGATTGTAAAATGGCATGCGACAGAACGCACCTCGCGCTCTGATTGGTTGAACTTCATGTTCCCCGCTCAGCCGCCGGTCGTCGTCGCCATCTTCGGTTGTTATTAGTCTAATTCATTTGATGTGAAATGTAAACAAACAGTGTTTTGGTGATTTAAAACAGATCTCGTTTTAATAATAATAACGCATTGTATTATAATAAGTTGTAGGGAGTGTTAACGGACCTGTGATAACCTAAAAAACGTGCAGTTAAATTATAAATAAGAGTTAGTCACCGAACATAACCTAATTTGTGTTTTTGTGTAAAATGTTTTACTTTTTAATTTATATTTATTTTTTTCGAAGAGATTTGTTTTAATTATTTTAATTTAAAAAAATACTTATTATATTCGCATTTTATTTTTTTGACTGATATCTATGTTTGATTCCTAACTCTTCCAGCCCGTCCCCGGTTGGCTGGTCTTGATGGCAGGACCAGCCAATCATGGACAGGCTTTAAACAGTTCACAATTTAACGCGCGACAGATTGTGATTTAACGGTTTGTCTTTGATAGATTATAATCTATCGAAAAATAATGCGTTAAATTGTGAGCAGTTTGTTACGGATTACAATTTTTCGACAGATTACAATATCGCGGGATAGATTATAATTTAACGTTATTTACAATTTTACGGTGACACATACACAATATCATTAATTATACTTAATCATTGTATTGTGCCAGACATATGCCTCACTTAATATCTATCCGGTTTGTACATTATGTTGGAGAAGATTCAATAAGCCCATTGTGGTGCAGATAGCGGACCCCCGCCGGCATCTCTCGGAGCAGGAGCTGGCGCTTGTGTGCGAGGAGGTCTCCCGCAGCGGCCTGGTGGAGGTCCGGCGGCTCGTGCCCGTCACCAAGTGAGTGCGCCGCCGAGGAGGCCTCAGCATGCGGCAAACCCACTAATATCACACATTTATCGCTCAAACGAGGCTCACATCAATTTGATTATATTATCATTATCTGTCATCATCACAGCCCATTAACGTCCCACTACTGAGCACGAGCCTCCTCTCACATATGAAGGTGTGAAGGTATGGGTCATACTCCACCACGCTGACCCAGTGCGGATTGGCGGAGGCAGGTGTATGGCGTCCTGCTGTTAGAATTTATCAAGCCACCCATGAGGCCTCTAACATGGCTTAACGACTACCACATTTAGTGATAACCGGGACCAACGGCTTAACGTGCCTTCCGAAGCACGGAAGTGCTCGATATCAAATGCCACACAAACGGTCACCCATCCAAGGACTGACCTCTGTAAACTCTTGTTACTTGTCTAAATACGTGTCGTTTTGACTTGTTTCTGGATTTTTCGGGTAGTGATTATTCCGCTGTAATTGCCACAAATTTATTTTAATGATTCACTTTCTTAACAATTGCCATTTTCGTTGCTCCTAAGTTCTGTTCTATTAGTGACAAAGAACGCTTAGATGTACAGCAATACCCCGCTTTACGCGAGGGATACGTTCCAGAAATAATCGCGTTAACTGAAATTTGCGTATATCGATGTTTTATGATTAAACATAGTCAAAATTTTATGCAAAATATTACGAATCATTTTAGTTCTAAAAACACTTTATGCAATACATAATATTAATTACGACTGCCAGCCGAACTAAACATAACGCAACGTAAATACTAATATAGTTTTTTCCTAATATTTTTTTTTCCCGTGTGTAGTTATTGTTTATATTATATTGTTTGTTATATTTTCCCGTTAGTATTTAATTGTTAGATATTAGCATTTTTTTTATTTACTGTTAATTTATAAGACATGCTGTGTACACTAATTCTGGATTATTGTCTAGCCTTATTTTTTCTTTTCTTTTAATTAGTCGTACTTAATTTTTAATGATAATAATCTGTCCGTGTACCTAAATAAAAAATAAATAAACGAACGAGGGAATCCCCATAGAACAAAGTCGAAGGACGGGGAATTCTCAATTCTTCAATTAATCAACAGAATATTCAAAGGGAGCGGGGATTCCCTCGACCACAGAGTCGTTGATGACTACATTATGTTATTTGAGCGCGAAATTTGAAATTCGCATTATAGTGAAACCGCGCACAACGGGTTAGCGTAAAGCGGAGTATTACTGTATACTACAGTAGTGTTCGCCCGTCAAATTGTAAAAGTACCTCTGCCGCCTGCTCTGGTTAGTGTATATTCGTTCCACTTTCAGGGAGGACTTGGTGGAACTGAAGAAAGGAGAACAAGAGAAGTTCAAAACGTACGAGATCCTGTGCGTCAAGCTGGCGCACTCCGAGTTTGACACGCATGTCAGTGGCTTTGGATTACTCGCACTTACTGTATAACTCATCTAATCATGTTTTATTTCTCACAAACTATACACCGAAGACATGATCTACCGCGCGGTCTTTGTCAGGACACGTTAAGCTTGTGCATCGGTTTTCGTATTACCTGATGGTAGGCGACAATAATAGTGATATTTAAGGAGAGAGGTTCTCTAATGTTATGATGAACCGTACAGCATTAAAGTATTTTTTTTAGTTTTATTACGAAATAGTCTCCTTTCCTTGGAGCAATCGTGACCAAGTCCAAAGGCGACGTGGGACCATGAGGCGCTGTTCTGCCTGTGAGTGGTTGCAGCTGTATCATACATGTTATATTTTTTGTAGCAACTATTCAAAACAGAATTTATATGCAGCATGTTCTTTTAAAGTCAAGGATAATGTGGGCTTGTCTGATTCGGCTCGTTTGTGAGTGATCACTGATCACTGATCGTATGTTCCCGGGTACCGTATGTCGATTGAGTATGAAAGTCCCGCCGCAGCTGACGGCGGAGCAGCCGGTGGAGGTGACGGCGGCGGACCTGGCGCGGCTGCCCGCGGACTGGGTTCAGATCCAGCAGAAGACGCCCATCCGCGTGCTGCACCGCCGGCCGCTGCTCACGCGCTCCAGGCAGCTCAAGGTGCTCGCCAGCCAGACCGTGCCAGGTAACCACCCGCCCAGGGTCTGCTGCGGGCTCTAACAAGAGTTGCCTCTATTGTAGGTACGATATGGCGTGGAGGTCAGTATACCTGCACTTCACTCCAGAGGTCGTGGGTTCGATTTCCACACAGGACAAATTTTTGTGTGCATGAACATGAATGTTTGTTCTGGTCTGGGTGTTTTTCTATGTATATTAAGTAATTAAGTATTTACAAAAAATAAAATAAAAGTGTTTAAGTATGTTTGTCCGTTGATTAGTATCCATAACACAAGTTCTTAATGATACTTATCTTGAAACTAAATAATTGGTGTAATTGTCTGAAAATACAAATTAATGATTCAACAACCTGTAACATATTAGGAGGTACTCAGTCTCCAATAGCAACTGCTATGGCTATAGATGTTCATAGCGGCTGGGACCAGCGGCTTAACTTGCTTCCAAAATTGTTGTTGAGAGGATTTAAATTGCCTCAACAACCAGTGCATGCCCAACCAAAATGCCTCAACCAGTGCGTAAAATTTAAAAATGATTTATTAATTTTTGGACTTTAATTACATTGATGCGGTATTATTAAAAAATATTAAGACTAAATGTACGATAATTCAAATCTGGTGGCAAGGTTACTCCCTGGTACAGCATTTTATTTCTCCTTCCTCTTGCTTACTTACCACCGCAAGTAGACAACTTTACAGTGACTTATTTTTGAATAAATTAAAGAATAGAATAGAATGGAATATTTTATTTGCACTTGATTGAGGTACATTACAGTTCCATAAAAGTTCCATAAAGCATGCGTGTAAACTAAGCCCTCGTAAGTTGGTCGGTACTGAGCCGTGTCCGCGTGTGTGTGTGCGTGTGCGCGGTGTGTGTGTGTGTGCGTGACGTGTGCGTGTGTGCGGCAGGTCACCCACAGCTGTGCATGATGCGCGTGTCGACGTCGGCGGGTACTTACGTGAAGGAGGCGACGCACGGCGAGTTCGGGCGCACGCGGCCCTCGCTCGGGGACCTCCTGGGCGCGCGGCTCGACGTCGTCGCGCTCGACGTCTGCAGCATTCAGCTGCACTGGCCCAGGCTGCCCCCGCCGCCCCCGCCCCCGCCGGCCGCGACCACCGCCGCAACCACCGCCGCAACCACCGCCACCAACACCAACACCACTACCTCCATCAACACCACCTCCTCCATCAACACCACCTCCTCCAACGACACCACCTCCTCCAACAACACTATCTCCAATAACACAACCACATCCAACGACACTACTGCCATGACACAAGAGTAGATAGCTCTACATTACCAGGTTAACTACTCTCGAGGAAAAATGTTGACATCCTGATTTGTTGCGGTTTGTGGTTAAATATAAAAGTTAAATAAAAACATGGCAATGTTACCGTGTTTCGGAGGGCATGGTTCTCTGTTGATTGTCCACATTATGGCTATAGAAGTATCTAAACAGAATACCTTGTGATTGACAGAGTAACACAACACATATACAAAACAATAGAAACAAAGAAATTCTTAAGAAAATAATGTCATGTCACTTGTCAAAAGGGCAACATCAGCACAACCACATCCAACGACACTACTGCCATGACACAAGAGTAGATAGCTCCACATTACCAGGTTAACTACTCTCGAGGAAAAATGTTAAAATCCTAAATGTTTCACTAGCTCATACCTTGATGTCCTAAACCTTTGTTTAAAGCCCGGTCTCACAATGTAAGCTACCTCCCATCATTTGACGACCGATATGGCGTATAGGTATACACCTATACTTCACTCTAAAGGTCGTGGGTTCGATTCCCACTCAGGACAAATTTTTGTGTGCATGAACATGAGTATTTGTTCTGGTCTGGGTGTTTTCCTATGTATATTAAGTATGTATTTACAAAAAAAAAACAGTGTTTAAGTATGTTTATCCGTTGTTTAGTATCCATAACACTTGGAGCTAAATAATTGGTGTAATTGGCAGGAAATATTTATTTGACGTCTCATCTGGAGATATCTGAGCTACTATAGTCCGGCAATGACATGCGCGACCTTCCGCGGGGTGACAGACGGTGGCGGGGAGGAGGTAGACAAGATGTCAGCGGGGAGCGGGGAAGGGGGAACTTCTTTTCGTGTGTAGCTGTGTGCTATGACACGCTACCTCGTCCCCGCCACCGTCACCCCGCGGGACGGTCGCACACGAGATTGCCGGACTATAGAGGTGATCGCACTGAGCGTGTGCATCTGTCCCTGGCTACCACCCACCACTACACAAAAGGCTCGATACACCTTTGTGCAGGCGGTCATGGGGGGGTGCCTCTTCCACGGTATGGAGTACTCTTACTTTTCTAGACGGACGTCGGAAATTGAAAACTTATTGATAAATGGACATCAAACAACTAGGAGGTATATTTTTCAACTCGATAAATCCAGGATTTTTTAAATGTTTTAATGATCCCTCTGTTGATCGTGATGGTGGGTATTAGGACTTAATTAAAATTACAGGTTTGTTAATTTAAATCACTCACACCTTTTTTAAAAAAAGGCCTGAGTTCATTAATGAGTTAAGATCACCATTTTATCAGTGTTTAATTATATTTATGTCTTCAATCTTTTAAAACAAACTGTGTCTCCTCCCCCCCCCGGCCCCCTCGCCCCCCTTACTCGGGCGCGGCGGTCTCCTCCCCCCCGGCCCCCTCGCCCGCGCCGTCCCCCTCCCCGCCGAGGGTGCTGCCCTCCGCGGCGTCACCCTCATTCGCTGTCTCATCTGAAAACACAAACACGCGTCCATAACCCACTGACTTAGATGTCATTTAGGAGTATACAAATAATTTATACTCTATGTAGATCATTTTGTCTGTTTTCAAAGTTGACACACAGTCAGACCGTTCACATATAGGATTAAGTCGATATTTTGTGATTGTTTTGGTGCCAATATTTTCTACTCTGGCAAAGCCAGGGCACAACATATTTTTATTTTTATAATAATGTGATTCTACCTCTCGACATGTTATGAAGCATTCAAAAGTTTCACAAAAAATACTATGTAATATTTAAAAATAATGTATATGTCTATAAGCGCAAGTGTAATGTGAATCATCGCTCGTGTAGTGGACACTTCTGATTAGTATAATTATACATTATATGCAAGAGTATAAAAACATTATATTGTCTTAATATATCTCTATGTCTTCGAATAAACGTGAAATGCTTACGAACTTCTTGTTTTATTTGTTACCTTGATGCATGGTTGTTTACAACCTTCAGTCAGTTCGACAGCATCCTTACATTGGCATAAAGGCTATGATTAATTAGTCTAAAACAGTTAGTGGTTGGACGAGTATTGTGCAAGCAACGTGCTTCAACACGTTAATAAATCAACGTGCACGTTGGTCGCATGTTTTAAGTAATCGGAATAGTACGCACATTCAACACATGGCTGTAATGCATAAAGCACCTGATACACACAATTATTTGTTGATTTATTAAACAAAGTAATTGAGTCGTAACTGACCAATAATCAAGTTCATAATACAAGTTACAATGCTCCCCGGAGGCGGCTCTAGTCTTTGATTGAAACAAACCATAACAGATTTGAAGAGCCGCACTTGCGTCTTCGGCCAGCATATAGCAACATGATATCTATGAGAATACTTACTACCGCTGCCCGAGGGCGTGGTGGAACGAACAATCCAGCTTCTGAAAAACAAGTTATTGGCGGGAATTTCATGAAATACTTAGTAAATGCTGGAACAACATTCCGCCTCCTATTAGAAACTGTCTCACTGTTGGATCTTTCCGTTGCAGTTATAGGAAATATTTATTGAACAGACAGAAATGTCTATGAATATGTATGTGCTGTCCTCTTACTTGTGCTACTCAGGTTCCCTGCAAGCTTTTGTCTTATTTGTATGCTTGTGCCTTATTTGTATTTTTATGTCTTCTACGAAAGACCAGCGTCGAGGTGTTTTCGTGACACCTCGGCTTTATGCTGAGTGGATAGCTTTTCTGTGACACTCTTCAAATTGTTACTTAAATATAATGTATTTGTTTCTTTCGATGTTGTCACAGAATAAATTATTTTTCTTTCTTTCTTTTCTTTCTAAATAATTAGAGCCGCGTGGTGTGTTATACTTTGAATAGAAACGATTTAGGAAGGGCTACATTCAGCAGTGGACATCCTATGGCTGAGAGGGTCCGTTGGGAAGCCGTTCACGACTATCTTTGCCGTCATGCCGTTTGCTGTCGCCATTGAAGAGTCTTACCGTCCCATCAGTGGTCCGGTCTTCGTGCTGAGCGCCCCGCCGCTTAACGACTTTTATCTTAATGACTGATAGCCATATAATAAATGTTGAGAAAGTAAACAATGTGCAATTGGTATGGTGTAAAGTGCAGCGATGCTTACATGGTAGGCCTGGTGGTGCTGGGCATCGCGCGGCCGGCCTCGGCGCGGGCCTCCAGGATCTCCCTGGTGGCGACAGGTTAACGTTTAAGGCAAGGCATTAGGATGAAGGTAAACATTTTTCTTTATGCTTATAGGATTACAATCACGAACTGAGTATGCAGGGCAAAGGGACACCGAATATGAGTGTTCCGACATATTTTCTTGTAACGAAACTGCGACCTATAACCCTTGAACGTTACGGGCTACTGGTTTTATATTGAGTAAATATTGTAAGTGGCTGAAAACAAAACTTGTTGAGTTTTTTGCCTGATTCCTCTCTAGCCGAGCTTCTGCCTGCAGTGAATGGGCGCATTATTTTTAACCGACCTAAAAAAAGGTGGTTTAGCAATTCAAGAGCCCAAGCCAAACTCACCTGCAAGTGGTGCACCTGCCGATCTACGGACGGAGCTCTAGCGAACATACAAGTTCCCGGTAAGCGGCAGTAGGCTCGCTACCTATCACGTGGGACCAGCAATGTAATTGGCGAAATGTGGGCGTATTATGTGCCTCTGCAACCCTTCGGGTAAACAAACGTAATTGTATTTATGTATGTATTTTGACGTGACAACGTCTTATAAATTGGTTTGCCGGGTGACACTTTAAGAAACTGCGTTACGCTCCGCTCACGTTATGCGATCACAATGAGAGCGAGTGAGAGGCACGCGTCCCTTCCACTCGGGCATGGTCTAAATGGTCTAAATGTTTTAAATTGTTACTATTATTTCATCCTTTTTCCTACTATACGAATGAATATTCACATTAAAATTATTTTACCACTCGAAGTCGTTGTCACGTAAAACTTTCGCCCGTATACCGACTTTACAGGCAACCATTTTTCTTAAGTGAAAGTATTTGCGGGTATCTCCGTCATCTATAAACCGTATTGAATGTGTGTGAAGGCATGTTGAGGTAGTGGTGGGTACTTGAGCAGGCGGACGCTGATCTGCGCGCTGGGCAGGCGCGCCTCCACCGGGTTGGAGATGTAGAGCACGGCGTCGTCGAGCGGCGGCCGCTCCTCCGAGTACATCTCCGCGGACGCGATGTGGTAGTAGAAGTAGTTCGGGTGCGTCTGGAGCAAACAAACCAGCCACTCGCGTTACACTAACTTAAACATCACCCCCTCTGTAAAAATCGAACCTACGCACTTTCTTTTTTCCTTGTAACATAAGCTTAGGTATATAATCCGTGAAACAACCATTAATTGCTTTATAATGATCAAGAGTCACATCACATCAGTGCCGGCCTCCTCAACCAAATGAAATATTCTAATTCAGTCGGCTTTCGGTAATTCGAATACTTATATTAACATTAAAATATTACGAATTAAAACTTCGAATTACTAAGTGTTAATAAAACAATTATATATGTTTTTTATAATTGCTATCCTTTAACAATATACGTGAAAATAAATTAATTTTAAAATAAACTTTGACATTGGTTTGCTCTAAAGCTGCTGCTCAGACTGCTCAATACCATTTTTTAAGAGAATAAGGGCCTAAAGGGCTTTTTACATGTCTATCGTTTTCAACGTGTTAAAACCGCTGATGTCATCTAGCGGTTCTATTGTGTCTCGATTTCAGTCAGTTCATTAAAGTCACACACCAAAACTACGAGCGCTTCCGAGTATTAATTTCGGTAGTGTCTACCATTCAGAAAATTCACAATATGTTGGAACAATGGTATGAACTATTTTCAGAAAGATTACCTTAGACAAGCTCGGGAAGTACTTGAGGCTCTTAGGGTAGGACAGGAACCTCCTGGCGGGAGGGTTGAGGCTCCTGCGCAGCGCACGTTGCACGGGCTCTGTGCCGTTGCTGTGTCGGATCAGGGCCAGCAGGTGGCTCACGGAGTGTATGTCCCAGGCCGGGGAGTCCACGTAGCCGTCGGGCCGGGGTTTGATGGCGGCTACACGTAGATATTTATTTTTTATTGTAAAAAACAGATTTACAGCAAGTCATTGCAATCCCTTCACGATTAAGTAGTAATATGCGGGTTGTAGCTCAAAAAACAAATATAATCAACATGACAACTCAAAACAAGCAAGTCGGAAATCTAAAAAATAAACTAGATCAAGAAATCACACCGAAACAAAACATTAAAAATTAATTTAATTACAGAACCAAATGAAATCAAAATACAATTTAATTAAATCAAAAAAACCGTTAAACAGATGATACAATAGAATCTTGAAAAAAATCGAGTAACATGAATTTAAATTTACAAAACATAAATAGTAATCATTACATGAACCTATGGATTGATGATTTCCACTTGGGGAGTGATGAAGCGTTGATGTGAGACACCACATCTAACTGGTTCAATAAATTGTTATAGACGCGACACATTGTAACGGTGTGGATTCAAATATTGTTCCTGCAAAATGGTACTGAGAGCGGACGATAATCGACAGAGGACGAGACGGGACCTTCAAGTAAGTGTCTGAGAGCAGGGTGGTATGTATTGATCCGTTTAAAATCTTATATAAATAAAAAAACCTTTAGCATTGTACCGGCTCTCAAGGCTTTTTAGACGAAAATATTATAAACGATCGGCATAATATATAGTAAGTATCCTATTCTTGCCAATCCTTAGTGTTAAGATTCATAGAACACGTCTCTGAATAGACTCCAGCATATCCACATGCTTGTTGTATAGTGGTGACCATCAACCGAGGCATACTCCATCTGACTCAAGATCAACGCTCTGTAGATTGAAAACAGACTCTTTGGGGACTTAAACTCCTCAGAGTAGGAAAATAAAACCAAACAGTTTGTTGCATTTTTGGATATTGACTCATAATGGCTGTTAAAACTTAGCTTTGTGTCAAAGACCACACATAAATCTCTCAATACGGACTTACGCTCCAGACATTGTTGGTCAATGGTGTAGTCAAAGATAACAGGATTTCTTTCCAAAGAAAAAAATGTTACAGAAAATTTGCTTATGCTAAGGTTCATGTAGTTAGCTCTACACCAGTCACTGTGTCGATGGCCGATGTGCAATTGAGTGCATCTCTTAGAAAACGCGATTGAAAATTTTCAAATCGTCTGCATCAGTTTTTTTGCTTTGGGACGAGGTCTTTTAAATAATAGTAATTTTTTTTTCAATTACCTCTTATTGGGTGCAAGCTGCTGTCCCGAATGAACTGACTGGGAACATTCATTACCTGTGATCTGTACCAGAGCCACTTCGTTAACGTCTTCTATGAACTTTTGTTTCTGATACTGCACCATTTTGTCCAACCACCCGTCCTGCCGCCGCTGCAAGCTGCCGGTCGCTGAAGTCCATATCAGGGAAACGAGAACTAGGTGGAGCTGGAGGTAGATTACAAACAATTTAGTACGACGTGATACGGGACGATCATCGCACAAGTATTAAGAAGTAAATACAGAAGTATTCGTGTCCCGCATTCACCAGTCTGCGCAGTGAGCGTGCTATAGGTATATTAAAGCAACCCGGAGGTTGCACGCCCCGCAACCTAGCACGGGGCCGCTCCCGTTGCATGCCCTGGGGGTGTTTCGTGCATGAGCACCGTGCGGCAGTGTACGGTCTTTAAGTGATCTGTGTTCATCCCAGGTCGCGTTCCAAGAACAGCGCGGCACTATCGAAGCCAGAGGAGCGGCTATCGTTGCAAAGAGTGACACAGAAACTGCTGCCGTGGAAAGCGCTACAAACACTTAGTGTGTGGAAACATTTGCAGATTCTCTTTCGCTCTAAGACTATTGAGAGATATATCATGTTTGGAGACAGCAATAAAAACGTATGGTATGGTATCATGATAGATATCGCACAATAGAATCAGTCAATCGCAATCGTTTTTAAATTATAGTAAAAAAAATTTACCCAGATCTTTGTTTGGTGCTTTGTTGGAATCACGTAGACCTTTATTTTTAAAGTACAGTAAAATACAGACTTCTAACTCCCTCGCGTTCAGAATATACATTATACAAATTTTGAAATGTGATTTCGCGGCATTTTGAGCTTCTTTCTCAATTAAGCTGGTCTTATTATCTATATTAGTCTGCAGTACTCGCAAATTTATGTAATATCTACTTAATTAATATACGAGTGCCATGTTAAATAATGACACATGATTATAAATAAAACAATATTGCAATTACAGACATATAATTTTCTTAGATACATTTGATTTACATAATTATATTAAGGAGACAATGTTTTTTTTATATCTAATTTATCATAATTTTAATTTATCTCTATAACACTTCTCAAGGACGAAGATAGGATGGTCGAATGATCAAGCGAAGTTCCCTGAAATGAAGTGTTGGTATAATCTTATCTTCGTCTAAGAGATTTAAATTCCTTCCTATCCTATATAAGTCTAACTCTATAAACTTTTTTCTCGGCTGTTTCACCAAAATTTATATTTAAAAATAAACCTTATTACTTGATTAGTTGTTTGTATCAGTTTTTTAAATAATATATGTATTATATAAATATATATATTTTATGTAGTTATTTGTGTATTTTATTCATATTTAACAAATAGTTTTTGTGTTTATTATTTTTAATGTTAATGTGATCTGCCTACTGCTATCCTGTTCTCTCCTTTGCGTCGGGTTGTCTGGAACTAGATTGGCTTTAAATTTAATTTTTCTTTTAATATTGTAATCTGTAGCTTTTAAGTTTCTTGGCCAATAAAGAGTATATCTATCTACTTTTTATTTGTTTTCTGGTGTTATTCTATTTAGGTAGGTACTACTTAGCACTCCCCCTTAAGACGAGGCGACAATTAGAAATATTAGGGTTCTATCAATTAAAAAAAGGTGATAGTTAAAAGACCGAGAGAAAACTGTCTACACCTTTTTTATATTGTTTTTAAATCGAACTAATTACGAGAGACCTAATTACCTTCTTACATTATTTCTTCTTAACTATGATTAAATAGCAATTTAGTATTTTTGAAAGTTATAAGTAGCGTAATCGCGTTGGTTTCCTAGCACCCATTATTTTATATGCAGCTGTTTAGACAATGTGTTAATAGCTGCAAATAAATGCTCTGCCGGTAGAACATCCGATTAAATAGCGGACTCGACGGAGGACTAATGAGAACCATTATTGTTTAATGATTATTGACACTATGCCCATGGTTACAAATGGGGAGCCGGTATGCACTATTGCGCGCCGCTTCATAGGACTCTGAATTGGGAAGCTTACTGTAGTGGGTGTTATCATTGAGGCAATGTGGGCTCATGTTATACGAGGAGCTGGAGAAACACAAGTCAGACACAGTCCCGGTGCAGACCATCGGTTGGAAATTGATGTTGCTCACCTGCGTGGCATGCTTACCGTGAGCGGAGGAGCCAGGCGCCGCCATCACTCTCGAGCCCTGACCAGGGGGCAGGGAGGCGACGGCGCCGCCACCCGGGTGGCATTTGGAACAGTTTGATCGCAAGAGTCCGCTCTCACCGCATCGGTTACACGATTTCTTATTACGAGGCTTACGACTCTGATCAGTATTATTGGCAGAGGCTCGGCTCTGGATCTTGTGCCGACACAGCGCGGGTGGGGCTCGCTCGGGGGCTGCCGCCTTCGCGCCTGAAGCTCGCTTCTTAGAGGCCCGCCGCCGGGCCGCTCGGTGGCCCTTCGCCGTGTCGGGGCGCGGCTTCTGACATTCCTTGAGATTTCGTGCTTTCTGGATTAAGCTTCTGAAGTCGGAGAACTCTTCTCTTTTTATTTGTCGACGTATGTTGCTATTGAGCAGGCCGTAAACAATGTCCAACTGAGCCTTTTCTGTAAGGTCCTCAGCGGGAATGCTCGCCAGAAGGGAGCGGGCTTTCGCCACGAACAGCTGCGTGCTCTCCTGCGGTGCTTGGGACTTGGTGAACAGCTCCTGGTATATGCGGTACGGCGGGCGAATGTCCCCGAAGGCGCTGCGCAGGTGCAGCACGGCGTCATCCCACGTGCTCACCGCAGATCGAACTCCTTGCCACCACTTAAAAGCGTCCTTCTTAAGGAGCGTCGAGAGCCCCCGCAATGCATTTTCTTCGCTTATGTTTGCGAAGTCCTTGAAAACCTCCACAGCATCAATAAATTCTTCGATGAGTTCCCCATCCGCCCCGCTGAACGTCGCGTGGCATACAGCGAATCCTCCAGGTTGAGGAGCCGGTATTCGCGACTCCGTGAGGACTCCGGTGAACAGGCGACCAAAGATTTCGGCCTGCGCTTGTTGCTGCGGCGTCAGCGCGGAGGGCGCGTCGCCCGCCGCGCCGGCGGACTTGCGCTTTTCTCCAGCTTGTTCTGAATTCACGTGAAAGAAGTCCATTTGACGACCTAAATCGCCCGTCGTAGTATAGAAACTTTACTTTACCTAGTTTCTCTGCCCACTGGTTGGACAGCCAGATTAGACGGTAAGCTGTTTTAATGTAAATGTAAAACAAATAACGAGTTGCGTAAAGAGCAGGAAGTCTCTCGTCGCCTGGGACCGTCTCGCCGGGACGCGTGTGTCGGGGGCTAGGTGCTGTAGAGTAATGCGGCGCTCCCGTGCCTCCTGTGGTCGTGGGCAGGAGCCGAGGCGATGCGCGGAAAATAAATGGGCGGGGTACGCGCATCGACGTCGCGCAGCGCACCGGATTGTGAAATACGTGGAAGTCTACTTATTTTAAATCGTTATTAATAGTAAATTCACTGCTGATTAATAATTAATTGTTTTATACTATTATTCATTAAAATTACTTTTTCATCCTTCAAAAATATTTAAGAACAAAATGATTTTTTATGTACATTTGTTGAAACAGATGACATAAGCAAAAAGAGATGGTCCTTGACGCAACAAAATTAAAGGTTGTGCACATGTTTCGGGGCTTGCGCCGCTTCGAAGTTATTTGAATATCAGGTGTGTGTATAGAGCAGTGTTCACACGATGTATCTACTGCCGATGTGCTCATCTTGTGTTATATCTATAAACCCAAACCTACATAAAGTTATATATATAAAAAAAATTACACTTACAAGTAAACACATTTGTCAGAACTTCTTAAATAAATGAGTTTCTTGTTAAATAATAAATTAGTAATTTTCGATTACATGGGTAGTTAACAGGCCTATAAATGTGTTGTTAAGTTTCCTCATGTTTAAACGTATGTGTAGGTAGGTATATCTACCTATAACACATTTGTTACATAACTATGTTATGAGGCTGTCCGTAGTCGCCTAAGGACGTACAGCCTCATTTGAGACACACCTCATTACAATACAGGATGTAACATAAAGGTGGAACAATATTTAAGAGTACCTATATGTATCCGGCCGCAATGGTACGCGTTTATAAAGGAGTAGGTACACTTCAAAATACGTTCACATGTCCCGTGTTCGACTGTAGATATTTATATATTTCTTAACGTACAACATAACAGGTAAAAACCATAAAAAATAATATAGTAATATATTACACAGTCCTGTATTAGATTGTTATCCTAAACATAAGCTAAATAATAACCAAAGTTACAGAAGTTTATTAGTTTAAACGAATTGCTGTACCTACAGCATTTCCAAATGTATTTAACCTTTGATTGAATATATCCACACCGTTATGTTTGATAGATATTTCGTTGTAAAGCCGACACATTCTTACTAGGGGATTAAGTATAAAATGAGGTTATTTCTATACGTCCGAAGGTAAAATGTCTTATTAGGCAATCTGGGGTTACGCCTCGTAGCGAAATCTAGCTTACCTAGCCAAGAGGTGAAGGGATTCAAGCACGCCATTAAGAATTTCGTGCAAATATATAAGGTCCTGATTCCCACAGTGAAAGAGCAGAATGAACAACATTTAATTGTAACCGTGTACAAAATTAAAAGAAAAAAATACTTATACATGCCGTAGCATCTAAGTGATGCCTCGACGCTGGTCTACCGTAGATACCTGAACTAAAATAACATATAGTAAACTAATCAAAAATATTATGGTATATGATAGAGTAATACTTTTAAAATCTTTTTAGTCTTTCGTCATAAGTAACGACTAAGAGAGACCTGTAGAGGGCGTGCCAGAAGCGTCTAGCAGCGCAAAGAGGGTCTTATACGGAGGGTCTTAAATGCATTTTTTACCGACGTAAAACAAAATAAAAGAGTTAGTTGACTCGCAAAGATCCTTAGCCAGAGATTTCCTATCCATATTTGTTCGTCCAGTAGGTATTCGCAGGTCTGCTTGTAACGCTTTTTGGTAAAAGATATTACAAAGAACTTTTTTACATTGAGATGCATTCGATTTAACTTACACCATTCAGACACCGCATGAATGTCATCATATAGTTCAATCCGATGGATTTTGTATTTTGCGTTATATTTAAGTGAACCGTAAGCGGTTAAGAAAAGGAAAAAAACGACATAACAGTGGAAAGTAAGGACATGACGGACTTCTTAGCGGGAAAGTGAAGCGTCATATCTGCAGTTTTGTTTTATTTTCTAAAATTTGTGATATTTCTACCATTGATGTGTAATAACGGTGGATTATTAACCGTAAGTGTTTGTGAACATACATGAGTGTTGGTAAATCAAACAAAACAGTGCAACATCACTTTTCAAATTCTCTTAAGGAGTCCCTGTGAGATCTCAGTATAGTCCCACATCTTTACTGAGGACTCAAGGGGCTTAGGGGAGGGTATCTCATTTACCATTTATCATCTTTATCATCACTCATTCTCATTTACTATGAATTATATATTACTAATATGTCACTTACTTGACACTGGCTAGATGTGATAGACGCACGAAGCCATTATTAAAAAAAAAAAACAGCGGTCCAAGATGTGAGCCTTGAGGGAAACCGGATTTCTTTATTACCGGTGATGATTTAAAGCCTTTCAGAGCAACAAGTTGGCTTCTGTTATTTAGGTAAGTATGGACCCGGCGCAAGAGATTGCCATAAATACCGAACACAGCTACTATAGCTTATTGCTTAAGACGTCGTCGTGTCATCATGTGCGAGTGGGCCTGTTAAGGACAGCGGCAACGTCATTAGATTATTGTTAAGAACTACGATTTCGTTTTAATAAATTGTAAATAGGTAAAGAGAATTATAAAAATTAGGTTACGTTCGATGATTCAATATGTGTAATGTATAGACTTAGCCAAGTATGAGTTTCAAAAGGTCATAAAAACTTATCTATTGGACATGTATGTGTGATAGTTATATTTTAAGAAAGTATAGAATGAGACCTTTAATTTGATGTATAACACTTGTATATTGTTAAAAGGAATAATGGTAAAAATAAAAGAAAACACGTATTGTCATAGTAAAAATGTATACGAAATTGGGTCACAAAAAAACGGCTCTCTGTACGGTATTGCCTCGAAGTACCTAAGTAAGCCGTGTTTGTTCGAAAGGTACGATCATCAGAGGAAGCAACAATTAAGAAGAAAAAGAAAAGAAAAAAGAAAAATTGTAAACTCTGAAGAAGAAATATATTCCTGAACAGAAAAACCCTGTGTTTCCTTCAGTCCACAACAATCGCTGGTCCATCGAAGCCGGATTATGAAGAAGCCAGGGAAGCAGGAAAAAATGGTCGTCACAAGAAATCAAGCCGCGAACGAAGATGAACAAACTCAACGGCGAGTTTTCGTCGATCCGCCACGCTCACCGACCGCGTCCGGCCCCCCCGCACCCCCGATCGGGGGGGGCCCCTCTGAACCTGGGACGTACGAACGAGCAGAACTAGCGGCGGCGACGGAGACTAGCCAGATCGAGCCATCGTCGGCGACTGACATACCTACTGCAGCATCCGAACGGCTGCAGGGGTATACCACACTGCCGGGACATAGCAGTGCGCCGGCGAGAAATACGAAGTACGTCGAATCTGACCGCGGATCGACTCGAAGAAACAAAGCGAACTCCATACATTCACGCCGATCAACGGCCAGCGTCATCGCCCGTATGCAGTACGAAGCGGAAAAGGAGCTTGCCTTTATTCGTCGAAAAGAACTACAAATTGAAGCTGAGCTAATTAAAAAGAAGCTTGCCGCTGATATTGCTGTCTTGGAAGATGACAGCAATGATGAAGAAAACCCAGAGCCACCCGAACAATTGGAACGACGCGTTACAACATGGCTTCAGGACACCACTGCTGGCACAGAGGCCCTACGGGGGGAGGCCAATGACCTTCGGGCCCCCACCCTACCGCCTGCTGCTGCTGATGCTGATGCTGTGGCTGCTACTGCTGATGCTGCTACAACATCAAAACCTGAACCAGAGAACACGCGTTACCGAAGAGAACGAACAGAAGGGTTTCGAACAAGAGTCGGCTGGAAAGATTCAACAAAGGAACGCTCACCAAGGAGACATGACCGAGGAATTGAACAACTGGCAGGGGTCTTACAGAAGATGATGACCATGCGACCACCATCACGTCAAGCCTCAGATCTACCAGTGTTCTCCGGGGCACCGACAGAGTGGCTTCAATTCAAAGCCGCATATGAAGAGACAACGACAACCTTCAACATCTCACCGATCGAGAACCTGGCGCGCTTGAGGAACTGTCTTCGAGGGGAAGCCAAAGAAGCCGTGGCTCCTCTGCTCACTGCGACAACGCCACCCGATCGGATAGTGAAGACCCTGGAACAATGTTTCGGTCGACCTGAACTTATTGTTGACCGAACATTAGAAGAACTGAAGAAGCTTCCCAAGCTCGGGGGAGCCACAAACGAGCTGAACACATTTGCAGTGAAGGTCCAGAACGCAGTCACCGTGCTCAAAGGGGTCAAGCAGGGGTACCTTCAGAACCCTTTGCTGATCAGAGAGATCCTCGAGAAGCTCAGTCCACATCAAAGGTCAAGATGGTACGACTACGCTGAGCTAACAATGGGATGCAGCGAAGAACCTGAGATCGCACTCTTATCTCAGTTCCTAATGAGAGAAGCCGATCGAGCGCTGCGTCATGGGTTTTGTACAAGCCTAACTGCGAAACGAGAACCACTACGGCCGCAGGGAAGACTACTGGAACAAAGGAATAGAAGACCAGTCTTTGCCGTATCGGAAGATCAAGAAGCCGTTTCACCTAAATCACAGGACCAGAGCAAGATGAGGTGCCCCTCATGTGAACAGGAGCACCAACTCTCGAAGTGCTCGAAGTTCCTGGAGAAGAAGATCCAAGAACGATGGATCACAGCGAAGGACGCCAGAGTATGCTTCAAATGCTTGACTGGCAGACATAGAAAGATCAACTGTAAGGCGAAGCCCTGCGGAGTCAACGGGTGCAAGAGACCTCATCACAGATTGCTCCACGACGAGTCAAGGGTGTCATCCACACATACAGCTTCAGAAACAGAAGAGACTGTAGCGACTACCTTAACCACGGCCAATCGAGAAGTGAAGCTGAAGATCTGCCCAGTCACAATCAATGGGCCCAAAGGCGAAGCCAAGATCTACGCACTCTTCGATGAGGGGTCTACAGTCACGCTACTTAACGACAAAGTAGCCGAAGCAATTGGAGCAGACGGTCCCTACAGAAGTCTGAACATGCAGGGGATCAACACGGAGCGACGTGAAGCCAACAGCCGTCTGGTCAAGATCAACATACGGGGTCACAAAGGACGAAATTACGCCATAACCGCAAGAACCGTCAAGGGCATGAACCTACCGAACCAGTCTATACCCGAGGAACTTCTGCAGCTGGACTACCTGAAAGACCTTAAGCGTGAAGAGTTATGCTACGAGCAGAAGCAACCTCAGATATTAATCGGTAGCGACAACTGGCAGCTAATTGTATCCAGAGAACTACGTATGGGGAAGCAGAACCAACCCGCAGCCTCACGAACTCAACTAGGCTGGGTTATTCATGGCAACCTTCCCAAGAAGATCATCAGGCAAGATCACGAAGACATCCTCCACGTTTGCATTACGTCACACCGAGAAGACCTGCAAGAGACGGTCAAGAAGCATTTTGAGATCGATGCCCTGGGAATCTCATTGAAGTCCAGAACCAACGAACGAGATCAACGAGCAGCTAACGCCTTCGAGAACTCAGCGAGAAGGAGAGAAGATGGCCGCTACGAGGTTGGGCTTCCTTGGAGGGCAGACGACATTCACCTACCTTTGAGCTACAACAATGCGCTCAAAAGGCTGACGAACTTAGAATACAAGCTGGACAAGTCACCGGACGAGAGACAGCAATACGAACAGCAGATAGATAACCTTCTTCAGAAAGGATACGCAGAGGAGTGCGACGGATCTGAAGCTGGTAGCCGCGTGACCTGGTACCTGCCTCACTTTCCCGTGAAGAACATTAATAAGCCGGGAAAAGTGAGATTGGTCTTCGATGCTGCAGCTAAAACGCACGGCGTATGCCTGAACGATTTTCTGCTAGAAGGGCCGGATCTATTACTGCCTCTTATGTCGATACTCTTCAGATTCAGAGAAGAGAGAATTGCGGTCAAAGCTGACATTCAAGAGATGTTCCTACAAGTGAAAATTAGGAAAGAAGATCAACCCGCTCAAATGTTCCTGTGGAGAAGAGATCGGACGAAGCCACCTACTCCATACAAGATGACATCGATGATATTTGGGGCATCAAGTTCTCCGTTTCTGGCACACAGCGTACGAAACAGAAACGCGCTGGACTTCGCCGAATCACACCCCAAAGCACTGAAGGCCATCACTGAAGCACATTACGTAGACGATTACGTCGATAGCTACCCCAGTGAAGAGATTGCCAGAGAAACCATCGAGGAGGTTGACTACGTCCACAAACAGGCCGGCTTTCATCTGAGGAGTTGGACCTGTAACGAAAGGAGCACTTTAAGCAGCATCCCTGAACAGCTGCGAGCTAGAGCTACGGAACAACCTATAACGAAGAACGAGCTCTGCAAGAAGACGCTGGGCATGATCTGGGATGCGGCCAACGACGTGATGAAGTTTAATACTTCACTCAACCGAGTTCCCGCCGACGTTCAATGTTTGCTGCGACCACCAACGAAGCGAGAAGCACTCAGCACTGTAATGAGTATCTACGATCCACTGGGACTACTCAGCTGTTACACGATCACAGCGAAGATTGAGCTTCAGAACCTATGGCGGCAGAAGATCGACTGGGACGAGCCAATTCCAGCACCGTCCGCCGAAGCCTTCGCTCAATGGTTGAGGGACCTAGAACACATCAAGCGTATCAAATTACCGCGAAGCTACAACGGGGGGAGCCCCGTCAGAAACCGCCAGCTGCACGTCTTCTGCGACGCGAGCGAAAGCGCCTACTCTGCTGCAGTCTTTTGGAGATTGGAACAAGAAGATGGAAGCGTGAAGACCATCTTGGCTGCAGCTAAAGCGAAGGTCTCGCCGCTGAAGACACAAACGATCCCAAGATTGGAACTGCAAGCTGCATTAATTGGGATCAGGTTAGCAGACAACGTCGTGAGAGAGCACAGATGGAACGCAGACGCCGTCGTCTACTGGACAGATGCTCAAGTGGTACTACACTGGATCCGCAACGGCAGCCGACGCTACACACCGTACGTAGCGCACAGGCTCGGAGAGATCGCGGAGTTCAGTTCCGTCCATCAGTGGAGATGGGTACCAACACACCAGAACGTGGCAGACCTAGCCACCCGATCCGGCTATGTACCGAAGAGCGCTGAAGACGTTTGGTACACTGGCCCAGAATTTCTGAAGATGCCTATGAACGAATGGCCGCAGAACTTGACGAACTATGAAGATCATGAAGAAGAGCAAGTCGTCCTCTATGCTTCAGACTCCGCCCCTGAACTGAGCTGTCTACCGGAAATCACACGCTTCTCGAACTATGAGCGTCTGATAAGAACGACAGGGAGAGTCCTTTCAGTCATGGAGAGGATTAGGAACAAGAAAGCTGTATTGGAAGTTGAACATCTTCAAAAGGCTGAGAAACTATGGCAACGAAGAGCTCAACAAGATAAATTTCAGGCCGAAATTGAATTATTGAAAAAGGGAAAGACAGTTCCCAGATCCAGTCCACTCTACAGACTCGATCCGACCTACGAAGATGGCCTGCTGAAACTCAAAGGAAGAATTGGTGCTGCCCAAGTTCCGGTGGAAACCAAGAAGCCGATTATACTCGACGGTCGACACCCCTTCACGAGACTCCTGATAATGTACGAACACAGACAAGCAGGACATGGAAACCGAGAAAGGGTAGTGAACGACTTGAACCAGAAGTATTGGATTCTGAAGTTACGACCCACCGTGCGATCCGTCACCAAAGACTGTACCTTCTGCCGACTGCGAAGAGCGAACCCTCGAACGCCACCCATGGGAGACCTACCTAAAGAACGACTAGGAGCATTTCAACGACCGTTCTCCAACTGTGGGCTGGATTACTTTGGTCCCATGACAGTCACCATCGGACGCCGTCATGAGAAAAGATGGGGAGCACTGTTTACCTGCCTGACTATGCGAGCTATCCACATCGAACTGGTAGCGTCTTTGTCAACGGATTCAGCTCTGATGGCGATCAGGAGAATGGCGGCGCGAAGAGGATGGCCGGCAGTCATGTACTCGGACAACGGCACTAACTTCAAGGGTGCGGACGTGGAACTGCGACGAGCTGCTGAAGAATGGGCTCCTGAACTGCAACAGCTGGGACTGCAACACCGTATGAAGTGGAAGTACACACCGCCAGGCGCTCCAAACCAGGGAGGTGCCTGGGAAAGGATGGTCAGATCCGTGAAGACCGCCCTCCAGGTGACATTGAACGAGAAATTCCCGAAAGAAGAGGTTCTACAGACCCTGTTGGCTGAAGCCGAATATTCAGTCAACGCCAGACCGCTGACTCACGTTTCAGTGGACCAAGACGACCCTGAGGCATTAACCCCGAACCATTTTTTGATTGGGTCATCGACCGGTCTACCTACCACTGGAGCCTGTGAGTTAACCGACCGACGTGCTTGGCGCGCCGCTAATGCTCTTGCTGGCGAATTCTGGCGACGCTGGGTGCGCGAATACCTACCAACGCTGGTGTCCCGGCGCGGAAACCCACGAAACCTGCGACCACTTGCAGTAGGGGACCTCGTGATCGTGGTAGATCCTTTGTTACCACGTAACACATGGCCACGAGGCGTCGTGGAACGCGTGTATCCAGGCCCAGATGAACATGTACGAAGTGCCGACGTGCGCACTACGAGCGGAGTGTTCCGGCGACCGACTTCCAAATTAGCGATGCTGGAAGCAGCTGGAGCCAAGGATGCTGATCAAGACAAGGAGATCCTGCCACTGTCACCCTGAGAGGCTACATCAAGATTACGCCGGGGGGAGAATGTTAAGGACAGCGGCAACGTCATTAGATTATTGTTAAGAACTACGATTTCGTTTTAATAAATTGTAAATAGGTAAAGAGAATTATAAAAATTAGGTTACGTTCGATGATTCAATATGTGTAATGTATAGACTTAGCCAAGTATGAGTTTCAAAAGGTCATAAAAACTTATCTATTGGACATGTATGTGTGATAGTTATATTTTAAGAAAGTATAGAATGAGACCTTTAATTTGATGTATAACACTTGTATATTGTTAAAAGGAATAATGGTAAAAATAAAAGAAAACACGTATTGTCATAGTAAAAATGTATACGAAATTGGGTCACAAAAAAACGGCTCTCTGTACGGTATTGCCTCGAAGTACCTAAGTAAGCCGTGTTTGTTCGAAAGGTACGATCATCAGAGGAAGCAACAATTAAGAAGAAAAAGAAAAGAAAAAAGAAAAATTGTAAACTCTGAAGAAGAAATATATTCCTGAACAGAAAAACCCTGTGTTTCCTTCAGTCCACAACAGGGCCTTTACGTTTCCTGCGCGTACCACGGCTCTTCTTCATTACATCCCACTACTGAGCACAAGCCTCCTCTAACAAATCAGGGTGATAAGGTATGGTATGGGGTTATACTCCACCATGCTGATCCAGTTCAAATTAGCGGAGGAAGGTGTGTAAAGACTTGCTGTTACCAATTTTCAAACCTTTCAGACATGGCTTTTAACAACTACCACACGTAGTGATAACCAGGACCAAAGCTTAACGTGCCTTCCTAAAACGGAATCGCTGAATTAATGCCATACAAACTGCCACCCATCCAAGGCCTGACCTTTGTGAACTATACTTTACTTCGGCGATCGTTTCCGAGCACCTAGCACCGCGAAACTACGAACGCTGTTCGCAAGTATCACTGTTCAATTAGTTGTTACCCACCGATAGCCGGTCTGGGGTTCCTTGGAGCACGCTCCCAAGGGTTATTTCCTCCCGTCTTATAAAGACAGAGAAAAGCGATTACAGTAATATCAACTCGAATGCACAGTTTCGTCCATCCTACAGACCCACGTCATAAACGCTTCGGATGGAAAATCAAACATAAATTCCGTCAAACCTAGAAAATGAATCATCATCATAGAGATGCCCATTACGATACGATACATCGGAATATCGATAGAGCACTATACGATATATCGATATTTGATGCGATATTTTGACCATGCGATACGCTTCGATATATCGCATTCTTATAAAAATATCGCATTAAAGTATCGTATCAAACTTGTCTGTGATTAATTTGTATAATTTGAAAGTTTCTATATCACTAAACGATAATAGACAGTGCCATTGAATATATTGTTATTAATAAAAAGAGATAACATCGACAAAATAGTTTATGAAACAAGAACAGCCGGCTTTTATTAAGACTTGGAGGTAGATTTAAATAAATCTTTGGAATGTGTTGGCTTAACGACTACTACATTTAGTGATAACCGGGACCAACGGCTTAACATGCCTTCCGCATGCAAGGAAGCGCTCGATATCAAATGCCATACAAACGGTCACCCATTCAAGGACTGACTTCTGTAAACTCTGCTGTACTTCGGTGATTGTTTCCGACCACCGAGCACCGTAAAGCACCGAGCGCTTGTTTATTTTAAAAAAAAAAACTACTAAAAAGATAACACTTTGCACGATATATTATATACTCAATAAATAGCATATTAATTGAAAGGCATGCGATACGGTTATGATACGATATATCGATACAAAGGAAATCGATAATATCGCGTATCGATACAACCAGGTTCGATACAGTTACGATGCGATATATCGATACATTACACTTTTTTGGGCATCCCTTCATCGTCATCATTTCCACCGTAGACTACAATACACACTCTGCAGCAGGTTAAACAGAAGATCGAAGAGTATAATTAAAAGCCTGGCTAATAAAAAAACCATTTTACAATTTTAATGAATACTTTTTTACCTGACAATATTAAGTAACTAGTTGTAAGTTATATAAATTGCACGCCCGCAACGGGTGCACTGTTGTTACTAATGTAATGCATGAACACCGGCAAATGTACACCGTCTTAGCAATAAAGATCTATTCTATTCTATAACCACCCACTTTGCTCATCGCTTGTATACTATAAGAAGGACTTTGATTCGATGTAGGCTTATGCAGTGTGTCATTCCCTTTTTTTTTTTTTTTGTTTTACGTCGGTAACAAAATGCATTTACGCACTGCCTTCCGGCCAAAGGGGGACCGAAAGGGGGTGTGGGACTCACCACCGGCAGACACGACCGCCGGCAGCAATACCCACTAAAAATCTTCCGACGACGCCCGCCGCTTGTTGAGAAAGAGGCGGAGGCCAGTACCTGGGTTGCAGCTTCTGACACCCCGCCTGCGGCCAACGTCCCCCGGACCAAAACCGGGAGGACCTCCTCAGAGAGGCGCAGTGGACGCGCCCCTCCTACCTCCCCCTGCGACCATAGCGTGTGTGGCCGACTTCCCGGAGGGTCCATGGTTAGACAGCAGGGGCCCCCTGCCCCCGCTGCCTAGACCCTCCTGGCGCTGCTGAGCGGGCCCTCCTGGCCTACCCGCAGCGCCTTTCATAGGTCCCTCTTAGTTTCCCCCCCGGTAGTCAGTACTAAGGGCACCCAGAGTCGTCGATCTCTGGGTGTTACCTTTTCCCTAGCGCCTCCTGCGCCCTACCGGGAGGTACTCAGCCCCCCACCACGACAAGGTGGAGACCAGTCGGGGGGGAGTGTGTCATTCCCTGCAGCAATGCCGCGTTGACCATCGATATATCGAAGAGTTGAGAAGCTTATATAGAAGGCAGCCATGTTCTACGAGTACTAGACCAGTAGGTACCTACATAAATGTTATCCGCCTCATTTATATTAAAGGTGCGAAGCTGATATTATTTATCATAAAACAACATTTCCTAATGACTCTAGTAAGAAAAAAGACAAAAAGAAAGGTTTTAGTATCGAAAAATATATAAAAAAATATTATGTAAATACTCACCTATATTGATATTATATTTTATACAAAAATTCGTCAATTATAGGAATCGAAACCGCCACCTCAGAAGCGTACGCAGATATACGGACCACCACGCTATACAGGTCGTCAAATAAAATAGATTAATCAAATATAACTTAGAAGAGAACAAATAATACGTAGAACAAGATTTGAATATTAAATATTTAAATTTTAATCATGCCACTTTGTACTAATAATATCTCAAAGGATCGATACTTATTGTACTTTCCTAAGAGATCGAATGGTTACAAAATTGATAGTGTGAGCTGAGGCCGAGCAAAACAACTAAGGGCAAAAGTAAAACTTCAAGTTGACTTTGACGTTTCACAATATGGAAAGGAGCAGACGTGTCGATCCGGTCGTGTAATTCCAAATCATATTTCATATTCAAATAGTATTAGTTTGCCTATTATTCTAAGTAAAACTAAATAAGTTATACCTATTTATATATAATTGGTCTTAGTGCTCCATTTGACGTGAAGATAATTAATTTTACCTGCAATTTACGTACGGCTTGACCGATGTAAACAAAGAACCTGTTCTATTATTGAAAACAATGTGTATTGCATTGTTTAAAAGTTGTGAGAGTGAATGAAGGGGTTTTTGTGTAGGTTAATTAAGACTATTAAAAGGGTAGGTAGTTTGAAGATGAGCGGGGTGAGCCGAGACGCGCCTCTGGGCATCCAGTGCCTGCAGGGTTTGAGCGGGCGCCTGTGCCCGCGCTGGCAGTGCAACCGACTGCTGAGGTAAGCCCTACTTCCTATACAAGGCCACTAGCTTTTTTAGCATTAGATCACGAATCTAACCTTGGTACAGTTAAAACTGTTAAATCTCATCAAGGTATTTATACATTTTGCATCTAAAATTAAAAAAAAATAGTTTTGAAACTAAGGTAACTATACTATTAAGTTAACAGAGCTTGCAGAAATGCTCAACGTTCACTAGTTTATACACTTATGAACTAGCACACCGCAATAATTACACTCTTTATTAATTTGTCTATACCCATTTAAACATACTTAATATACATTGAAGTTGTGTGCTATAATATAAAGGCTTTAAAGGGTAAAATAACACTTGGACTGTGCTGGCTCATTAACTTTACATATCTATAACCTAACAAGATAGTAAAAATGTTCTGATAACACATTTAATCCATAAACCAATATGTTTAAATAGTTTTAATAATTATTATATCTATCTATATATGAGGCCAACTATAATAATTATTGTTCTAGATTGTATCAATTTTAATTCTGCACACTAGTTCTAAATGTGGGGCCAGAGGCCAGTGGCGGTAGTTGCATAAAAGTCATACCTAAATAATTTCAAATCAACAATAGCTAACAACAATTCGAATTCTAATGTTTCATGTCCCTTAGTAGTTAAGTCAGCACCATGATTAAAAGACATCCTTACCCAAACATTATGTTCAATGGAAATATATCGTCACCTCCATGGCAAACTTACAAATTTGCAGTTTTTGTAAATTTGTCATTTTTAAATATAAATCAGATTTGTAAGTTTGCTGCCATGTCTCATGTAAAGCAGTGTTGCGTTACAGTTCCCAGAAATAAAAATAGCAGATTTTGCTTATTTGAATGACAAGCTTCATTAATACAAAATATATACATAGTTGAAATTAAAAACTATTTAAATGAATACAGTCATCATAAATTGTATAAACCATGCTCAATATATTGGGTGTAAAACTAAAGGTTTATTTAAACAACTATGAAGTTGTGTTCTTTATGTCTGATTGTAATATCTGCATAAGTTAACCTGGGGCTTAGTTTACGAATAAATAGCAAAGTGTAATGCAAGTGGACTGTATGTCCAAACATTTGATGCCTTCTTGGGAAACCACAGACAAGTTGTTTCATTTTCTAGCAAATTGTAATATGTTTGAGATCATTAGGATAGCTGTTTATATAATACTTACAAGTAAATTATAAAGTCAAGCAGTATACTATTCTAAAAACATTGAAGTAAATGAATATGAATAGTGTGAAAAACATAAATTTACATTATACAATGAACTATCTTAATAGTTTATACTTCCTGATGTAATTATCAAAATGTTTATATGTAAATAACTATGTATGTACTGAACATTATCTAACTTACTCAGTTTTTAAAATGTCATTAATCTTATCATTCTCTTTATCCTACATAATTGATGTTATCTTCAGACACGACAATTTTTCATTCTACATTTAATTATTCACATATGTATGTGTGTGTAGGTACTTAACAAATGGATGGCTTAGTGACTATTAGTGTATGATGAACATAATATTTTCGCAAGAAAGTATTGACTCGTAATAATTGTGAATAAAGTTATAAAAAGCACAACTACTACTACTGTTCAAATGTATTTTACTCTAATCATGGAATAATGTTACTTTATAATCTGTTATTTTTAGATTTAACTAGCGACCCGCCCCAGCTTCGCACGGGTGGTATGCTAATATGAATAGTGACGTATAATACATAATTACAGAATGTCTCTATATAGGCCGTGAATACCTACCACCGCCTCAACCATAATTTTTTGATTTAGCGTAAGTTTATTCGTTTGATATCTTGTAAAGTACTGATCGAAATTACATGATGTAAAAGACAAATTTAATCTATGTTTAATGTCCAAGCTTACTAACATGTTTATTTAGATAAGAATTAATGTCATACATACTTAAAATGGCTTCGTTAATAAGCCATTATTTTTAGTAAAAAGTAAAAGATAAAATTGGTTATTGTGGGGTATTCTTGAGAGATAGACATATACCATCGCGGACTTTTTTGAAGAATTTTATAAGTTGTACATTATTGTAGTACATTATTTTGACTAATCTCGTAGGGTTTGGCCAGCGTTTGCAATATAAGCGCAAAAAAGTGAGTTGAATTACGACATCACATTAGAAATCTCAAAAATTGACAGTGTCCCACTACTATATTATGCATGTATTATACATATAAACCTTCTTTTTGAATCACTCTATCTATTGAAAAAAACCGCATCAAAATCCGTTGCGTAGTTTTAAAGATTTAAGCGCACATAGGGATATAGGGACAGAAAAGGCGACTTTGTTTTATACAATGTAGTGAAGTGGTCTTAAATGTAAGAAAAAGGAATTAACTAAAACAAAAGCGTAGTGTGCTTCGACAGGCTCCATATGATAAATTGTTTGGGGGCCCCTAGTAAGGGTTAAGATTATGCATAAAATTAAAAGGAATGTCTATTCATCATAATTATCTTGTCAAAAAATTTTACAAACAATTTTAATCTATATACATAAAAGAAAGTTGTGTTAGTTACACCAGTTATAACATAAGAACGACTATAGCTTTTGGACTGAAGTTTTGTAAAAGTCCAAAAACTACACAGTCTGTGTAAATGGTAGTTTTTGGACTTTTTTGGATTTGCTTTTGCTCTGGATTACTGAATAACCATTCAAAAAAAGTTATGATCTTAATATTTTTATTCATACATTAAGTACTTAAAGGCTTTGTATGCCATCTCCATTGTTGCCATAGCAACTATTACATTTATATCCATTTTTTTCTCTCAGTGTCAAATATATCAAAGTACGTTTTTCATTTATTGAAACATTTGTTGAAACAAACTTCATCCTCATCCGCTCAACATGCTTTGTTCATTTCTTAGTTCATGATTGCTAATAGGGAATGGGTTGCCTGATTTCAATGTTTTTTTTGTAAGGTATTAGAGGGAAAAAGTAGCCGCATCGACATCCGTTGAACCCACTTGTTAAATATACAGCCTCTTTGCTTTTACGGACATATTGCTTTATTACTTTTGTCATTTGTGAAATTTAAAAATAATTGGAAAGTTTTTGCCTACGCACGTTGGGGGCCCCTGTGGCCCTGTATAATGAATACGGCAGATATGGCGGTAGCTACGCCCCTGGATAAGACCCCGTATAGTCCTGATGTAGAATGCGAAAACGTAAAAATTATTGCAATGACCTGATTTGCTACTTAGCATAATCTAAAAGAGTACAATAATTAATTTTAGATTGAAAATTCTAGAATGTACCTACAGTCAATAATTTAACAAACGAGGAAGCAAATTGTTTGTTCAGCTTGAATATAATCGTATTTTACCACCAATAGTAATCAAATGAAAATCATACATTCACTGAATATAACTATGTTAGAGAGTTTTAAACAGAGGTGTCGGAAGTAATTTGTGCGGTGAAGAATTCAGAGTAGAGTTCAAGAGCATTTAGAGTCATTCTGCTTACTCTATATTAGTGAAGTACACTGACAGCTGATTTCAGACACGGTGTAACAATTTAAAAGAGACAATAAAAAATATTTTTATAAAAATCGTGGAGCATTTGACCCACTTTAACTAAAAAAGGATTTTCTGTCATTTGCAATTTAAAACGCTCAAGACATATTGTTAGTAACTAACGTTTTATGTTCGCACTTGACCCTCTCCGCGGACCCTCATGAGAGTCCCCTTGCGGTCGTCCTGTTACCAACACATTCGTCTAGGGCTTGACTCAAATGACTATGTTTTTAAGTTGACTCCAAGCCTACTACGAGCGTCAGCCGTCTTTGCCCATATAAGAAGACTGAGCGATGAATTAACTTCATAAAAGCTTCCGCCCGCATGGCCCACGGCTAATCGCGGCTCAAGAGGAACATTTAGTCGGAATATAAAGTAGCTTATGTGTTTTAAGGTTTTCAAAATAAACCACGTGGGCTTAGACCTTTTTTATAATATAAATATTAATGATGTTAAAGTGCCCATTAGTAATTACTTGGAACTCAGCGTCTATTGCTTGCCAGTTAGTTCTCACTTTATTACGAGAAAATATATTTATTAACGCCCACCCTTTCTTGCTCACTCCCCTTGACCGTCTCCCCTTCGCCTGACCTTTAGAGTTCAACCCAAGTACGTCTTGCCGGGCTATTAATACCCGCTTATATTCACTAACTGAATCTAATTTCTCTATGGTTATGTTGCCCGCAAAATATAAAGAAATCACTTATAAGATACTTCTTATGACAGCACCTGCCTACCCATGCAGGCACTAACCACCACACGGCAGTGGCACACATTCCTGGGCATATAACAGCCACAAGTGTCTCGGGGTAACGGACAGAGTGCAGTGTCTTGCAGGCACTGCGAAATGGTTTTTACTGTGGTCACCTGGCAAACAAATGTTCACCTGGAACTGTCCAATAACGGTGCCTCTTGTGGAGAATGATACATTAGTTGCCTCATACGAGACGTATCACTTTTAACAGAAGCCACTTTATTGGATATGCATAATTATACGGTTGACTCGATACTCAATAAAATTCATATTCATTCATTATTCGTTTATTGCATTTATGAGATGTAACTCAATGTATTACAAGTATGTATTTACAGTACCTTAACATGATTTCTTAAACGGGCACCGCAACAATTATAAAATTAATGTTTTAGATTATAAAATAAAATTATTGTGTTGTCATTATATTTAATTACCTTATTCTAAATAATAGGTTGGGGAAAAAGTCTTTTCGTATTTTTGTATGAAAAGTCAAGACATTTTTTTCAAAGTTTATTTACATTTATTTACAATATATATGTACCGTTTTGTTGAATAACTTTCTGCCATTTTGTGGGCAGAGACATTATCCCGTTACTGTAGAAACTTTGGGACTTCTGATCAAAAAAACGGGACAAATAGTTTTGGCAGTCCTCTCTTGAGGTCAACCTTACAGAACCTAAAGAATTCTGCAGAGACCGAAACAGGTGAAAATCTGAAGGCGCAAGGTCAGGGCTATATGGTGGATGCAATAGGACCTCCCAGTCGAACTCTCTTAATTTTTGCTGAGTGGCTAAAGATGTGTGTGGTCTAGCGTTATCGTGATGAAAGACCACACCCTTCCTGTTGATCAATTCCGGCCGTTTTCTCTCGACTGCTTCCTTTAATCTCATCAGTTGCTGGCAGTAAAGATCAGAATCGATGGTTTTGCCGGGCGGTAAAAGCTCATAATAAACAATGCCCTTCCAATCCCACCATACACACAGCATCACCTTATTTCGTGTTAGGCCAGGTTTGGCCACAGTCTGTGAAGCCTGGCCAACTTTCGACCACGACCTTTTTCGCACGTTCTTGTCGTACGTGATCCACTTTTCATCGCCAGTTATCAATCTCTTCAAAAACGGCTCGGTTTCATTACGTCTCAATAATGAATCGCAAATGAGTACACGGTTCATTAAGTTTCTTTGAGTGAGCTCGTGTGGCACCCAAATATCGAGCTTTTTTGTATAACCAGCTTTCTTCAAATGGGTCAAAACTGTTTTGTGGTCAATTCCCAGTTCTTCAGCTACATCGTAACTACTAATATGCCGATCTTGCTCCACTCTTTCAAAAATGGCGTCCATTTTATTCGTAACAGGGCGACCAAAGCGAGGTGCATCTTTAACATTAAAATTTCCGGACTGAAAACGTTTGAACCAAATTTGTGCTACTCTTACTGACACTGCATCAGGTCCATAAAAATCACAAATTTTTTTCACTGCTTGAGTTGCATTTTTGCCTTTTTTATAATAAAATTTTAAAATGTATCGAATTTCTTCATTAGATTCACTCATTTTTACGGAGAGAAAAACAAATGAAAAATAGCGGGAAACAACTTTTTTTTATTTTTTTCTTTTCTTTATAATGGAACCTTTTTAATGTTACCAAAACCAGCCAGACACAAATAGTACAGTCAAAAAAATTTTATAATAAGTTTATACCTACGTTATGCGAAAAGACTTTTTCCCCGACCTAATATTAAATTGTTCCGTCATGTTTATACATATTACATGATTATTATTAATCATTTATACCTATTATCATTATCAAAATATTTCTGACTGTTTTGTTGTAAGTTTCTATGGATTGTTTTCCTTGTCACTAAAAGCTCCTGCAGTGAGTAGTAGCAATTTTGGGTAAGATTTAAGTTTAAAGATTACATGTTTTGGGGAATTATAAACTTTGTATTGAGGTATTGTAAACTTTGATGGACATTTCCAATTTGGCGGCCCCAAGTTTACTATTTGTAGATTTAAAACCGTGTTGCAAGCTTACATCTGGCTCATAAACTTCCTGGACGGGTATTGTGGATAAGAAGCTGTACTGTTTTTACCATGATACATATTTGCGATATATAAATAAACGTTAGGGTTAAAATATTACATGTCATAAAGTGGGGCCTACAGCTTGTGAAAGTCTATGTTTGCCAGTATGTGAATACATTATTTTGTAGCACGTAAACCCTTTTTATATGTTTGGTGTTGGCCGAAAGTGTGATGCCGAAATAAATCATACAACCCCGCCACGTCCGTACTGATCTTTACAGGCTTCTTTCGCTTTATTGTTCTAGACATACAGGCTCTTTTATTGTTCCCTCCGTGGACCGCAGCTTTTTTATACATACTCGTACCTATATTATATTTTACACAATAAATATATCTCTTCCGCTGCTATCGTTCATCCGCTCTGATGTCCAAACCATTCTAATAAAATGTTATCTACGCCACACCTTGCCTAATATTCTGAATGTTCTAAATATCCGAACATCAAAATACAACAGGCTATTTGGCAACTTCAGATCTTGCTTGTTATTTATGTTGACCGTTGCGAACGGTTGAAATCATACCTCTTTGCGAAATCACAGTAAAGGTTGGTTGCCTAACTAGCCAAATGTTAAAAGATTTTTTAAATAAATGAAGTCTGATAAATTGTGCCACACAACTCGGAGCAAACTAATTAGGAAACAATTAATGTCCTCGAGCAGTACTGGCGCAATTCATACAAAACTGGGATAAAAATAAAATACGGGGAAGAAACATTTCACAACGGAGGCTGCACAGTAGGAAAAAGCTTTTTTGGGACATAAAGAGACTCTTTCATAAATGTTTCTATATTGGTTCGGACTTTCGATAACTTACCAAATGATTTTGAATTAGGTTACCTATTTAAAGACTCTGAACAAAAAATCTGTTGATCGGAAAATTTACTTTTTTGTGAAACCAATACCTTTATTACTAAATAACATGGAATTACAAATAAATACATTCGAGAGATGGTCCTCCCTGCGTGAGTTGCGTGACGCATCCCATTGTGCGACGCGACCCCCATGTGTCCATTTCGCCGCGGTGCTTATCATCTGTAATGTGATGCTCGCGTTGTTATTGTGTGGCTGGATAAATGGGCACGGTTGACTCAGCACGGAGCTCACAGATCAGCTAGATCACGACCGATGAGTCGACCCCTCATTTCAATACCATATCGATCCTACTTATCATATTATACATTTTAATATGAATCACTATCAGCCTTACCAATAAACGCTTTTATCATACGCTATTAGTTAACACATTTGTGCATAATAATGTGCTTAGATTTGTCAAGTAGTTATATGACGTACACCAGACACTATTCAAAAGTTTACAGAACTAAGGCAACGCATTAATATGATAACGTTTTTGAGTTATAACATCTCGCATGTCTGTTTCTAAATCATTAAACGAATTTGGTGAACATTATACCATCAAAACCATGACTTGTCCAATAAATACAAGTTTCGTCAAGAGTGAGTTGGCACACGGCAATAGATGCTACGACAGATCAAAATCTATGTAATATGAAAGCTCTGTGCTTTTATTTGTGATATGATGTTTACGACCGTTATGGCGTGGTGGTGACTATACCCGCATTCCACTCCTGAGGTCGTGGGTTCGATTCCCACACAGGACAAATATTTCAGTGTATAATTATGAATATTTGTTCTGATCTGGGTGTTTTTCTATGTATATTAAGTATGTATTTTCAAAAAAAAAGTATTTATGTATGTTTATCCGTTGTTTAGTATCCATAACACAAGTTCTTAATGATACTTATCTTGGAACTAAATAATTGGTGTAAGTGTCAGAAATATTTATTTATTATTATTATTATTTATTTGTTTGAAAGTCAAGTTACTGTTAAATGTAGGCATAATGTTATGTCTAAGCGATTGGATTGCTACTCCCACCGGTAGGGAGGTACTGGATTCATCTACTTGTTTCACTTCGCTTTCACATTTTCTTTGCGGCAAAATTAATGCGGTGCGAGTTACATGGGCATTTTTATAAATCCAGCCAAACTGCCTTGATTTACTGATTGTGTGTGTCGTGTGAACATGAAACAGCAGAATTGAATATTTCAAATTAATTTTTTTTGGGAACCACCTTATGTGTAGTTCTTATTATTATATTTTAAACGTGATAGGGCTTAGTTAGGTAGCTATTGTCCGCTCGAATTAGAGCTGCCCGACTGAGATTACTCCGAAATGGGAAAATATCTTATTCATCATAATTTTCAGCCTATACCCTCACCTCCTTATAATCGGCAGCTAAAAAACGTTTCCTGTAGCGTGGTGTTGCCAAATCTCTGAAGGAGAGTGGGCAGTGGGAGTATCTGATAACAAGCGCTGTGGAAGATCTGATCTTACCAGCTCTAACTGCCATTTCCACTTGTATTTTGTGTAACTTAATTAAGTGGGTACAGTCAGAGCCATACAGTGAGTAAAATTTCAAGTGCCATGATGATAGACACGCCTCTCTATTGTCAAGAGTGTTAGGGCGTGAATATTTATAAGGTCCTTTGGTTGCCACCGACTATTTTTAAGCTGACTGTACCCACTTCAGTATTTTGTAATGCACTTCGTCCTACAGTCGATAGGTACCTTCAAATGCTATAAATATTTTAAGTCGTTCCATGTACCATAAGGTTCTTCAATAGCGCTATAAATATTGACACACGCCTCTATTGGAAAAAGTGTAAGGGCTTGTTCCTTAATATAAATGGCGCTTTCTGTGATACCACCTGTCTGACTGTACATGTAATTTTTTTATTCGGTACTTATTTATATTTCTAGTTTTGCAATGTTAAAATCCAGACGAATAGTGCTGATACACGAGTAAAGTACACAAACTCCATTCTGTCGCAGCTACCAGGGCAGCGTGCTGGTGCTGACGTTCCTGACGTACATGACGTACCACCTGACGCGCAAACCCATCTCGGTGGTGAAGAGCGTGCTGCACCGGAACTGCAGCGCGCTGCCGCCGCCGCCCGGGGTCGACCCAGGCGACGACAACTGGTGCGACTGGCCGCCCTTCAGTGAGTAGCGAGGGAACTAGGGACAAGGAAATCGGCTGGGGAGTATCGACAGGAGGCAGAGGTGACTAGCTAGCCAAAACGCAGACAGTCGCTGTGACTATCTAGTCCTGAACTTCAGCAGCAGGGGAAAAGCGTGAAGTAGACAGCTGACGATAATTCCCTTTAGTAACAAAACTGTGCGAAACACATATGTAATGTCACGTCTATATTATTATGTCTTATTGTATGTGGCCAGAATATATATTATTTCGGTTGTGCCCTAGAATAACGCTTAGGGCCCAGGGTCTGCTCACTGATGTGACCAGATTTGACTGAAATTTAGTTATCACACGGAGCGACTGCTATATGACCTCCGCCACCCAAAGGGAAACATTTTATGGTTGAACCAGCTGTCAGGATATTCCTGGAAAAGTCTCTACCTTCCCCGGTAGGGCCGATGCCGGGAAAACGTAACACCCAGAGGTTGGCTACTCCGGGTGCCCTTAGTACTAATTACTGGGAGGGAAACCAAGAGAGACCTGTGGAGGGCGCAGCGAGGGCAGCTCCCTGCTGTCTCCTGTTGTCTAAACATGGACCCTTCAAGAAGTCGCCCGAGGGTCGTTGGCCGCAGGCGGGTAATCAGACGCTGCACTCACATACACTGGCCCTCTTCCTCTTTCTCAACAAGCGGCGGACGTCCTCGGAATGTTTTTATCATGAAGTTATCTCTGGTTGAAACGTGTCAAATGTCGAGAGGTGGCCAGCCCTTCGCCCATACAGACACTAGACGAGATCCAACGGCGCTGTGGAAGTGGGGATGATGTAACATCGCACCTACATTGCCTGTTCTGAGTAACGTTTCCGTTTCCCCAGACACCACGGACGCCAACACGCTGCTGGGGGCGCTGGACTCCGCGTTCCTGTTCTCTTATGCCGGCGCCATGTTTGTTTCGGGTGAGTGACGTTATTCTCACGCCAAATTTGGCTGCTGGTAGATCTGTAATGCTTTACTGATTCAATAATCTACACTTTGTCTCATCTAATTCTATGATAAAACTTGCCGTCATGTTATATGTTAAAAACTAATTTTGTGGAAAAACGCCACGTAATTATTATAAACATTTACCGAACGAATTTGCTATTAAACCAGAAGTAGTACATTGTTTTGACAATAAAGAATTATCTTATCATCACTTGTTGTGTTCTGTTCGAAAGCTAGTTAGATCTGTATCATCAAGAGACCAATCAATAGATACCCTTCAAAATTAAAATATACGAGCAAGAGGTGATATGATGAAAAGATTTTAATTATCTTTTCATTACTTCAGGACGAGGTAGAAGCATTGCGTGACTTTTTATAAATTGTAAATACATCCAATCCAGGAAGACCAGCGCCGCGGGGCCATAGTGACCCCTTTGGCATATGCTGAGTATAAGCCTTTTCGGTGCCACATGTGTTTATTAATTTTTATTTTTGTATTTTTGTAAACCAATGTATCATGTGTCACAGAATAAATTATTTTCTTTCTTCCCGGCTTACCGGGAGCCTTGTCCGTTGATCGGCAGGCACCACTTAGGTGAGGTGAGGTTGAGATCCTAAGATCTTGGTAGGATCCCAAATTGTATGCACATACAATAATTGTCATCGTTATCATCTCAGCACATTAAAGGCCAGCTGGGCCCAGCCTGCGCACGGACAGCATATAGTTCATACAGCACAACGCCAGGCAGCTGTGTGGTCCCCGCTCTTGGGATTCTTCTCTAACCTGTCTTCACGACTCCCACATACACTGATTATCGTGACCATTGGTTTAGCCCGTAGCTGCCCGTAGCTGCCCGTAGATCTAACACAACTAATGTTTTTGTTTTGGGTATCCAAAAAAATAATATATCATATTTTGGTACGCCATGGTACGAATGGCTCGAACTTATAACAAAATGTCATTAATACATCAAGATATTGATATTTTTCGACCAAAACTGAATCATTTCAGAAAAACTGTCAAAGGTATCCTCCATGGGGGAAATGCTTCCTCAGCCCAGGTACTTGAATCCCTCTGAATTTAATATTTTTATATTAGTATGTCATCCCTTTTTAAATCCTTTCTTTATATCCAGACAATAATTTTTAATTTAATTACTCTTAAAACATGTTAATCTACCCGTCTTAAATATGGTTTTTATATATGAACACATAGTTTGAGGTGTAACTTAGTTTATAAATTTATTTAATTTGTTTTTACTTTGTTAGCATAAGTTGCAACTTGTTTGTGTTTGAATAAATAAATAAAATTGAAAGCACGAAAACGCGCGATACTAAATGCCACACACGGTCGCCTATTGAAGGTCTGACTTCTGCTAACTCAGCTTTACCTTAGTGATGGTTTATTTCAAACACTCAGTACCTCACTCCACGACCCAATGGACCGATGATCTGGTCTCAAGGGCTCAAGCACGATCCACGTGTGTTCAACACTGCACTTCATATGGCTGAGGTGATAATGATAATGTCAATGGTGCCGGGTACTTTAACTATGCAATGATGTTTCCCTCTGGGTTGCGGAGATCAGACGGCAGTCGCTCCGGGTAATTACTGAAATTCAGCCACATCAGGTTACACCGGGAAGTAGACGCTAGGCCCTAAGCCTAAGGCACAGTGATATCGATGGCGATAACAGTGCGTGGGCGTGTGGCAGGCATGGTGGCGGAGCGCGTGGACCTGCGCTACTTCCTGACGCTGGGTATGCTGGTCTCCGCGCTTTTCTGCTACATGTTCGGCGTGGGATACACCTACTCCGTGCACAATATTTACTACTACATAGTGGCCCAGGTAACGTACCACTGTATTTCAATAACTAATTCTATTTTAATGCCCACAGGTACTTAGGCCCAAACTTAGCAGTATTTGAAAAAAAATATGATACTTTATTCAATTTCGATGTGGTTATGAATGTCAAAGTAACTTGTACTATAGGTTAGTTACCTCGACATTCATAAATGTTGGATCCATTCGAACTTAGATTAAATATAACATTTTTTTTATTTCAAGAACGACTTAGTTTTAACGAACTTATTGATCCAAGTGCTGTCCAGCAATCGTAGTTTTCATAGATGTCCGAGCTCGGTAGTGGGCTGTTAATGGGCTGAAGTGATGATCACAAGAATGTGTGCAGGCGGGCGCAGGAGTGGCCCAGACGACGGGCTGGCCCGGCACCGTGGCGGCCGTGGGCAACTGGTTCGGGGACTCCAAGAAGGGGCTCATCTTCGGCATCTGGAACTCGCACACCTCGCTAGGGAACATACTAGGTCAGTACTCTCATTTCAGTATACGCTCTGCGGTAAAGTACATCAGTTATTCTGATGTACTGGAACGATTACTTTAATGTACAAAGAGAGGATTATTCAAAACAGGATGAAAAGCATTTTTGGTAGGTGGGGACCTACAGCCGGCCAGTAATGGCTAGAAGGGTGATGGCGGAGTTCCCTGTACTGCTCCCTCTTTAGACTTCTCTCTCTATCTCTCTCTCTCTGTCTCTATGTACTGTCTGGTGACTGCCCCCGCTCCCCCGCAGGCACGGTGCTGGCGTCCCAGTACGTGGAGGGCGACTGGTCGCTGTCGTTCGTGTACCCGGCGCTGGCCATGGGCGCGGTGGCGGCGCTCGTTTTCCTCTTCCTGCCGCCGGAGCCCAAGACCGTCGGCCTCGTCAAACCCTCGCAGGCTGGCAGGAATTCGGTGAGCAAAGCTGGTTTAATGTGAATGTTGATTCAGTCTGTGTTTAACATTGTTCATATCACTCTTTCGTTCATCGTTCATAGCAAAAAGCTGACGGCCGTTGGGGCAGACAAGTTCTGAACTAACTTAGCGTTTTTTACCAAATGAACAGACGACCTTGTAAAGGTCGCAATCACACGCTGGAAGCAGGCCAACCAGGCGCAGCCACAGTTGTGGTGATGCCTCTGTTCAGCAGTAGACGTCCTTGATCTAATACATCATTAAGTTGTATAATAATGAATTGAAATAGAAAGTTTTTTTTAAAAAACACATTCATTTATGATTTGCTCTATGTACGAGTCAGCTCGAACATTGTTATGCATTATTTTATTTTGTTTAATTGACATAAAACTTGACGCCCGACACATGAGTAACCGTGTGACTGGGAACTGACTTATTAGTTATTAATTTAGTGTAATAAACGCACTCGGCAGCTACACACGTTTTTCATTTTAACACCTGTACTGTAGTTGTCTGACACCGGGACGCCCCATCTATTTAATGTGACATCGGGACGGCCCAAACATTGTGGTGCTATGAAATCAGTGTTTAAAATCACACCTCATTCGGTCCTCATTTGTGGACCGAAAGCTATTAAATGCATCCAATTAAATTATTCTTCTTCATAAATTCAAATTCATTTATTCAAGTTTTGCTCAAAAGAGCTCTTATGAACGTGAAAACTTGAAAACTAGCGCATAATAAGAACCATGTAGACTAGTTAGAATGAACTAATGCTCTAATGCCGTGTGTTGGTGTGCAGCCGAGCCGACAGTCGCGCTCCGATGACGAAGAGGAGATCATCGGCCAGGACCAGGTGAGACCTCACACATGTTGCAGAGTCTACTACTGTACTAGGGGAGTACAGTCCGCGACAAATACTTGGCAGCATCCACAGCGACATCTCGGAATACGCCGCAGTGCCCTAACGCTTCTGACAACAGAGCCGTGTGTCGAACCTCACGGCGCTTTGGATGTTGCCGGCTACATGTCGCTGACTGCACAAGCCCTTCACGTGGCGCTATGTCACTTACATTACGCTAAGTGCAATCTGTTTCGAATGTGACCCAATGTAGTGTTTGTTACTAAGCCTATATGTCTCAGACATTTTTGCTAAATTGTTTTATATCATTTATAGGTACTTACATATAAAATAACATGGTATGTCTGATTTTTAATCGCTGAGAGTGGCTACGGAGTATTTAATCAGTAAGGGCCTCTCATAACCTATATACCAACTAAGGAAGTATTTATAATGGGGTACCCTGATTTAAATTAATACAATTTTGTCTTAATCATGTACTTGAAATTCTAGATATTATTTTTTATGTAATTACACATTTTTAATTAAAAATGCAAGTACTTATAAAAACCTAATAATTTAATTATAAATTGAAAAAGTCTGAATATACACGCCGCATTCAAATTAATGATATTTTATAGATTTGACAATAACTGGTGTTGCTAATTGTAATTAATCATACTAAAAACATTAGAAAACGATGTAGATACTTAAAAGTTTTAATTAAAACCACTGATAACGTTAAGAATACGCATGCCAGTTCCATTCGAAATTAGATAGAAATTTATTTGTGCACACATATCCAGATCTCTAGTTTTGTTTTGCCTTACAATGAATGGAAAAATCTATATGCCATTCAGTATCTAGTCTAATTGCTATTTGAATATGAATAGCAAGCGTTTGGGACGAGGCGATTCATCACGGGTGGCGTGCGTATTCTTGAGGTTGGAATGATGTTGCCTATTTTAAATTGGCTCCCGGCACCCTCCCGGCACTTACGGCACCCAGCGGCACCTAACAGCACGCCTCGCCACGGCACTGAGTAACCGCATGCTTGTTGCAGACGGCGAGTCTCAGGACCAATCGCTATTCGGCCAATAACCCACCGGTGAGTTACCAACGTACCTATCAATCATTCATTTCACATTACAATATTCCATTTACTCATTCGTTTTGTCTGTACTTTTCTACTCTAATACTCGTTTCCTAAGATTGTAGTTTGTCTAAGAGCTCTTATGAACTAACCATTCATTTTGTAATACAATACTTATTCAAAATCTGTTTGGTGTTTTCTTAAAATTTATTAAACTAACTAGCTGACCCGGCAAACGTTGTTTTGCCATATAATAATATATGACACGTTCGTAGATTTACCATAGCAGCGCCATCTATTGATTACTTACTCAACCCAGTCGAAAGGTATCGACATCTGTTAGAATCATTTGGAGTTAACGGATAATTGTGACTGTCAAATAATAACAGACAAATAATTAGCAATAAATTAAAATCGCGACTATAATTTGAGATTTAAACTATCCTATCTCTCAAGTTGGATCGAACTGCACATGGTGTGCGAATTTTATTATAATCGGTTAAGTGGTTTAGGAGTCCATTGAGGACAAACATTGTGACACGAGATTTATATATATTAAGATTGAAGAGTGACAGTATACAACACTTTTGTTTATTAATGTTACATGGTAATATCATGATCTGGATAAAATTTGCAACTTCACAGGCTTATCTACCGCATGAGTTAGCTCCAGTCTAATGGGCGACATAATCGATGGACACAATAGCGAAATGTGACGTCACAATGTGGGAGCCGTTGGAACGAAGCGGGTTGGGGACAGTTCATAGCGTGATTTAAAATAGTTATATTTAGAGGAGTTATTGAGCTAAAGAATGTACTCTTCCACGCAGGTTTTTATTATTGTAATGCTTTTTGTTAAGTCACTGTTGTTTGTGTGTCTGTTGCCTAGTACTCCAGTGGTGAGGAGCTTACGGAGGAGAGCGCCCTGCTGTCGCGGAGCCCGGGGGCGGCGGCGGGGGCGGGGGCGGGGCGGGGGCCGGTGTCGCTGGTCCGCGCGGCCGCTATACCCGGGGTGCTGGAGTTCTCTCTGTCGCTGTTCTTCGCAAAGCTGGTCAGCTACACGTTCCTTTACTGGCTTCCTCTGTACATCAACAACAGCAGTGAGTGTCGCCTCACATATTATACTCGGGGTTAGGAAAACAAGAGGGTACCTTTCTTTGGTGTGCGACTCAATTCATTGAATGAGATCGCCACAGATTTATTCTTCGTGTTTAATTTTGTAGAGATTTATAATCAGTCCGCAAAGTCTGTTACTGTTTTAATTTTTGACGTGACAACGTCTTATAAATTGGTTTGCCGGGTGACACTTTAAGAAACTGCGTTACGCTCCGCTCACGTTATGCGATCACAATGAGAGCGAGTGAGAGGCACGCGGGACGGCATGGTCTAAATGTTTTAAATTGTTACTATTATTTCATCCTTCTTCCTACTATACGAATGAATATTCACATTAAAATTATTTTACCACTCAAAGTCGTTGTCACGTAAAACTTTCGCCCGTATACCGACTTTACAGGCAACAAATTTTTTTTTACCAATTTGTGTGTCTGTTTTAAACTATGACCAGTTATATTTGGCGGGTTTGCGAATGAAGGTGTCGTAATGTGAGTACGTTGTACGTTGACGGTGTGACGGTGTGACGGTGTGACGGTGTGTCCGCAGCGCACCTGACGCCCAAGCAGTCCGGGTTCCTGAGCACCGTGTTCGACGTGGGCGGCGTGGCGGGCGCGGTGGGCGCGGGCGTGCTGGCCGACCGCAGCGACGCGCCCGCCGCCGTCTGCGCCGCCTACTACACGCTCGGCGCGCCCGCGGTAACTGGCACGCGGACACAGACACACACAGAGACACACACAGAGAGACACACAGAGAGACACACAGAGACACACGCGGCGGGCGTGCTGGCCGACCGCAGCGACGCGCCCGCCGCCGTCTGCGCCGCCTACTACACGCTCGGCGCGCCCGCGGTAACTGGCACGCGGACACAGACACACACAGAGACACACACAGAGAGACACACAGAGAGACACACAGAGACACACGCGGCGGGCGTGCTGGCCGACCGCAGCGACGCGCCCGCCGCCGTCTGCGCCGCCTACTACACGCTCGGCGCGCCCGCGGTAACTGGCACGCGGACACAGACACACACAGAGACACACACAGAGAGACACACAGAGAGACACACAGAGACACACGCGGCGGGCGTGCTGGCCGACCGCAGCGACGCGCCCGCCGCCGTCTGCGCCGCCTACTACACGCTCGGCGCGCCCGCGGTAACTGGCACGCGGACACAGACACACACAGAGACACACACAGAGAGACACACAGAGAGACACACAGAGACACACGCGGCGGGCGTGCTGGCCGACCGCAGCGACGCGCCCGCCGCCGTCTGCGCCGCCTACTACACGCTCGGCGCGCCCGCGGTAACTGGCACGCGGACACAGACACACACAGAGACACACACAGAGAGACACACAGAGAGACACACAGAGACACACGCGGCGGGCGTGCTGGCCGACCGCAGCGACGCGCCCGCCGCCGTCTGCGCCGCCTACTACACGCTCGGCGCGCCCGCGGTAACTGGCACGCGGACACAGACACACACAGAGACACACACAGAGAGACACACAGAGAGACACACAGAGACACACGCGGCGGGCGTGCTGGCCGACCGCAGCGACGCGCCCGCCGCCGTCTGCGCCGCCTACTACACGCTCGGCGCGCCCGCGGTAACTGGCACGCGGACACAGACACACACAGAGACACACACAGAGAGACACACAGAGAGACACACAGAGACACACGCGGCGGGCGTGCTGGCCGACCGCAGCGACGCGCCCGCCGCCGTCTGCGCCGCCTACTACACGCTCGGCGCGCCCGCGGTAACTAGCACGCGGACACAGACACAGACACAGACACACACAGAGACACACAGAGACACACGCGGCGGGCGTGCTGGCCGACCGCAGCGACGCGCCCGCCGCCGTCTGCGCCGCCTACTACACGCTCGGCGCGCCCGCGGTAACTAGCACGCGGACACAGACACAGACACACACAGAGACACACAGAGACACACGCGGCGGGCGTGCTGGCCGACCGCAGCGACGCGCCCGCCGCCGTCTGCGCCGCCTACTACACGCTCGGCGCGCCCGCGGTAACTAGCACGCGGACACAGACACAGACACAGACACACACAGAGACACACAGAGACACACGCGGCGGGCGTGCTGGCCGACCGCAGCGACGCGCCCGCCGCCGTCTGCGCCGCCTACTACACGCTCGGCGCGCCCGCGGTAACTAGCACGCGGACACAGACACAGACACAGACACACACAGAGACACACAGAGACACACGCGGCGGGCGTGCTGGCCGACCGCAGCGACGCGCCCGCCGCCGTCTGCGCCGCCTACTACACGCTCGGCGCGCCCGCGGTAACTAGCACGCGGACACAGACACAGACACACACAGAGACACACAGAGACACACGCGGCGGGCGTGCTGGCCGACCGCAGCGACGCGCCCGCCGCCGTCTGCGCCGCCTACTACACGCTCGGCGCGCCCGCGGTAACTAGCACGCGGACACAGACACAGACACAGACACACACAGAGACACACAGAGACACACGCGGCGGGCGTGCTGGCCGACCGCAGCGACGCGCCCGCCGCCGTCTGCGCCGCCTACTACACGCTCGGCGCGCCCGCGGTAACTAGCACGCGGACACAGACACAGACACACACAGAGACACACAGAGACACACGCGGCGGGCGTGCTGGCCGACCGCAGCGACGCGCCCGCCGCCGTCTGCGCCGCCTACTACACGCTCGGCGCGCCCGCGGTAACTAGCACGCGGACACAGACACAGACACAGACACACACAGAGACACACAGAGACACACGCGGCGGGCGTGCTGGCCGACCGCAGCGACGCGCCCGCCGCCGTCTGCGCCGCCTACTACACGCTCGGCGCGCCCGCGGTAACTGGCACGCGGACACAGACACACACAGAGACACACACAGAGAGACACACAGAGAGACACACAGAGACACACGCGGCGGGCGTGCTGGCCGACCGCAGCGACGCGCCCGCCGCCGTCTGCGCCGCCTACTACACGCTCGGCGCGCCCGCGGTAACTAGCACGCGGACACAGACACAGACACAGACACACACAGAGACACACAGAGACACACGCGGCGGGCGTGCTGGCCGACCGCAGCGACGCGCCCGCCGCCGTCTGCGCCGCCTACTACACGCTCGGCGCGCCCGCGGTAACTAGCACGCGGACACAGACACAGACACACACAGAGACACACAGAGACACACGCGGCGGGCGTGCTGGCCGACCGCAGCGACGCGCCCGCCGCCGTCTGCGCCGCCTACTACACGCTCGGCGCGCCCGCGGTAACTAGCACGCGGACACAGACACAGACACAGACACACACAGAGACACACAGAGACACACGCGGCGGGCGTGCTGGCCGACCGCAGCGACGCGCCCGCCGCCGTCTGCGCCGCCTACTACACGCTCGGCGCGCCCGCGGTAACTAGCACGCGGACACAGACACAGACACAGACACACACAGAGACACACAGAGACACACGCGGCGGGCGTGCTGGCCGACCGCAGCGACGCGCCCGCCGCCGTCTGCGCCGCCTACTACACGCTCGGCGCGCCCGCGGTAACTAGCACGCGGACACAGACACAGACACACACAGAGACACACAGAGACACACGCGGCGGGCGTGCTGGCCGACCGCAGCGACGCGCCCGCCGCCGTCTGCGCCGCCTACTACACGCTCGGCGCGCCCGCGGTAACTAGCACGCGGACACAGACACAGACACAGACACACACAGAGACACACAGAGACACACGCGGCGGGCGTGCTGGCCGACCGCAGCGACGCGCCCGCCGCCGTCTGCGCCGCCTACTACACGCTCGGCGCGCCCGCGGTAACTAGCACGCGGACACAGACACAGACACACACAGAGACACACAGAGACACACGCGGCGGGCGTGCTGGCCGACCGCAGCGACGCGCCCGCCGCCGTCTGCGCCGCCTACTACACGCTCGGCGCGCCCGCGGTAACTGGCACGCGGACACAGACACACACAGAGACACACACAGAGAGACACACAGAGAGACACACAGAGACACACGCGGCGGGCGTGCTGGCCGACCGCAGCGACGCGCCCGCCGCCGTCTGCGCCGCCTACTACACGCTCGGCGCGCCCGCGGTAACTAGCACGCGGACACAGACACAGACACAGACACACACAGAGACACACAGAGACACACGCGGCGGGCGTGCTGGCCGACCGCAGCGACGCGCCCGCCGCCGTCTGCGCCGCCTACTACACGCTCGGCGCGCCCGCGGTAACTGGCACGCGGACACAGACACACACAGAGACACACACAGAGAGACACACAGAGAGACACACAGAGACACACGCGGCGGGCGTGCTGGCCGACCGCAGCGACGCGCCCGCCGCCGTCTGCGCCGCCTACTACACGCTCGGCGCGCCCGCGGTAACTGGCACGCGGACACAGACACACACAGAGACACACACAGAGAGACACACAGAGAGACACACAGAGACACACGCGGCGGGCGTGCTGGCCGACCGCAGCGACGCGCCCGCCGCCGTCTGCGCCGCCTACTACACGCTCGGCGCGCCCGCGGTAACTGGCACGCGGACACAGACACACACAGAGACACACACAGAGAGACACACAGAGAGACACACAGAGACACACGCGGCGGGCGTGCTGGCCGACCGCAGCGACGCGCCCGCCGCCGTCTGCGCCGCCTACTACACGCTCGGCGCGCCCGCGGTAACTGGCACGCGGACACAGACACACACAGAGACACACACAGAGAGACACACAGAGAGACACACAGAGACACACGCGGCGGGCGTGCTGGCCGACCGCAGCGACGCGCCCGCCGCCGTCTGCGCCGCCTACTACACGCTCGGCGCGCCCGCGGTAACTGGCACGCGGACACAGACACACACAGAGACACACACAGAGAGACACACAGAGAGACACACAGAGACACACGCGGCGGGCGTGCTGGCCGACCGCAGCGACGCGCCCGCCGCCGTCTGCGCCGCCTACTACACGCTCGGCGCGCCCGCGGTAACTAGCACGCGGACACAGACACAGACACAGACACACACAGAGACACACAGAGACACACGCGGCGGGCGTGCTGGCCGACCGCAGCGACGCGCCCGCCGCCGTCTGCGCCGCCTACTACACGCTCGGCGCGCCCGCGGTAACTAGCACGCGGACACAGACACAGACACAGACACACACAGAGACACACAGAGACACACGCGGCGGGCGTGCTGGCCGACCGCAGCGACGCGCCCGCCGCCGTCTGCGCCGCCTACTACACGCTCGGCGCGCCCGCGGTAACTGGCACGCGGACACAGACACACACAGAGACACACACAGAGAGACACACAGAGAGACACACAGAGACACACGCGGCGGGCGTGCTGGCCGACCGCAGCGACGCGCCCGCCGCCGTCTGCGCCGCCTACTACACGCTCGGCGCGCCCGCGGTAACTGGCACGCGGACACAGACACACACAGAGACACACACAGAGAGACACACAGAGAGACACACAGAGACACACGCGGCGGGCGTGCTGGCCGACCGCAGCGACGCGCCCGCCGCCGTCTGCGCCGCCTACTACACGCTCGGCGCGCCCGCGGTAACTGGCACGCGGACACAGACACACACAGAGACACACACAGAGAGACACACAGAGAGACACACAGAGACACACGCGGCGGGCGTGCTGGCCGACCGCAGCGACGCGCCCGCCGCCGTCTGCGCCGCCTACTACACGCTCGGCGCGCCCGCGGTAACTGGCACGCGGACACAGACACACACAGAGACACACACAGAGAGACACACAGAGAGACACACAGAGACACACGCGGCGGGCGTGCTGGCCGACCGCAGCGACGCGCCCGCCGCCGTCTGCGCCGCCTACTACACGCTCGGCGCGCCCGCGGTAACTGGCACGCGGACACAGACACACACAGAGACACACACAGAGAGACACACAGAGAGACACACAGAGACACACGCGGCGGGCGTGCTGGCCGACCGCAGCGACGCGCCCGCCGCCGTCTGCGCCGCCTACTACACGCTCGGCGCGCCCGCGGTAACTAGCACGCGGACACAGACACAGACACAGACACACACAGAGACACACAGAGACACACGCGGCGGGCGTGCTGGCCGACCGCAGCGACGCGCCCGCCGCCGTCTGCGCCGCCTACTACACGCTCGGCGCGCCCGCGGTAACTGGCACGCGGACACAGACACACACAGAGACACACACAGAGAGACACACAGAGAGACACACAGAGACACACGCGGCGGGCGTGCTGGCCGACCGCAGCGACGCGCCCGCCGCCGTCTGCGCCGCCTACTACACGCTCGGCGCGCCCGCGGTAACTAGCACGCGGACACAGACACAGACACAGACACACACAGAGACACACAGAGACACACGCGGCGGGCGTGCTGGCCGACCGCAGCGACGCGCCCGCCGCCGTCTGCGCCGCCTACTACACGCTCGGCGCGCCCGCGGTAACTAGCACGCGGACACAGACACAGACACAGACACACACAGAGACACACAGAGACACACGCGGCGGGCGTGCTGGCCGACCGCAGCGACGCGCCCGCCGCCGTCTGCGCCGCCTACTACACGCTCGGCGCGCCCGCGGTAACTGGCACGCGGACACAGACACACACAGAGACACACACAGAGAGACACACAGAGAGACACACAGAGACACACGCGGCGGGCGTGCTGGCCGACCGCAGCGACGCGCCCGCCGCCGTCTGCGCCGCCTACTACACGCTCGGCGCGCCCGCGGTAACTGGCACGCGGACACAGACACACACAGAGACACACACAGAGAGACACACAGAGAGACACACAGAGACACACGCGGCGGGCGTGCTGGCCGACCGCAGCGACGCGCCCGCCGCCGTCTGCGCCGCCTACTACACGCTCGGCGCGCCCGCGGTAACTAGCACGCGGACACAGACACAGACACAGACACACACAGAGACACACAGAGACACACGCGGCGGGCGTGCTGGCCGACCGCAGCGACGCGCCCGCCGCCGTCTGCGCCGCCTACTACACGCTCGGCGCGCCCGCGGTAACTGGCACGCGGACACAGACACACACAGAGACACACACAGAGAGACACACAGAGAGACACACAGAGACACACGCGGCGGGCGTGCTGGCCGACCGCAGCGACGCGCCCGCCGCCGTCTGCGCCGCCTACTACACGCTCGGCGCGCCCGCGGTAACTAGCACGCGGACACAGACACAGACACAGACACACACAGAGACACACAGAGACACACGCGGCGGGCGTGCTGGCCGACCGCAGCGACGCGCCCGCCGCCGTCTGCGCCGCCTACTACACGCTCGGCGCGCCCGCGGTAACTAGCACGCGGACACAGACACAGACACAGACACACACAGAGACACACAGAGACACACGCGGCGGGCGTGCTGGCCGACCGCAGCGACGCGCCCGCCGCCGTCTGCGCCGCCTACTACACGCTCGGCGCGCCCGCGGTAACTGGCACGCGGACACAGACACACACAGAGACACACACAGAGAGACACACAGAGAGACACACAGAGACACACGCGGCGGGCGTGCTGGCCGACCGCAGCGACGCGCCCGCCGCCGTCTGCGCCGCCTACTACACGCTCGGCGCGCCCGCGGTAACTAGCACGCGGACACAGACACAGACACAGACACACACAGAGACACACAGAGACACACGCGGCGGGCGTGCTGGCCGACCGCAGCGACGCGCCCGCCGCCGTCTGCGCCGCCTACTACACGCTCGGCGCGCCCGCGGTAACTAGCACGCGGACACAGACACAGACACAGACACACACAGAGACACACAGAGACACACGCGGCGGGCGTGCTGGCCGACCGCAGCGACGCGCCCGCCGCCGTCTGCGCCGCCTACTACACGCTCGGCGCGCCCGCGGTAACTGGCACGCGGACACAGACACACACAGAGACACACACAGAGAGACACACAGAGAGACACACAGAGACACACGCGGCGGGCGTGCTGGCCGACCGCAGCGACGCGCCCGCCGCCGTCTGCGCCGCCTACTACACGCTCGGCGCGCCCGCGGTAACTGGCACGCGGACACAGACACACACAGAGACACACACAGAGAGACACACAGAGAGACACACAGAGACACACGCGGCGGGCGTGCTGGCCGACCGCAGCGACGCGCCCGCCGCCGTCTGCGCCGCCTACTACACGCTCGGCGCGCCCGCGGTAACTGGCACGCGGACACAGACACACACAGAGACACACACAGAGAGACACACAGAGAGACACACAGAGACACACGCGGCGGGCGTGCTGGCCGACCGCAGCGACGCGCCCGCCGCCGTCTGCGCCGCCTACTACACGCTCGGCGCGCCCGCGGTAACTAGCACGCGGACACAGACACAGACACAGACACACACAGAGACACACAGAGACACACGCGGCGGGCGTGCTGGCCGACCGCAGCGACGCGCCCGCCGCCGTCTGCGCCGCCTACTACACGCTCGGCGCGCCCGCGGTAACTAGCACGCGGACACAGACACAGACACAGACACACACACAGACACACACACAGAGACACACACAGAGACACACACAGAGACACACACAGAGACACACGTGGCGGGCGCGGTGTACTCGGCGCGCCCGCGGTAGCTAGCACGCACACACACAGACACACACACGCACCCACACACAAACGCACAGAGACACACACACACAGAGACACACACACACACACACGTGGCGGGCGCGGTGGGCTTGGCGCGCCCGCGGTAACTAGCACGCACGGACACACACACACACGCACCCACACGCGCACGACAATACACACTCCACCAGACATTACATGCAATGTTCAGTCTTAAGTAATTTATATAAACAAGTTTGAAGACGACACCACTTATAATGGATACGACGACCGATATGGCGTGATGGTGAGTATACCAGCCTTCCGCTCCTGAGGTCGTGGGTTCGATTCCCACACAGAACAAATCTTTGTGTGCTTAAACATTAATATTTGTTCTGGTCTGGGTGTTTTCTATGTATATTAAGCATGTGTTTACAACAAAAAAAAAGTATTTAAGTATGTTTATCCGTTATTTAGTATCCATAACACAAGTTCTAAATGATACTTGTCTTGGGACTTAATAATTGGTGTAATTGTTGAAATTATTTATTTATTTATACTCATTCAATGATATGCAACATTTAGTCATAGACAAATCTAAAATCTACCTTCATAAAGCAGAAATGAAATTACAAGAGACTCATGAGCTATTCAAGTTGACTTTTATTATGGTGTAACTATGGTTTAACTTGGGCGTCAATCGCTCATGCATCGATGGTAAGCCGCATGGTGGCGACGCAATGGCTGCAATCGCCTGCGACTAGTCGATAGTGCGTAGTTTTTTTTTCCATTTAAAATTTGTCAGCGTCAAAAAGTGCGTAGTTTAAAGCCAACAACATGCATGTAATTAAATTGGTTGTTGTTTGCAGTTAGAAAGTGTGTATAGGACTTCTTGGCGGGAAAGTGAAGCGTCATGTCTGCAGTTTTGTTTTATTTTCTAAAATTTGTTATATTTCTAACATTAATGTGTAATAACGGTGGATTATTAACCATTAAGTGTTTGTGAACATACATGAGTGTTGGTAAATCAAACAAAACAGTGCAACATCACTTTTCAAATTTTCTCTCAAGGAGTCCATGTGAGATCTCAGTATAGTCCCACATCTTTACTGAGGACTCAAGGGGCTTAGGGGAGGGTATCTTATTTATCATCTTTATCACCACTAATTCTCATTTACTATGAATTATATATTATTAATATATCACTTACTTGACACTGGCTAAATATGCTAGACGCACGAAGCCATTATTTTAAATAAAGAAAGAAAGAAAGTGTGTATAGTAGGGTGTATGTGCCCCCTCCCCCCCAGTTGCTGGTGTACCAGTGGTTCGGCGCGCGCTCGTACTGGCTCAACGTGGCACTCCTGCTGCTGGTGGGGGCGCTTGTCAATGGGCCCTACGCGCTCATCACCACTGCCGTCAGCGCGCAGCTCGGTGCGTACCGCGCCCCATCATCATCATCATCATCATCGCACTACAACATCCCTCGCGACCTCGCCTGCGAGCCACCACCCCCCCTGGCACCCTCCAACCACCAGATCGCACCAATATCTCCCCCCCTTTTCACACGGTTACCTCCTACAATCACCAATAACCACCACGCCACGCCGTGTTACGTACATCCAACCTGAGAAGTATGTAATTGAAATTTAATGAGAATAACAACTAATAACTACTCGTAGTCATAAATGAGCAAATATCTATGAATTATTTAATAAACAAATAGATTTAACTAATAAGTAATAAAACAGCGTCCTTCCTCCTCTCTCCTACACTATGCTGTGCCCGACAGGGTCCACAATTGATACTTTTGTACCTAAACTACCATCCTGTAACACATTGTTGGAACGCAATAAAGTATTGAGTATGTCCAAATGGTGCCTACTTAAGCTTACAATGCCTACAATGCTAGATGGCTGAATACAGCCACTACTTATGGTTATAAAATGAAACTTTTACCAGAAAAAATAACAACCCGTCTGCGGCGACCTGAGTTGCTTAAGCTGTTCATTTTAGAACTATTGATTCATCTCAAGTAATCTCAGCCCATTGTCATCACACTCTCACAATTACTCTACCACGCAGGTCTAAATTAACGAAGGCAAGTGTACTGTTTGTAATTTACATACATATCACGCCTGTTGCTTCGAAGGGGTAGAAGACATACGCCCGTTTTATTGTTGGTCCCACGTAATAGGTGGCGAGCCTGTTGCCGCTTACCGCCTCGTCCGTTGATCGACAGATACACCCTTGCAGGTGAGGTTGGCTTGGGCTCTTCAGTTGACTACAGTAATTTACAAGCCGCTTAACTGGGCCTCTAACATGGCTTAACGACTACCACATTTGTGCCGCGCTCCGCGCATTAGCAGTATCTCAGGGATTCTCATTTGAGAAAATGGAGGTTTTGTAAATAGGGATGTGAGACACTGAAATAAAAAACTTTGTTATAAGATTATATATTTGTTTTAATCAAGATACCGTAATGTGACTTTGTTCATTGGATGTCATAAATCTATGGGATACCGCTTTTGCGCTCACATATACTCGTAGTGGTAACCGAGACCAAAACGGCCTAACGTCCCGGAAGTGAAGAGTGTTTCCCTGTATATGAATGTATGTTTATTAGTATGCATCCGGCAGGCACCCACAGCAGCCTCAGCGGCAATGCGCAGGCGCTGGCCACAGTCACGGCGCTCATCGACGGCACCGGCAGCATCGGTCAGTACCACTCCACCATCACCATATCCTAGCATTGTCCAGGTTGCATCTTGGACCTCCGCTACCCAGAGGGAAATATCATTCTATGGTTAAACCGGCTGTCAGGATATTGCAAGGCCTGGACTTCCTAATAAAGTTTATTTATTATAAATATGACATTCATAAAAGCTCTATTGAGCCAAACTTGAATAAATTTTGAATTTGAAAGACTGCCATAGGTGTTCATGAACTGAACCAACTGCTGAACGTGCTTTCTTAGGCACGGAGCAAGCAATAATTACTTGCGCACATAACTTCGATAAATCATATGTGCGCCTAGGGTTTGAACCCGAAACCCTCTGAATATGAAGTTTATGGTCCGCGCCACTGGGAGGAAAGATTCATATTTTTTGATGTTTGCAAAGAAAAGACTGGACTGATTTCAAAATTTCTTTCCCCATTTCTTGCTACATTATCCCTGCACACACCGCCTGCACAACCTTGTTACTTAGGTCATTTCGTGAACTAAAACTTACCTGACTGGGACTCGGGGATGTATTCACAAATATACACACATACACCCTTACGATATACACGACACATAAAAAATTCATCAAATCAAAATTCATTTATTCAAGTTTGGCTCAATAGAGCTCTTATGAATGTCATACTTATAAACTAACGCGCCCATTCACTGCGGGCGGGAGCTTGATCGTAAAAGAACGGGCAAGAAAATCGTCAAGGTTGTTTTTTTCTCCCGCCAGTTACAATTAAAATACAAAATATTAAAACAATTGTGTTCTGCAGTCACAAGATTTAAAAGAAAGGAAGATAAAACTCTTTTTAACAATATTAATATAATTACAGATAAACATAGTAGACATGAGCAGACGCGTTACGCTCAACCATATTTAAAACTACGCACAGACTAGCCTGTTTTATCTTATGTTTTAACTATCACGGGCCAGCTGGAAGATATTCTATTTGGAATAAGCTGTGCCCTGTACCCAATGTTTCTTAGTTTTTTAGTATATCTGTATATATATTTCTGTGTGTGTACTAAATAAATAAATAAAAGATGGATAATTAAACTATAAATTTTATTTAAAAAAAACTTAATTATATGTTGATGCTACGCAAAGAGCGAGCCTCTAACGCGGCTATTTCCATACTTGAAACGTGCCCCCAAAGTGTAAAATGTAGATTAAGAACTAATGGTCCCCCCCCCGTGCAGGCGCGGCGGTGGGCCCGCTGCTAGCCGGCGTGGCCTCGTCCTCGGGCGAGTGGGCCCGCGTCTTCTACATGCTGATCGCTTGCGACGCGCTCGCTCTGCTCGTGCTGCTCAGGTGGGCCCGCCATCTTGGACCAGACCTTGGATGCGCAGTTATCTTATCTTGTTTCATTTGTGAATGTACCTGCGTATGCGACTGGTACCGTTATTCATTTTATGTGTCACTGGTAATTGGCTTAATGTGCCTCTGCCTACCTTCGGGGCAACAGGCCATTACCCGAAGTATTGGAGTTGGAAGTATGTGATTACAAATAAGAAAATGAAACAGTACAAGTAAATAAATTAATAAGTATTTTCTGAAAATTACACCATATATTTAATTCCAAGATAAGTATAATTAAGAACTTGGGTTATGGATACTAAACAACGGATAAACATACTTAATAACTTCTTTTTTTTTTTTTTTGTAAATACATACTTAATATACATATGCGCTCGTAGCTCTGCGGTGCTCGGTGGTCGGAAACGATCACCGCAGTACAGCAGAGATTACAGAGGTCAGTCCATGGATGGGTGACCGTTTGTGTGGCATTTGATATCGAGCGCTTCCGTGCTTCGGAAGGCACGTTAAGCCGTTGGTCCCGGTTATCACTAAATGTGGTAGTCGTTAAGCCATGTTAGAGGCCTAATGGGCGGTTTGATAAATTCCAACAGCAGGACGCCATACACGTGCCTCCGCCAATCCGCACTGGGTCCGCGTGGTGGAGTATGACCCAATACCCTCGCACCTTGGTGAGAGGAGGCTCGTGCTCAGTAGTGGGATATTTATGAACTGATATGATACATAGGAAAACACCCAGACCAGAACACATATTCATGTTCATGCGCACAAAGATTTGTCCTGTGTGAAAATCGAACCCACGCCATATCGGTCGTCAGTGTGGGCAGAGAAGGCTCAGTGGCCATCCGTCGACCCGATGGCACGCGGTGTGTTGACGAGCCTAATAAGTGAAACCATAACTAAGTATATAGAAAGAGCATCTATTACAATTGATATTGTTTTGGCAGGATCGTAAAGACAGAGGTGAGCTCGCTGAGGCAAGAGCGGAGGTCCGGCGGGCGCGGCGTCCGCATCGAATGAGACGCCGGCGCAGCTGCCCCCGCCTGCAGGTAACCCGCCCGGCGAGGCAGCCTCACGCCGCCGCGGGGTCACTTCCAGGCACTCCTCCACTCCTCCGGCGGGACGCCACGCAGTCTTCCAAGCAGTTGGGCACAACCTTCGACCATGCAAGCCGATTACTTCTTGCCTTGAGATTCAAGCAGTTTGTAAGTGACCACCGGCTGTTCATCGGCAGCCAGCAATTGGAACTTAGGGCTCTGAATATGTAATTGGAATTACAATATAGCACAATCGACTGATTTGAGTTGAAATTGGTTAAATGACATGTTTACAAGTCGTTTGATAACGTCCATTGACATGGTTCAGTGAGCACAGTTTGTCTTTTAGCTTCTCCTGAAGCGTCTGTTTCATGGATTTGCAGTTGCACAAAAATTTAAATCGTTGGTTATATTTCTTGTTATGATCGAGAATGCGTTCACTTTGGCTTTGATAAGAGGCATATTATTGGTATATTTTAACTAATTAAAGAAAAGCATATTAAATACTTTACGCATTTCCTATCTTTTTATTTCATTTTTGGATGCATTTTTTTTTATTAAACGATAATGAGCAATGATCATCATACATAGAAACATAAATATTATAAAAATGATAGATAAGGGGGACATTACAACATCTCACACCGTTTAGCTAAAAGGTTGGGATCCCCGCAGCATTGGGCAGTAGGTGGTGAAGTTGAATCCGCGCGCTGTATGACGAGCTGAACGACAAAGTTAACTCTAAAAACGTGTGTGTAATATAATAATTAGACGAATGAGAATGATACGAAAACGAAGCCGACGGTTTGGTCGCGAGTTTGATCAAACGCGGCTGAATGAAAATAACTTTTTTTAATGTTTGTTAAACAAAATAAAATGATGTGCATTAAAGAGATAAGGACCATTTGGCAATGTTATCCAAGAGAAGTTCTGAATTTCGAAACGTTGTGAGCGATTTCTCAGGGATTGTTGACCTAAACAGTTTTCTGTGAAGTATTTACAATTGTATAGAACCTGAACCTGATAAAGGCAAAAAAACGATGAATTTTAAGCTTAACTAACTTTATTTGATGTTTAGCTGTATAATGTATACAAAACAAATAGTGTGCATCGGCAAGAAAGTAATTTTAACGAAAACCTTTGCCAAATATTATCAAATTCTTTCATATGACGTATGACGGAGGTAATTAATAAATAATTCCCTTACAATCACAACAAACAAGCGTTCCAAGATAAGTATAACGGAAGAAGTATCCATTTGCTTTTATTCCCTGATTATAGTACCGCTTATATCTCTTTCATTGTTTTTAAGAAGAAAAATTATAAATTTTTCATTTTGTGTATAAAAAATTCACGAATCTGTTGATCTTAAAGACAATAAAGTATATTTTATTTTAGTATTAGTGGACACGGGAATTCGTCACGAATATTTACAATACGGGTTTGGTACACAGCTACCATGGCTAACCCGACGGTAAAGTCGTACAAGGTCCCGTGAATGAAACTCGTCTTTTTCCCAAATTTTACGAGACATAGGTGTCAGTAAGTTATTAAAACTAAAGTGCTTTCACTTGGTTAAAAACGCGTGCCTCTCACTCGCTCTAATTGTGAGCGCATAACGTGAGCGGAGCGTAACGCAGTTTCTTGAAGTGTCACCCGGCAAACCAATTTATAAGACGTTGTCACGTCAAAAACCTTAAACTTTTAGTTTGGAGGGTATTGTTACCATGTCGCGATACGATAAGCCCGATGCACTGTATTTAAGCTGTATAACAATGTTTGGTGGTTCGGTGGCAGCGAAACTGTTAACGTTTAGGTTAAGTTTCTGTTATTGTATGTACCTACGTCATTAATGTTTACCATTCCGTGCTATACGAGTGATACGAATGATGAATGCGTTACCCTTACATTCAATAATTATTCAAATTTGGTTCATTCCAATTTTTAATCTAGCGTCTATAAAATATATCAATGTATGATAAGTAAGCGTTTTGATACAACATTGACCTTAGTAATATTATTATATTATTATTATTAGTATTATTATTATTATTAGTAATATTATTCTTCTTTCTTTACTTCCTTTATTTATTGTAGTTAGTAATTATTGTGTGAATATTTTTTATGCCATGAATTATTATTAAATTCAACTTAATTAAAATAAATGTATAATTTTGTATATAATGTTCAAAATATTTGTGTGTGTTATATTTGTACTGGTATGATAAGGCTATTAAATAAATCGCATTTTTAAGTATTCAAATATTTTTATTTCGTAATATTAACGTATATTATTATCACTTCTATTCATGCACGATGCACCATGGGCGCGACTCACGAACGTTAAATACAAGTTAAAAAACAGATCTGCCAATGTACAGGGTTAATACGTGTTTAAAGGTGGAATGTTTCTGTTATTAGTACAAATTAATTAAGTAGTTTGATAAATAACACAATTAAAATACAAACCAACAAAAAGGGATACAAAAGGTCTTAAACATTACGATCATAACGTAACGAATTTATGCATACTTTGTTAACATTTTGTATCGCTGCCCATCAGCCGCCTTAGTCCCATAGGACTACCACTTGCCACGTTGTGAAACAAAGCCGAATATCTGAACCTCAATGCCTATATCTCAAGCCGAATCCTAAAGTAACACAACTGTTCCAAACAAATAAAGAGTAGGAGCATCTCCGGCGTAACGTCGCACCAAGTATACCCGATACAACGTTATACTAATCATACAATACAGTCTCTTTGGTGTACGCCATTTTTATTCCCACTTTTCTATTCCGAGTTCCTTTATAGATTCCTCAAACCAACTCCTACTTGTGCAGGGTGCCTGTGCATTTTGCATTGTTTAAAGGCCTGCCTTTATTTTCTTGGGAGCCTACTATTGATCAAATAAATGTAATAAAGTAGATATTGGTATAATTGGCCTAGTAAATACAAAAAAAATTCTGTCTGCACAGAATTCCTTACAATACGACTCTGAGAGACTAATCTTGTACTCTGTAAACATTCAAAACTCAAAAAATACTTTATTTCATAAACTATTACATAGTACTTGAAAACGTCAAAATTATAAAAAAATAACAAAAACAAATAAAATATAACTATACTAAAATCACGAAGCTTAGATTCACTTGCAACCAAATAATTTAAAAAAAACAAAAAACATTTAAGTGCAAGCGAATCTAAGTGCCAGTTCCGAGCCACCGCTCTGTAAGAAGAACTGGCAAGAAACTCACAGGCTATGCTCTTTTAAATTATCGATTGGTTAGTAACAATCTTCATTTGTCTGTGACGCTATACAATGCAACATAATATAACAATATTCATGCTTTAAGTCATTCATATTAGAACAGCCTGTATGAAACGGCGGCTTAATCCCAAGCATTTTTATCAGCCATATAGTCTTTAATAGAATAATATCCCTTTGAAGACAGCTTGCTTTTTATTGTTAATTTAAATTTATTTAGGCTTAATTGCTGTATATTGCTTGGGATTTTATTATAGAATCGCACACATTGACCTTTAAAAGATTTGTTAATTTTTTGGAGCCTAGTGGCAGGTACAACTAGTTTATGCTTATTTCTTGTGTTTAGGTTATGTATATCACTTTTCTTACTCAATTTATCAAAATTTTTGTGTACATATACTAGGTTTTCATAAACAAACTGACCCGCCACTGTCAAAATACCAATTTCTTTAAATTTATCCCTTAGTGAATGTCTACATGGTAGATTATAAATTGCTCGTATGGCCCTCTTCTGCAGTACAAAAATATTTTGAATATCTGCGGCACAACCCCACAGAAGAATACCATACGACATAACACTATGAAAATAGCAATGATAAACAAGCCTAGCTGTTTCAACGTCTGTTAATTGGCGAATTTTCTTTACCGCATATGCAGCAGAGCTGAGTCTATTCGACAATTCACCAATATGTGGGCCCCACTGTAACTTAGAATCTAATATAACACCCAAAAATTTGGTGGTATTCACAAGGGTCAACTCATCTTCCTTTATTTTAATAGTGGTGTTTACTTGTCTGACGTTAGGCGTCACGAATTTAATGCATTTCGTTTTAGCCCCATTTAATAATAAATTGTTAACGTCAAACCAGTGCACCACCTTTGAGATCGCATTGTTTACATCGTCTGGGTTCTGATATCGCTTTATTTTAAATAATAATGATGTATCATCAGCAAACAATACTATCTCGTGATTTTCCTTTACCAAATGTGGCAAATCATTAATATAAATTAAAAACAAAAACGGGCCGAGAATCGAGCCCTGCGGTACCCCCATTTTTACTACAGAACCCTGAGATCGCTTTCCATTAACTTCAACCCTTTGAATCCTATTACTTAAGTAAGAAGTAAGAAGATCCAATGCGGAGCCTCTTATTCCATAATAATCTAATTTTTTTATCAATGTTTCATGAGGAACACAATCAAAAGCTTTGGACAGATCGCAAAAAATACCTAAAGCGTCCAAAGAATCTTCCCAAGCATCAAAAATATGTTTCAAAAGCTCAACACCTGCATCGGTTGTGGAGCGACCCTTAGTGAATCCAAATTGTTTTGAATGCATTAAGCCATTTTTATTAAAAAATCTTAACATTTGGTTGTAAATAAGTTTTTCAAAAATTTTACTAAAAGTAGGCAGCACTGAAATAGGTCTAAAATTAGTTGGGTCTGCTGTACTGCCCGATTTAAATAGTGGAATGATTTTACTATTTTTCATTAAATCTGGAAACGTGCCGCAATCTATACATTTATTAAATATTATAGCTAAACTGTGCGCCACCGAAACAATGATAGGCTTGGTAACTACGATGGAATTGCCCCAGAGGTCTGCAGTCTTTTTAACATTAAGAGTATTAAATGTCTTAATTATATCTATGGGTGTTACATGATTAAACATAAACTCTTCTGTACAAATGTTTACATTATCTCTTAAAATAGCCTCCGCTAAAGTAGGCGAGGAATTTAAAGTTTTTGTAGTAGACACTGGAATATTAGTAAAGAAGTCTTCAAAAGCATTGGCAATATCTAAGTCAGATGTAAGCGTCTTGCTATCAATGTTGAGTTTAAACTTATTATTATAATTCTTATTTCTTCCAATGTATTACGACAGCATCCACTACAACTGATGTAAAGGAGCTGACGTGTGATGTACAGACTAAGTGGCTAAATTCAATTTCTACAACAATATTTATTACATACAAGTATTATATGAAATAAATACCTAGATAGGTTGAATTATAGTTGAAGAGATGGTAGACATGTTTGGATAAGAATTTAAGGCGAGCTGAAAATTTGTCCTGTTCCTCACCTAATAATACCTTAAAGGTGCTCCCTGCGCTAGAAGCATTCGCCTGTGATTAATAAGAAGGTGCAATCCATCAATGAAGATGGGAATCTTCAAATGTAGATTCAAAAAAGATTGGTTTATTTGGGCTAACATACTTCGGCCATACATTGGATTAATGCTTATTCCAAACTCTGTCTGGAGTCAGCCGCCTGTCGTTTGGGTCCTACCTGGCGGTCTCTGTTTTTTTATTATATTTGTGATTAACACTATGACGACAGTGAGTACTTGTTTTGAGTATGTCACGTGTAAAGTCCTCGGGTTTCTAACACGAAGCTTAGTTTTCCCTATTTAATCAAAACGTTAAACATCTCCTATAACGAGTGGCTTTCGTGACACGTATTTATCCTTAATTCTCGGCCTATGTATGACACCCACGTCCACAGATCCTAATGACCTGTCCCCACTCACACCAGCTCATTTCCTGATTGGTCGGTCTTTGACTGCTCCAGCGTTCGACGACTTAACGGGATCGATAACAAGTCTCCTCCCTCGATATGACCGAATAGAACAATGCCGTCAACACTTCTGGCAACGGTGGTCAAAGGAGTACATCCCGGAGTTGCAAACCAATCAAGACACTTTAACACCTAATACATTGGGTTTAGTGAAGGACTACAATTTGCCACCTCTTCGGTGGAGACTTGGACGGGTGCTGCAAACAACCACGGGCAAAGGCGGCACCGCACGTGTCGCCATCGTCAAAACAGCTGCAGGAAACATACAGCTCTCATATCACAAACTGTTTAGATTTGCCTGCAGATGGAGCTTCAACAATCAAAGATACATAATTAGAAATAACCAAGAATTTCCAAGGCCGGGGCATGTCAACGCATGACGCCCCCTATGCACATCCTTCCGAACTATTACGTCATCGATCACATCGCACTAGTACCGCAACGACAGTTCACCGAAAAACCGAGAGATGGCCAATTGTTTTAATCAAATCAGTCATTGAAGAGTACCCGTGCATCCAACCAACCCTCAGAAGACAGGCAGGCAAAGGCATTAGGCAGGGAACTAGATTTTTCCAACCTATGAATAAATCTGTTTATCCGTCTGTGAATCCGTGGTTTCTGATTTCACAATATTTCATAAGTAACTTATTATTCTGTAAGTTTTCTGTTGTCAAAAACAAAGTTAGTCTTAAACAATTTTATTATAAAAACATGAATAACAATAATAAAAATATTATGTATCTTAATAGAAAAAGAATACTTATAACAATGAAGTCAAATATAAAAATAAAAAAAGGACCAAGGCGTAACTTACTTCAGAGTTACGGAGTAAGCGATAATTTCGCATATTCGAAAATACCAGGATTTGACACCGAGAGAACTTTTGGTTTCTCTACTGGGCTGTCACTGCTTTTTCCTTAAAATTAAGTCTGGAATTAAGGTATTTATTTCTACAAAAATCTATCTTTACAAATATAATGGTTGAATTAGCCCCAATACCCCAGAGCCAGGTCTTTAGTTTTGTGTTAGGGAATGTTTCTACTTAATCTTTACAATCCTTCAAGGCAAAATAAAATCCTTCGATATTATTTTGCCTTTATGTTGCAGCCTGTATAGATCACAGGAGAGCTACACAACAATTTAAACACAATTGAAAATAATAACTATGTGCTACATATTCATACGAGGTAAAGAAGAAACATATCAACATTCTGTGGTTCTATAGCGATTTACTAATCATACTCTATTATTCGTTTTAAGCTGTCTTAAGTTGTATAAGAGCTCCATAACATGCCATGGAGCTTTTATTCAGCCTTAAGTTTAAAATGGTACGCACAAGCACTTTAATGACAGTTTAAATACTCTTGAAGTTGATGAACAGTGCTATATAAGACAAGAGAATAGCTCTCTTGCAAACAAGCAAACAGTGACCAATTGTACAGACTCAATAGTAATGAACTGTGTCCTACTCTAAAACCTACCGTCAGACACCATGGTAGAGTATTACTATATTGCCATTGTAATGACACTAATAATATAATATTATAAGAGCTGATTAATATATTACAATCTTGATCCGCTTATATTAAAATGTTAAATAACGCTGTACTAAGAGGTTTTATGTGATAGGTTGTGGCAGAATTCATGTTTTGAAGTGATGTATGTGGGCAGCAATATAACTTATCTCGTCTCTCTTTCTCTATCTCTACAACTACTCTTGTCTAACTTAACTATAACCATAATAGTTACTTAACTTACACTCCTACACATGCTATATTATATAGTGTTGCTCACTTGAATACACCGAATGACCTATGTTAAGGCTTAGAAATCTTTAGTGCACTAAATGTGTACCACTTAGGTTACTTGGGAGGTATACCCATCCCTACAGTAATCTAATTAATTAAACAAATTATATCTACGCTCAACATCTTTTGTGAAAGTATATAACAAAGTTCTAATTTACAGGTATGTTCAAGGGACCAATGAACATTACAAATGCGCGACTAAATTTAAATTATAAGTTGAATGTGTTTTTTTATTTGTAACTAATCAGTGCAAATTTTTCTTTCTTGTGCCTCATAAAAATGTCTAGTGTCTTATTATGCATATGCAGTCTCCTTAGTGGGAGACACCGTACAGCAAAAGTGCGACGACAAACAAGATTCCTTTAAAACCTAGGACGAAGTAAAACAAGTAGGGACTACATATTCCAAAGGGAAGTTAGGTAACATGTGAATACTTTAGCTGTGTCTTGTAGCCGGCACGTAAGTTGAACATTAATGGCAGTTGTCCACAAAGATACATAAAAGACAGAAATGAACTAAGTGAAGCGCGAAACAAGCGATGCGTCGCTGCCTTCCTAGAGTTGGTGACACCCCCCATGTTGCACTTCGATTGAGACCCGGTGATGTGTTGGTGCTGCGCATTCAAGATCACTGTTCAACTTATGGCCGTGACTCTGAAGACTTATAGTTAGGCTTTCCCTAATGGCACCATGAAGGACAGGTCATCCCCGATAGAGCCCCAGGAAGCCCTGTTGAGCTGGAATACGGCGATCCAGGTGCCGAGCACGGCTGCCCAAACCGCCGCGCCCGATGCACTCAGCAGCACATCTGCCACACAAAAACATACATTGATTAATTAATTGCAAAGAATCACCAAGTCAATCACAGAAATTTTATACAGGTTGGGGGACATGGGACATGAGCTGCTTCTGGAAAAAGGTGAAGTACACAAAAATGGCTACAATGGCTTATGCACAAGTCTTCAGCAGTTTCCACACTTAGTCAAAACTATCCTATCACACACATAGAGCATATTGATTTTTAAAAACCTCTTACAAAGTGAGTATCTAAATAGCGCCCAATGCCACTGTATCAATATCTGTGAGAGATGTCATTGTGATAGAAGATGAATTACACACTTAACAATACAACTTACATTTTTTAATTTGTTTCTGCTCTTCGAAATGAGGCTTGATGAAAGCTTCTTTGAAGAACCAAACTGCATTTACTGCCCACACAAATGGCAGGAGCATACAGCCAACTGGAATGAAAACAATACAGTTTAAGATTTCACATATTAAAGCATAACAGTTCTAATTAATTAGGTATTATATTCAAAGACCTTTCATATATTAAGGAATATGAATGCATTTGCAACAACTGAACATATCATTATTGTTGATAATAATTAAAATAAATCATTGATTTAATTTAGTTTTGTGGCCACAATCATCACAAAATGTTTATGTTTTAAATGCACCAAATGAATTTTATTCTGCTGCAGAACACTTGTTGTTGCGATAATGCTCACATGAATAATTGTTGGTCAACAAAGGATTGTTGGTCACAAACATAGCTACTAACTAGTGAAAGCATTTATAAAAAAAATCTCAAGCCTTCTCTCACCAAGTTTTAAGTAACAACAAGAATAGAAATAAATGGTGAAATTTCACCATATACTTCATCTATAATTGTATAAAAAAATTAGTAATATAAAATAATAGCCCTTGGGTATGGATGTTATTAGAAAACACAGGTATTTATTTATTGGTTAAATAAAACAGATTAAAATAGAACAGAACAATGAGGAGCTCAAGGCAGCGCAAGGAATACAGAAATCAGAGGACACTTGAAGAAACTCAATGAGCATTATCAACAAAATAGTTACAAGTGAAATATTTCAATTCAAGTTAGTCTCAATGAAGTTCTTGTGGATGCCAACTTAAAAACAGTAATTCACCATAGGCAGCATATTCACTTGAAGCTAGTTAGAGCATAGCTTCATTGGAGAAGAATCAGGCAAGAAACTCGTAAAGGTTGGTTTTTCTTTCACCGAATACTAAACCTTTCTTGATATTAAACAGTAAGAATTTAGGATTTGATAAGTCTAACAAAAGTTGTGTTCTACAATCACTAGCCTATATTAAGACGAAATATCAATAACTGATAAATTTCAAAGACATGAGCACAGCAGTCTCTCCTGGTAGCACTCGTTTCAAAGTATGACGCATGAACCAGCCATCGCTCTGCTCAACCATGTTCTAGGGAACGGAACGAATAGACGTATAACGCCACCAACGCAGAGATATTTAAGTGAGCAAAAAGTAGCCATATAACTTAAAATAGACTAGGAATAACTAAAATAACGAAAGATAGATCTTTAAAAATGATTATTTAGCTAATAAATGATATAATCTTACCCTTGAAATACCATCTGCATAAATTCAGTTTCTTGTCGTTAGTAAGTCTACTTAGATCCATGGTACAACTTTGGTGATCGTAAATAACTTGATTGTTTCACTAATATCAATAAATACGGCTTTAAAAACAATATACAATTATTTTTCTATTAATCAAAAAAATTGTGTCATTCACCGAATTTGTCCCATCAAACTTGAAATGAAAACTACAGGCTACAGCTTGTCAATGTGACAAATGAAACATCATCACGGCTGTGTTTCTTTCTACGTTAAATCTCTGCGATAATATTGATGTGATGATAAATTACAATAGTTTTATTCATAAAAGTTTTAGTTTAATTTGGTTATAGACGATAGGACCCAAATATTGTTAGACTGAGTGGCAAACAGTAAAATATCGAGTAGACCTGCTGAGTTATTATCTATACTATTTACACCATAATACTACGTTTATATGTCTAATCTAAAGACTGCATACATCAAAACACAATATTGCTGTCTGTTTCATTCTATGCAGAAGTATTAACCAAATAATTTAAAAAGGAACTGCTAATATATTCTATTAACTTTGCCATGATATGGTATTGTTCGTAAAAAGGAACGAACGTTTTTATTAGTAGAAAACAAAAATGGCGTTGTGTTGTTAAATGTAAACTGTAATTGAGTGAAAAATGTGTAAACAGTAACTGTAACAGATTTCCTATAATTTTATCAACAATGTATTTTTTATTTAGTGTGATTATTTTTATTTTTACTGCAGAATCATGTAAGTGTACCCTGTGCGTAGTGTTATAATTATAATGTATAAAATTTTAATACTCTGCCTCACGCGATTTTTTTTGTATATAGTTAGTACAAAATATTAATATCTTATTAATAAATTAGCAGCTCTGCATATAATACACATATAAACATAGTAATGAATCTTTTTTTTTCTTATCTCAGAGCTACTGATTTTTTGCGTTTATTTCTTGTTTCAAGGTTCTTTCAAGAATCAATATTGTAATTTATTTTGCCCTCCTAACTTGAACGTATATCGAACGCCCGGATGTAGAAACGTAATTTAAATTTCATATCTATGTTATTGTAACTGTCTTTTATCCCTGAATAAATAGACTTGCGTTAGCTTATACTAACTGTGCTAAGAAACAACTGTGTGTTATATTTCTCAAAACTCTGCCATTTTTAGTAGACCCAAAGTTTTTCTTAATTATTTATTTTTCAATTCTTCTTATACCTCAGTAGGCACCTAATTATTCCTTGTTTTAAAAAATATCATCCTATTTAAATATTAGGTTTTATAAAGGTTTGGAAATAGTAGAGGGGGCTAAATCTGAAGAATATAATGGATGAGGTAGAAGTTTGTAGAACAATAATGTATCTGTCATGGTGCATTGATCTGATAATTACAACTCTTTATTCTTATTATCTGTTATCACTTTTAATAAATATTAAATCTGTCCAAGAGATCTGAATAATATTAGCCAGTGATCAATATAACTTTTTCTATATTATAATAATAATAAATATTCTCTTACAATTATTTAGTTCCAAGATAAGTAATCACTAAGAACTTGTGTTATGGATACTAAAAAATGGATAATCATACTTAAATACTTTTTTTTTGTAAATACATACTTAATAAACATAGGAAAACACCCAGACCAGAACAAATATATAACTATTTAGCTTACAACTGCTAGGGTTGGCTGGTAGAGATCTCTTCTAGAGATAAGTCCACCTTATACATCTTATTTTATATACCTAATGTAATACTTAAAATTATTTTGGTGCAATAAAGGATTATTATTAAATATTCATGTTCATGCACACAAATCTGTGTGGGAAACGAACCCACAACCTCTGGAGTGGAGTGCAGGTATACTGACTGGAGGCATTCTGACAGGCATATGGTATACTGACTGCCATATCAGTCGTCAAATATGAATGGCATATAGAAGTATAATAATGATGAAATGTCTACGAACTATTGCTTTTTTCTGTTTGAAATCAGAGATCCACATCTTCTTTGCAACATTTAATAAAAAATATTTTAGGTGCATGTGCCCATGTTACTCCTATTAATATATTTACATAACTTATAGTTAAATCAATGATAAAAATCAGAAATTTAGTATGATTGCAGATTTTAACATAGTTTCACTGAAATTGTTTCCAAACTCCTGGTGGTAATCCACTTGCTGGTGGAAGCACTGTCTCATTTAATAAAATAACAGTTGAAACACTAAATGATTTTCATTTTGCAGTTATTGATAACATACATATTTGGAATAAGTAATTATTTTAACTATCAATCTGAGTAATCTGATCCAAATTTTTTTTTCATAAGAATTGTGACTGTGTGTTAAACTTGGATTTGTCCCTACTCTCCAGAGTCCAATCAATGGAAAAAATAAAATGAACTGACTCAAACAAAAAGCTGACAATATTTTGTTAACTGGATAGGTTATGGCATCAGTTTTTTGGGGTCTAAGGGCGTCATCATGGTAGACTACCTTCCAAGAGGTGAAACAATAAACTCAGTATACTACTGAACCCTTATGCATCAAAATTAAAGAGCCTGGTATCACTCAGAAAAAAAGTCTTGTTACATAAAGAAAATCCGTGCATTTGAATGTCTGTTGTATAAACAACTCAAATATGCTATAAAATATCTCCCACTTGTTTCCAAACTTAAAAACCACCTCAGTAGACTTTTTTCTTTTAAATAATTGCTTTGTACGTTTAGCACATTTAGCCAGATAAGAGATATATTAATAACATATAAATTATAGTAAATGAGAATGAGTGGTGATAAAGATGATAAATGGTAAATGAGATGCCTTCTCCCTAAACCCCTTGAGTCCACTGTAAAGATATATACTATATTGAGATCTCACATCGACTTCTTGAGAGAATTAGAAAAGTGATTTGGCACTGTGAGGTTCAAACTTTTCAAATCCACCCTTCTATGTTAGTCAATATAATAAAAACAAATTTAACCTTCCAGGCACTTCGGACATTCTCTCCACGTCTCTGTACCTGTATAGTCCAAAGGAGTTGGAATACACAGATGTGATAGTGAAGCGACTGGGTGATAACCTGACCCTGACCTGTGAGCTGCGAGGGGAGCTGCCCGCTCTCTTCGTGTGGAACTTTGTGCCTGCTAACAACACTATGTCTGTGGGGTGAGTGGGATAAGATATAAGAACTATGTGAAAATGGCCTATATCCTTCATCTATCTACACAATCAACCAGTTATAAATAAGCAACTAGCTGACGTCATCTGCATTACCCACGGAAATTTCAAAAAGGAGCCTATATCCTTCTCTATGTTCTATGCAGCCATCATCATATCCTTGTCTAATTAGGCTGAATTTTAGTATAATTTCGAAGGTTTTATCAGTATGATGATAGATGTGAAAATATACCAGGCAGGCGATTGACAGACATGTGACTATTGAACGCACAAAAATGGTTTATCTTCATAATAGCTTTCAATTTACACTCAATTTTGAGTGGATTTAAAGCTAGCAAGGAAAATTCTTATCTGATTTATTCTCCCACCAACAACGAATGAGGAGGCACCCTCACAACCTTTACTTAACCATTTATTAGTGGAGAGCATAAAAAACATCACATTCACATCACGCAGGGTTCAAATTTGCTAAAGCAGTAGAAAGTGATGTTTTAAAGCTGTGGTAATGTTCCAGTCAAAGCTACACAGTAGAGCACAGCGGCGGCAACCGCAGCTGGCTGACGAAGACCGCCCTGTCGCTGCGGGACTCCGGCCGATACGTGTGCTCCTCGCCGCCCTTCAGCATCACGAAGTACATACTAGTGCAGTCTTCCGGTTAGTACAACATTTAACTGTCGCAGGCTCATTGTTCAAAATGACTAGGCAAATTGTGAAAGTATTAAGACAAAATTTCTCTCCGCAGTTCCTAAAGCAATGCATTCTTGGGCTACCTTGCGCAGTTACCGAAAATTCCCCCAAATGTATAAGTCGTAATCATTTGCATTGCTATATAAATAAAACCGTTTCCCATACACTCACAAATTGCTTTGTCATTTTGTAAAGTCAGATTTCTTTACTATTACCACATTTCAATGTGGTAAATAAATCTTCGTAATGTTGATATGTGAAGACACCATAGATACTTATTTAACATTTATACAAGACTAGCGGCCCGGTACGTGCTTCGCTACGTATAAGGCATAGTAATAAAAAAAAAAGATTATTAAGTTCATTTATTCAAACAAAAAAATATTTTAAATTGCTAGCTATTTAAAATTCCAACCCAAATGTTATATTGTTTATATATTACATTTATCAGCAAATAGTAAAAAATAAAAAGAATTGGGTACTCTTACTATGGTGGGTTTATATGGGTTAGTCTAAAACATTTGGATAAACAATATTTTTGTTTTCCCATTTTGAGCATGAATAAATAAACAGTTGGGGGTTCTGGAACAGGCAACATAAAGTTGGCCATGTGAAAAACATGATTCCTCCAAATTGACACCACAAACGTGAAGTGTTTGCCCTTGGGCCTTATTTATGGACATCGCAAATGATAAACGCACAGGATGTTGTAATCTTTTGAATTCAAATGGCATATGAGTTGGAATCATAGGGATACGCGGTATCAAACACACTTCTCCTTTTGATTTACCAGTTAAGATTGTAGCTTGAATCAAATTTGGAAATAACTTTTTCACTGCCAATCTGGTGCCATTACACAGTTTTGGTGGATTAATATTTCGCAATAATATAATCGAAGAACCAATTTTCAGATTCAAGCAATGCTGTGGTATACCAGCCGGTTCCAATGAATTTAAAAATTCAATTGGATAATTCATTGCCTCATCTTGATTCATAACACTGTCAATTGATTTATATGTCGTGACTACACCTGGCAGTTTCGCTTGAATTTGAAAATTAATGGCATTGATATGAATGTTTTTCGGTGGTAAAATGGCGCGTTCTCTCTACCAATCATGATTTCTGTAATTCTGAAGAATATTCGGAAAAACACATTTAATCAACTCATCTATAGATTGCGCAATTGTACAAAAATTGTTCGGTAAAGTGATTAATCCGTTGGTACTGTCGATTGGTATTTTGCCATCACCAATTTCTAACAATTGTTTTGAAAACTCATGGGCAGTTGCATCATTATGTAGGTGAATACGCATATTAATGTTCATTGTAAATTTTCGTACATATCTCCATAGAACTGATGACTTCAAACAGGCGTTTATTTCATCAGCAGGAGTTGATCGAGAAATGACAGGCAATGTTTGACGAAAGTCCCCTGACAGCAATATCAGAACACCACCAAAAAGCTGTTGATTACAGCGTAAATCTTGCATTGTTCGATTAAATGCTTCTATTGATTTTTTATTCGCCATTGTGCACTCATCCCATAAAATAATTGACGTTAATTTCAGAACTTTTGCCATAGCAGAATTTCTCGAAATATTGCATGTTGGAGTTTCAATCACCTGTACATTAAATGGCAATTTTAATGCAGTGTGCGGTCCGACCACCATCTAACAATGTAGCAGCAATTCCCGAAGATGCAATGCAATTTTCTGTTCCGATCGAATAGTCGCTAAAATCAATGATACAACGAAAGTTTTGCATTAGAATTGAACTCCTGCTCATATTGCAATTCACGATCAAAAAAATCATGTATCTCACGATTTGGTGCGGTCATACCCAATTGTGCTAATGCTTTATTTAAAATCTTTAGACACATATCTTCAATTATTATTAAAGCTTCGTTGTACATTTCCAAGGTAATCAACAAATCTTTCATGATGACGCATACGAATTAAAATGTCTTCTGCCATATAATGTTCATATTTGTTCAATAATTTTGGCATACGATCGAGAGCAATTTTGAACAATTGAACTAATGCGATATGCTGATGGAAAAACCTTGGATGGTCTTGTATTTGAAACAATTGCACAACGTTCATCCAATTCACGAAAGTTAGCCGCATCACAATGTGGACATATTGCGTCCATCATTCCAATGTATCATCCATATCATTCCATCATCAATCTGACTGTTGTAATTAAAACCAGCAACATATGATGACATAATTTTTTTTTGATAAGTATAACTAACGTCACTTTTGATATTAAATTTGTTTGATAAGGTTCAAATTGGCTTTTATGTATTAGTAGAAATTGTTTGTATATGGGAGTATAGAAATATGTTGATTTTACACTTTTTCAAGATTATTTTTTTATTTTCTCTACGTACAAACCTTCTCTGGACTTCCACAAATAATTCACGAGTTCGAGTTTTAGCGAGACTAACGAACAGCAATTGATTTTTATATATATAGAAGATGTCCTAGTGGCAATCTGTCTGAATCTAATATATCATAATTCAAAACTAAATACTACTAATATTAATATTACTAAATAGACAATGGTACAATTCTAAATTGTCATGGTTACTAAATAGACATGGTTGATAAGTAGTGGTCATACTAGAGTTGTTACTGTTGCTCTAGTGTACCTTGAGCCACACCATGAGCTGTTTCCATGGTTTCATTGTGTTGAGAGTATGAATTGAAGTAGCTGGAAGAATTATTAAAGCAATATCGTGCTCACCACCCACTTAAATTTAATTGTTGTTCCAAAATTTACTTTTGTTTAATATTATTTTGATACTTTTGTATGTTCGTTTTTCTACTGGCGGAAGGACAAAACTTGGCAAGTTTCTTGCTCAATTCTTCTGAATTCAAGCTCCTGCCCCCCCGTGAATCAGCGAGTTAGTTTTTTGATTTAATGTTCATATGATCTTTGAAGTCAACTTGTCAAGTTGTAGTTCTGGTGCAAATATCCACAGAATGAAGACACATCTACTCCAAAAGTTTACAAGAAATATCAATAAATTATATAAACTGTGGTGTTCTCACTGTCTGTCTGTTGGATATAGAAATAAACCCTAACCCACTAGCCTCCTCAATATGAAATTGAGCAGTCTGCGCCTATTCATATCTGGCATTGTTTTGACTGCATCACTGTGTCGAACTTGCTTTCTGTCAATATAATAGATTTTACGGTGTTTTTTCTATTTGTTTGCAATGTCTTCTGCCATCGTTTAGCACCCATTATATGCAAAATGTTGCCCATCGCTGTGAGTGCATATTATTCTACCTACACTATTTTACACAACGCACATATTACAGAAATTGACGGTACACAAAAAACATAAAATATTATTGTACCTACACTAAATATAAAATTACTATAAATATAAAAATCACATAGTTCGCATCTGAGTTGGCTGGTCGCCTCGGTCGATGCGGACGTGTATGATGTCGCCACACTTTCTATGTTGCTTGTTTAGTCCTAGTTCTTATAATTAAGTATAGCCCACTTGTCGAGTAGTTGGCCTCTGCAAGAGGCATATCACCAGTAGATTTTTCCAAGCGATTTCTATGCGTCGGGTTATTTTTCGCGGACTTTAAAATCAAAAATGGATCTTTTAATTTCACTAATGACGTGAGGCTTTGGAGTGCATTGTTGTATATCACAGTCAATTCGTTGCCGCCCGCTGTTGTACACGCCGGTTCTCTGCAGAACGCACCCATTCGCTCCCAGCCGCCTGTCTCAAATCGTCGGTCCGTCTAGCCGCAGGTGGTCCTACACTACGTTTGCCCAAACTTGTTCTGCGGCCTGCATCTAACGTGATCCTGCGACCTTCGTAGTATCTCTCTATAGTCCGGTTTTGTGCCGCAGGAGGGCGCAGCTGCGCGCGCGGTGCGCTGTGGTGCGGCGCGCGCTGCGTGCTCGCCTCGTACGTGTGCGACGGCCGCGCCGACTGCGCGCGCGCAGAGGACGAGGCCGACGAACTGTGCGGCCACGACGTCTGTCTACGTAAGTCAATAACACACTACGTACAAACGTACACTACGACAGATCGTTGGTTACTATAAAGGAAGTGTTTTTTTAAATTAAATTTCGTCCGAAGGACGATAGTGTGCGATAGCTATTGTTTGTTACAGAAGCTACCAATAATTGTGTTGCAACAAGCGTTTCAGATCGCACGTGCGGACTTAACTTTACTATTATAGAAAATTGTAATTAAGATTAGAAATCGCGTCGTATCCAAGTATAATGTACATTTGTAGCGAAGCTTGAAGATTTTTTATCCAGATTTATATGTCACGAACTATAGCTGAGTTCTTTTTGGTAAGAGTTGTGTATTAATTAGCAAGTATGTTTGTTTGTGTGCGGCGCGGCGGCAGGCGCGGACCGGCTGAACTGCACGGACGGGCGCTGCATCCCGGCGCGCTCGTGCTGCGCCGCCGCCGCGCTCTGCGCGCAGCACCGCTGCTGCGACGAGCACCCCGCGCACGCCTTCAGAGGTACCACGCGCACGCGCCACACGCACGCACCATGCGCACACACCACGCGCACGCACCATGCGCACGCACCACACGCACGCACCACACGCACGCACACGCACTCACCACGCGCACACACACAGACCACACGCACACCACACGCACGCACCACGCGCACGCACCACACGCACGCACACATCACACGCACAAACACACACACACACACCACACGCACACACCACACGCACACACCACGCGCATATACACACACACACACACACACACACACACACACACACACACACACATATACACACACACACACACACACACACACATAAACACAGGCACATGAGCAATCAGTATACCATAGGTTATAACATACTGATACATTTATTTATTGAATACATTAAAGGAAAATAATACCACAATCTTATCACTAATTTAATTCTGTGGGAGAGGTCAGATTCTAGCACGAAAATAACGAAAACAGACGTCGGTTCATCGGCCCGGTTTGAAATGAAGATAAAGAATACGTAATTAGCACTATATTTTCATAGAAACGCGACACAATACCAACGCAAACAATTCTAACAAAAAAAACGTTGCTATGCCATTTCAATAAAAGGAAAATAAATTCATGTGAAATTAAACAAATATCAAAATATGATTGCGTCAGCATAAAAATCATATTTACAGTACTAACAATAAGACATGCCCAATTCTCAAAAAGTCAGTGTGATACAAGTATTTTTTTATTTAACAAGAAACAAAAGTCGACTGTATTCAGTTAACTTAGTCTTGATCACATACAAAAATACTTCGGTAATGTGATTATTTTGTCTCATCACGCTGCAGGTCTGGATGCCGTGGAGCCGCTGCCGCCGACCGAAGACAGGCACTCGCCTGACGACTTCGGTTTCATACAGTCCACCATCTACACAGTCACTGGTCAGTGCCCAAACACACGCACTCGCGTTGGCTGTACCAACATCGTGTATATGTCACCGTACAATTGTAAATAACGTTAAATTATAATCTATACCGCGATATTGTAATCTGTCGAAAAATTGTGATCCGAAACAAACTGCTCACAATTTAACGCATTATTTTTCGATAGATTATAATCTATCGAAGACAAACCGTCAGATTGTAAAATGGCATGCGACAGAACGCACCTCGCGCTCTGATTGGTTGAACTTCATGTTCCCCGCTCAGCCGCCCTTCGTCGCCATCTTCGGTTGTTATTAGTCAAATTCATTTATGGTGAAATGTAAACAAACAGTGTTTTGGTGATTTACAATTTAACGGTGACATATACACTCCATAATGAAAGGGTGTTCCAGACTGAGGCTTAGGGCCTGGGCCAATTCTGGTTAGACCAATTCAACCAAATTTGACTTAATTTCAGTTATTATACGAATCGACTACCGTCTGACCCAGATTCCCTAGTAACGACTGCTATAGTTGTTTTTATTGAGTATTATTAATTTAGGTGTTATTAAAGAATTTTTTTTTTTAAATTAACGTATGTCTTTACGTTATTATGTGCACGTAACTTATGTGTGTACTTTAGCCGAGCGTATACGTTATTTGGCGTGTGTAAAGAAATGGGATGTAAAAAGAAATTAAAGAACCGAATGTTGACAGAAGACTGTTTGGTTATTTAATAAACTCTGGTTATATAATAATATTTATTTATTTATTTATAATCTTATGCTACCATTACAGGTGTCCTAACCTAATGCGATAGCATAGCAATTTTTATAATAAATACAATATTCTATCTTTTTAATTATCAATCTACAATATTATTTAAATATAATATAATATAACATAAACTAGCCTACCTGATATATAACCAGAGGTCGGAATTAGGTAGAGTTATTCATGTACTTACACTGATTTCACACAGCGAAAGAATATAGTGGATATGCCTCAAATCCCGGGATTAATTTTAAAGAATAGAAAAAATCCCGTTACTTTTTAATAAAAAGTTATTTACTTTTACTTTTTTAATTTAGACTACTGCACGCGCGACGTTGCCAAACTTACATCAATGATATTGGATGACCGAAGTTGCAAAATTCCAATACGCACACGCGCGATGTTGCCACGTTTATTGTTCGCACTACATAGCTTGTGAGAACAAAAGAATACAATAGCGAAAATGCGGAGCACTCCCATTTGAAATCCATTTGAAATCCCGGGAAGGTCCACATTAATATCAACATTTCGATGCAAGTACATAAATAACTCTACCTAATTCCGACCTCTGTATATAACTTAAGTATTACATCCTATATTTACAAAATAAGTTCTAAATCTAACGTAACTGCTAACTTATTATATTTAATGCAGTTCTGGCGAATTCACTAAAAGTGCATGAAAATATATCCACCGTGTCATGAACCGTGTTTATAAAATGAAACGCGCGGATAAGTGGCGTTTTCGCCAGTAGGTTGTTAATATGATTACATTGAGTGCATGACATATTATAGATAGTTACTTGACGACCGATATGGCGTGTTGGCGAGAATATTCGCTCTCAGCTCCCAAGGTCGTGGGTTCGATTCCCACACAGGACAAATATTTGTGTGTATAAATATGAATATTTTGTTCTGGTCTGAGTGTTTTTCTATGTATATTAAGTATGTATTTTCAAAATAAAAGTATTTATATATGTTTATACGTTATTTAGTATCCATAACACAAGTTATTAATGATACTTATCTTGGAACTAAATAATTGGTGTGAGTGTCAGAAATATTTATTATTATTATTAATAATTATTATAGTTATATAGACTCAACTTAAGACATCTACTTACTACATCTCATTTCTCTCATATAGTAGCGTGCTCCATTGTCTGTATGTATTTGAATTTTGATCTCTTTAGTCCTAAGGAAACCATATTGTCAATGGCCGCGATACAGGCTTTGCCTAGTGCCGTTGTCATTGTAAATTATTACTGTATATACTGGAATGCGTCATCATCATCACAGCCCATTAACGTCCCAATACTGAGCACGAGCCTCTTCACACATACCAAAGTGTGAGGGTATTGGGTCATACTCCACTACGCTGACCCAGTGCGGATTGGCGGAGGCAGGTGTATGGCGTCCTGCTGTTAGAATTATCAAGCCGCCCATTAGGCCTCTAACATGGCTTAACGACTATCACATTTATTGATAACCGGGACCAACGGCTTAACGTGCCTTCTGAAGCACGGAACCGCTCGATATCAAATGCCACACAAACGGTCACCCATCCAAGGACTGATCTCTGTAAACTCTGCTGTACTTTGGTGATCGTTTCCGACCGAACACCGCAAGCGCTTCTTCTGGAATGCGTGATAAAGATTTATGATTATTATTATTATATAGTACAGCGTGTGTGTGTGTGTGTGTTAACGTGCGTGTCCCCCCCCCCCCCGGCAGCGTGCGCGCTGATCTTCCTGATAGCCGTGGTGCTGCTGGTGTCGGCGGCTTGCAAGATGCACATGAAGCGCGCCACGCGCCGCAACTATGCCAACTTCATGCTCAACTACCACGTGCAGCACGCGCAGGTACGTACCGCGCACGACACGACACGACACGACACGACACTGCACGACACTGCACGACCAACCTCCACTATATACTAACTACTCCAACTCCACTATAGACGTAAATGTAACGTTGCTATAATACCAGTAACAAAAACAACATTTGCAAACAAATATAACAAACTTTCTGCAATATTATACAATAGGATTAATTAAAAATTACATATGCATGACAAACATCTACATGAATGCAAAAAAACATTTATAAGTTGGATTAAACCTGTAACTAATGACCATACTGAACTGTTATTAAAAATATGACATAGAAACACACACACTACATGCACACACACACACACACACACCACACCTACACACACACCACATCGACACACACACCACACCCACATACAAAACCACACCCACATACACACCACACTCACATACACACCACCCTCACAAAGGCATACACGATTAAACACAACTAAATAAAAGTAAGATTCATACTAACTAGATTATTAAGTATTGTACCTAATTATTGTACTGAAGTTATGGAAGTGCGGAGTCTCTTAACACAGACTTTCTCTAGTCTAAATGGAGGCTTCAATCACGATTTTAAAACAAAAATGTACTTGTTGAGGAAATAAACTTTTTGTATTTGTATACTGGAGCAACAACACATGCAAATGAGACAGCGCGCGTCGCGTTCTCTCTCGTACTCACACTAACAATGGGTGACGTCACGCAGACGTTTATGGTTGTAATTTGTCGTCGGGATCATAAAACATTTAGTGCGCAATGCCGTGCCAAATGAAGTAAATTTAGTAAGTATGCGTTTCATAACGGTTACTTGTATTGTTTAAAAGTCAAAAAGTCAAAAATTATTTATTTCATAAACTATTATACATAGTACTTGAAAACGATTATTCGGTGTTTATAAGGTTATGAGGGTAATTGTAAATTGTAGGTAGTTGTAAACTTAAATAATTTATTGATTCAGGCGTTACTTTGCGGAAATCCATTGTAAGCAAGTGATGGATTAAAAATATCTTTGTAACAATTCCCGCGCTACTATAATTTCCCGAAAAATCGAGAAACTATTCAAAACGACACGAAACGAGAGTTTCAGCGTTGGTCGTGAAGACATCGTTGTTCTGAGGCTCCTATCTTACCTGAAGATGCCCTGTGTGAGGGCGAAACACGTGTCGTGTTGAATAGTTGTAAACCTATATTTGCATATGAGATGAGATTTGTCCCGTGCTCCCGCCACCAGCGCCACCTGTTCCCGCCGTGCTATGAGGCCTCCGATCTGCTGGAACAAGCCGCCAACGCGCCCGCCAGCCCGCTCAGACAGGTAATTCAATATATAACAGTAAATATTCTCTTACAATCACACCAATTATTTAGTTCCAAGATAAGTATCACTAAGAACTTGTGTTATGGATACTAAAAAATGTACTTTAAATACCTTTCTTTATTTTTTTGTAAATACATATTTGATATACATAGGAAAACACCCAGACCAGAACTAATATTCATGTCCATTCGTCACGTACGTGGTACATTCATCACACTACAAACGTGTGAACCGTGCGAGTTATCGGTAGATTGGTTCAATTGTTGTATATTATTTGACCGATATGGCGTGGAGGTCAGTATACCTGCACTTCACTCGAGAGGTCGTGGGTTCGATTCCCACACAGGACAAAACTTTGTGTGCATGAACATGAATATTTGTTCTAGTCTGGGTGTTCTCCTATGTATATTAAGTATTTATTTGCAAAAAAAAAGTATTTATGTATGTTTATCCGTTATTTAGTATCCATAACACAAGTTCTTATTGATACTTATCTTGGAACTAAATAATTGGTGTGATTGTAAGAGAATATTTATTTATTTTATTTTTTATTTATAATCTTCAGTTTAAAAATGATTTGTCAATAACGAGTATATCTATCTGTCTGTGTCATAAATCAATACTACAAAGAAATGTGTCAAGTATACCGCTCGAACGCAGATAGCTGGGGCGACGCATTTTGTATTATTTCTTCAACCTCTCCGATAATTTTTGTTGTACTTACAAAAACAGGACCAAAGTAAAGCCAGTTTTTGGATTGGCGACTGTTTGTAATCCGAGCGCTTCCGTTGTTCGAAAAGCATGTTAAGGTATCGGTAGTCTTCCAGCCATATTAGAGGCCTTATAGAGCAACTTGACTACTTAAGACAGTTAGATTGTCTGAAGTCCTGCACCGCCAATCCGCATTGGGTTCATCGGGTCAGCCCATTAACGTCCCATTACTGAGCACGAGCTCCTCTCACATACCAAGGTGCGAGGATATTGGGTCATACTCCACCACGCTGACCCAGAGCGGATTGGCGGAGGCAGGTGTATGGCGTCCTGCTGTTGGAATATTTCAAGCCGCCCAGTAGGCCTCTAACATGGCTTAACGACTACCACATTTTAGTGATAAACGGGACCAACGGCTTAACGTGCCTTCCGAAGCACGGAATCGCTCGATATCAAATGCCACACAAACGGGCACCCATCCAAGGACTGACCTTTGTAAACTATGCTTTACTACACCGCAGAGCTACGAGAGCTTCTGGGTTCGCGTGGTGGGATATGATCCTCTCGGCTTGGTCGAAACTATTTATTTGCATAACATATGGTGCAACAGTGGTTGTTACATAAAAGAGCACTACCTCGTGCATGGTTGAGTGTGGTTGATGTCTGGTGTTGGTTCGCAGCCGTGCGCGGAGGGGCTCCCGGGCAGTCCGTCGGCGAGCGAGCGGCGCCGGCTGCGGCTCACTACCTTGGCTGCGGGGTTCAACGCGCGCTATAGGCAGGTTCGTGACCCGGCCCATACACTACACTTCATTTAATAATAACTTTTTATTGGGTTCAATAAAACTTATACATAATGAGCTTACTGTTACAATAAAAGTTAAATGCTTATAATATGATAACCGTAGTACGGCACATACAACAACAGTCAGATTCGCTGAACTACACACTAGGATTCCCTGTGTCGTGGAGATCAATATCTTTCCATTTATGTTATAAATATCTTAGTGCATTTTTAAGTAAGTAAAGATAAATATATGTATATGTATATGTGTGTGTGTGTGCGATTATGTGTGTGTGTGTGTGCGATTATGTGTGTGTGTGTGTGCGATTATGTGTGTGTGTTTTATGTTTGTAATCCCATTCATACAACGTTTTTTTTTGTATCTTATGGCCTGTATTGAACGTTCCATTTCCATTATTAATTTATTAATCCCGATTCATTTTATAATTTTCTTATGTACCTAATTGAATTACTTTTGATCTCTCAATTATGTTTTTGCTACCCTGTGTTTGTCAGCTGTGCTACGATAGACCGAAATTCAAAAAGCAATGTATTGAGGTAACTAACAACAGATGTCGCTGTACGTTTCAAAAACGTACAGCGACATCTGTGTTGTAGAAACTAAATAGAAACAGTAACTGTCACTTAGTTGCCGTATGACAATTTTTTATGTTAAGACGTATTGTTAAAAAAATTTACACAATCTAACCTAACCTTATAGTATAACAGCAGCTAATCTCGTACTAGATGCTGAATCAGTATAATTGATGTGCAGAATAACAATTTTAGAGGATCAGTTTATTATGTTCCAAAGTAAAGCGTGATGTGTAATGGCAGGTGCCGACCCAATGCACCGACGTGGAGATGTCGACCGCGAGGCCCCCTGGCGAGACGGACCGACACCGGTGAGCACCACATTTACAACACATTCCAATCCAAACTAATATTATTTACTTATTTATGGTACAGCAACAGAGAACAAATCAGGAATCATTATTCTTAAATAAACTAAACACTGTATAATTAAACCTGCACTCCGATTACAGCCGAACACGGCATTCACTTATTCTAAGTACACACATACATATTCAATCAAGTATTAAAAAAAAAAATTACAAAAAAATACACAGACACACAAATTTTAAACATTAAAAAAAATCCACTGACAATAAATAACTATAATTTACTTTTATATAAATTTAAAAATTTGAAAAATGATGCATGCGAAATTGAAAATCTATCCAACTCCTTAGCGATGACATTATAGGAACACACATTCGGAATATAGGATCATTGTACACAACGTTATTACTGCAGGCTGGTAAAGAGAAAATCTTTTGGGCTCTTGTGCTACCACCTATCTTAAATGAAATAATTATAAACGCGAAAGTTACTCTGTCTGTCCTTTCTTCAAATACAAATCATTTATTTCATGTCACATGGAAGTAGGTAGTAACAACAAATATGGATAGATACAATGTGACGCCCTGTAAGGGCTTAGCAACATAACAAAGGACCTACTAAGTGCCTGCGTCCTAGGTGACTTACAAAAATTAAGACATTAAAGAATAACAATATAGTTATTTGATTTTATCATAGAAAAATTCCTTCAAAAATTGCTGCTAAAAAATTTTTTAATTAAGAATGTCTTCAAAGTTTTAGTAAAAAGCAGAAGATTATTTATATTTTTTATGTAATTTGGTATATGATTGAATCACTTGATCACGCCTAAACTACTAAACTAATGTGTGTAGTTTGGAACCCGAGAAAGGACATAGGATAGTTTTAACCGCGAGATCGGGAACTATGTGGGTAAAACCAAAAATCTGCCAGAAGTCACTATTCCACGCGAACGAAGTCGCGGGCAAAAGCTAGTATAGTAATACATTCTTAACCAATTAATTTATAGCTGGTATTTATACAGGAAAGTTTTAAGAAAAATATTCTAGTTAATAGAAAATACACTGAAGTTTACATTGAAGTTTTTCATTAAAAATGGTGTTCATGAACTTACAGTTATAACGTCACGCGTATGAATAATGGCCGTTTGGTAGATTATACAGATAAAAAATATATTATGCAAAACTTTATTATACTTACTAACTTTTTAAAATTGCAGGCGAGCATTCCAAACATAGCTAGAAGGCTACTCTTATTACGATTGTTAATGTGAATGAATAGTACAACATGTGTACTTGTAATGGCTGCAGGTTGACTCTCCAACTGGGCAGGTTTCACCTGAGCATCCCAAACTTCCGGCGCAGCTCGGAGCCGCGGCCGGACGCGCGGCCGGACGCCCGCCCGGACGGCCGCCCGGACACGCCGGACGTCGGCGAGCTGGAGCTGGCTGCGCTGGACCTGGTGCGGCTCGACGCGGCTGACACCTACACGCTGAATGGACGCACTATCCAGCTGCTGGGGGCCAACTTCCACCACTACCCGGCGCTGTCCCCGCCGCTGCCCCCGCTGTCTCCGCCGCTGTCCCCCGGCGGGGCCGCGGCCGCCCCCTCCCCCGCCGCCGCCGCCCACCCGCCGCCCTACGACGAGGCAGTCCGCTACAAGCTATACGGGCCGCCGCCTCTGTACCTGAGCCGCGAGCGCCTGCCTCGCTCCGTGGACGAGCAGGCTCGCAGTAACATCGAGATGCCGCCCGGCTACGATGACCTCTCCGGGAATAACAATGACGTCATCACCGTCACCTTCCAGCAGTGCAGCCACCCCACCGCCCTCGCCGCCGACAGTCTCGCCCCAGTCGACCCGAGCGCGGAACTCAACGGCAACGCCGAGACCATACACTCGGTCATAGACAACCTGCCGGCCATAGACAGCGACGTGAACGCCAACGACGACGCGTGAACGCAACCACTTATTAAACCAAGAATCTATTTTGAAACCATCATTGAGTCAAAGCGGGATCGAATATTATTTAGCCTTTATGAAATTTCATTTTTCGTTGTGAATTTTCAGTGTGAGTGAATTATAAAATGTATGTACTTTTCGCACAGAATACAATCTATGTGGTGTTATCGATAAATTACTTGATAATTAAATTTTAACTAATATTGTAAAAAAAATATCAAGTCATAGCTTTTAAAGTTTTAATGTGTAATTGTTCTTTTTTTGCACACTTTTAAACGATATTGTTAAAATGATAGCTGTGAGAAACACGAGTATCGAAAAGATCTTACAACGTTTTTAACATAAATATTGTGTTGTTCGCCCACCATACTCACTTTGTATATTTAATCCTGTATAAATGGCATTAATACAAAACAGTAAAGCCAAGCGAAGGGACATTTATAATTAGTGTCTGATGCCTTTTGAAGTATCAATCAGTTTGTAATCAATCTCATTTCAAATTAGATTCTCGTTTAATTGTTGCTCTCGGATATTGGCGTGGTTCCGCTGTGAGCGCCCTCTGGTGTCACATTTATACATCACTATACTATACTTTGCATTATACAAACAAAACTATTGTACCAAGTAATTGGTTTGTAGGTCGCAGGTCCGACCTCTTCACTCTCAATTAATCACATGATAATATGTTTATTTTACTGAGTCAATTCAGTCAAAATTGTACGAGCGATAGCACACCGAGCGTAACACTGTAGCCATAAAGTAATGAACTCGAACAAAGTTCAGTTCAATAACTAAATGTGACCGAACATGTGCTATTTATTGTACAAATGACATTGAACGCGTCTCACAGTCGAACCATGAAATGTAAAACGAAATATACATATGTATGACGCTAGATTAGTGCCTTAACTATCTCCTTATTATGACATATTACAATATAATTAGTTAGACCAACTCAACACTGCGTGCGCTTCCAACTGCACCGCACAATAACATTCGTACAAACAGGCAATTATTTCTATACAAGTCTTTAGTTACCACATAAATATATATAGATTATTATTATTAGCTGGCAATTCATTGACAATATCTAATAATTGTAAACTTTATATTAGTAAGATAAAATAACTTGTTCAATAGCTATATTATCATATAAAGTAACTATCGATGCATGTTTTTATATTGAAATAATTGCCTGTTTTTAACTATAAGCGTTTCTCTTTGATTGATTTTTCGAATGTTCAAACAATTCAACCAATATCATAGTCGTAACTACAAATGAATGTTCGTGCACATTGTTGCATTAAAATCACTAGTATAATGCACAATTGTTTAATAAATGTATTTTCAATACCTTACTGAAAATATCACACTGTTAAATATTAATTAATTGTAATTATAAAACTACTTGTAATCACGTTTTGTAAGATATAATTAAGCTGTTTCATGAAGGTCGATGTTCAAACTGTGCTCGTGTCTTGAGTTTACTGATATTTGGAAAGAAATTATCTTTTCCTTTAGTTATTTTTAAACGTGATTGTTCTGCACCGAGTCATATACAGCATATACAAAGATATTTTTTTTTTTAAATAACACAACCATTTACTAAAGAGAAATTATTTATTCTAGGATACACAAATAATGTTGTGAAAGTTTGCTATCCGCCTTATGAAAAATATGTCGTTCTCCAAAAAGATACTGTGTGTCAAAACTTTACACCTGATTATAAAGTGAATATAAATGGAAGAATATTGTTACACAAGTAGCTTGCGCACGAGCAACGTTTGAACGGCCGTAGGTTAATTATATCACTGTTGGTTTGTTTAACGTATTCGTGTCGTAAATCTGGATCCACGGTTTTACATCTAATATAGAAATAATTAAGTTAAGTAAGTGTGAAAATATAATTTTCATCTTTATATTATTATACCTAATTTGCAGAACAATTGTACAAAAATGTATTTAATATTTTTAAGCATATTTAGTATATATATCGGCCTCTGGTCATAGCGAGCGCTCAACAAAATGTTGTACGTGAACTTGCGTTTTATTATTGGTCTGTTTGTTCTCTATATACTCCTTTATTTTCAGCTATATTATTCATATTATTTATTAATTTACATACATTGAAGGGAACACGACATGATTGTCTTATAGAAAGTATGAGATGCCATGAACATTAATAAAAGCTATATCATTATTATTAATTGTGTATACCTAACTTTGATACATACTAATTTAAAATCTCTTACAAATGCTTGTCCATTTCAAATGGATGAAACGATTTAGTAACTATTAACTGAGCTCGCGACTCCTTTCACGATATTTTTTAATATGCTAAGTTTATTTCATATGCGAATCTATTGAATGCTTTGCGAATGTCTATATCACAATCACTTGTAAACGCCGTCATGATATGTTCGATGGTGCGGCGGTCACCGAGTCAATGTAACGTTGTATGTGTGTAGCGAAACGTGGGTCCAGGTGTGCGTCCGTGGTCCCGAGGCGATCACGCTTGACCGATGCCATATCATACAAATACCACTCTATAGTAACGCATAGTGATATTAGCGACTAAGTGTAAATATATTAACTTGATGTTATTTTTTATGTATTGTTTAGCGATGTTTATGTATAGTTCTAATCAGTTGAACTGTCATCCGTTGCGTGTACTGTGGAAACGAGCCGTGTGCGTTTATATTGGGAGTCGCTTAAAGGCCTTGGCACATGGGTTTTTGTTTAAAAATCAAATACGCAAAAGGACAAAGGGTCGCAAATTACTATGATATTTAAATATACTTAGGTATGTCTTGAAATAGGAAGATATAAAAATAATCTCAACCTGAAGAAAGTTAGTAAGTTATGCGCATTAGACGCTGAAAAAGACTTGCTAGTCGCGCTTAGCGGTGGTTCAGCTGCCCATCGATTACCTCGTTAGACATTTTTGACTGTTTCCCATTCAATTCGCCACATTATTAGTAATTTCGCAAAAATAAGTGTAGTGGGTAACCCGCGCAAATGCGCTGAATACAAGGTCAGTCTAATCTGACTGTAAGCTGACTGTAGGCAAAAATTGATAGTTTGCTGAATCTCACAATTTAGCTGATCCAGGTAAGTCAAATTTTAGAGTTTTGTAGGATGTTCCTACCCGAACCCTCTATATGAGACCTCAACCATATTTTTATCGACCCTATTAACGCGTGAGGTGGTATACAAGTATTGACCTAGACAATCTAGACATAATATATAAGTATACAACTTTACGAGTAGAAATTTATCACAAAATAAAATTACTACTAAAATCCTACCTAAATATCAACATAATACCGTTAATAAATTTAACCATCTTGAAATTAAAACTGGCACAAATATATATTGCTATGATGATAATGTTTATTATATAGATACGTAAGACAGGCAGCTGCAGAATATACTTTTTTTTCTATATCATAATAGAATGCTTTGTGTTTTTGACATATGTATATTCGTTATAAAAATAAGTTTAACTCGACATAAAAATATAATATACTTGCCACTTTCGAGAATTAAAATATTAATCTGCAGTCCATATGGCATGGGCATAAAAATATTCAACAAATCACCCTGTTCTGAAGTAAAATATCATTTAAAGCATTCCAAATAAAAACCAAAGTTACCTAATTGAAAGTTCACTATAAAACCGCAACATAAAGCTATAGACTTAGAGGCAAGTGATCTTTCATAACATATTTATTTATAACAATAAAAAAACATTATATTATAGAGCTACATACTTTTACTGAATGAATCATTTCGATATGATGATACAATATTATAATATAGTTCGAGTAAATTTTTTTTATTTCATAAATTATTACATAGTACTTGAAAACGTCAAAATTAAATATAAAATCAATATCGATATGATGACACTAAAATCACGAAGCTTACATGCAACAAATCAATAAGCCTGTATGAAATGGCAGCTTTATCCCAAGCATTTTTATCTGCGACATAGTATTTGGTTCCCTTTAAAGGCAGCTTCCGTTTAATTGTTAATTTAAATTTATTTAGGCTTAATTTCTTGGGATTTTATTGTAGAATTGACATTTAAATGGTTTGTAAATTTTTTGGAGCTTAGTGGCAGGTACAACTAGCTTATGCTTATTTCTTGTTTTTAGGTTATGTATATAGCTTTTCTTACAAAATTGATCAATATTCTTATGTATATATACCAGGTTTTAACAGATTTTATTCAGCAAACAATTCTATCTCGTGGTTTTCCTATACCAAATGTGGCAAATCACAAATATAAATTAAAAACAAAAACGGAACGAGAATCGACCCCTGCGGTACCTTCATTTAACAATGGAACCCTAAGATTGCTTTCCATTAACCTCAACCCTCTTAATCCTATTACTTGAATATATCCTATTGCTTCTGATTCCGTAATAATCTATTTTTTTATCAATGTTTCATGAGGAACACAATCAAAAGCTTTGGACAGATCGCAAAAATTACCTAAAGCGTCCAAAGAATTTTCCCAAGCATCAAATATAATAATATGTTTTAAAAGCTCAACACCTGCATCGGTTGTGGAGTGATCCTTTGTAAATCCAAATTGTTTGGAAGGCAACCCATTTTTATTAATACTTGGTTATAAATAAGTTTTTCAAAAATTTTACTAAAAGTAGGCAGCTAAGATAGGTCTAAAATTAGTTGGGTGTACCTCAGTTGTATCTTTTCATAAATATGCGGCAACCTATATAATTATGTTGATATCACGGTTTTAATTTTTAAATTAGTAATTAGCTTTTTGAATTTATATTTTGTTATTGTTATAATTAACTAACTAACAGCGCTCTATTATATTGCTGTGTCCGAAAGGGCGACTAAGTATTAAGTGCTATTTTTATATTATCATCTTTAGTGCACTTGGTCTGCATAACAAAAAAAAAGTATGTGTAAAAATCTTTTTAACATGATCAGGTAAATAGGTGTAGGTTTAACGTGAATAGTTTATACTTTATATGTAAGAAGTGGTTGTGTCCGGAATATTAATGAATCACACTGAATAAATAATATTAAATATAAGAAAATGTAAAGACAATTAAACACTGATAGTTTTAAAACCACCATCAAATTTGCAATGATCGAGAAAACATGCAACAAAGTTTTTTATACACTATGTAATAATAGAACAAACTTTGTAATTGTGGAATACCATGTGTAGTTATAGAATACATAGTAATATTCCCGATGCGGCCACTGACGTATTGATAATGTTGTAGCACGAGATGCGAGCCTGGGTGTTGTCTACCTCTACCGTGTTTGTCCGACCAAATAAATGTGTAATGTTCTGTATTCATTATGTTATGTAGGGCTGATTTTTAATGTGTTTCTACTGGCTGACGGTCTTTTAGGCTTTCGTAAGCTTATAATGTTTGAGTAGTTTAATAAAAAAGCGATGTTTGAATACTCACTACACATCGATGTGCTGACCAACACAATACAATTATATCACATAGTTATATTCACTTTGATAATTGCAAGTCTATTTTCTTCACGTAGTTTGTAATTTCTATGAAAAATATTAAAAATCAGCCCTTACGCTACTCTCTAAGGAATATGTGTTAGTTTGTTAAATGCCCGATAGATATATGTATATGTGTAAGCTATAACGTTGATGTCCATCCTAAAGCACACTGAAGCGGTCCGAAATTTGTAACTAAATTAGCGAAATAGATATTTTTCTATTGACACTTTTAATACTAAAATAAATATTAATTGAATTAGAATATGCAGTACTTGCTTGGTATATAAGCGAGCTTTAAATATGTCACAAGATTATAGATATATATATATATATATATATAGATTATATACTCGCACGATGTTGTACAGGTTGTGATGTCGAATGGACAGTCGGCACGACTCGTAGTAGGGGAGTTGGTAGATATTTTGGGGTTGGTAGTGTTTGATGCTGAAAACGTATGTTATGCCTCCACTATAGAAACTTAACACAACATTAAAGACTTGTCTAGGGAGAAGGGGGGCTACATGAACCCTTATATGTTTAAAGATTTTTCTTTTCTCAAAAATGATAGTAAAAATGTTTTTAATGACTATGTAATATCCTGTTATAATTATATAGGCTGAGTTCAAGTTTACAGCTTGCTTCAAATACCTGTCTAAAAATGTGTACCATCTCTCGGACTTGTAGGAACTCACTTTCAGCACATGCAACCTACATTGGCGTAGTGCCATACCGCGACACAACCTCGATGGAGCACTCTCTTTGTGATTGCATTCACCGGCATCATTGTAATTCTTCCACGAAACAGTGTATAATCGTTAATACTGTATACACATATTGTTTTGGCTCATTGGACGCTTGCTTTTGAAAGTATTTCCCATCATGTACTGAAATGTATTAATATATGTCATTTGTTTTTTATTAGATTTTCCTTCAAATCATGTACGAGTTTACGAATGAAATTGTAAAGAATTTAATGAAACAATAATGAAATATGTATTTTAATAAAAATAATAGTTCAATAACAAAAATGTTGAATGATAGTGAATCAAATTATTTTTATAGAATACAAATTGAGAGGAATCAGTGATTTTGTAATTAAATTAACATTCTACTCCCATTTGTGAAAATTGCAGCGAAATATATAACGACACTACAGCAGTGTCATTAAGCCACTCTTAGGATACTTTATTACGAGTTCACATCTTAGTGTCTACATATGTACCTATACAGCAATATTGCAAATTTATATATTGATGGATAGGAAAGTGTTCGATATAGTCGCGTGAAGTGGAGGCGAGAATACCATTTGTTGTAAAATGTATATTATTTAGATCTGTAAGTCACTTGGTAGCGAGGTTGGGTCCACCGCCACCGGGCGACGCCATTGATCTGTCTAAGTTTAAATAGTTAAATACATCTCGTACCAAGTGCACATTTGACTTAATTTAATTGTAAGCAATATATGTGTAGAAATCGTTTCCTGAACTTGCCATTTCATTATAAATGAATGTCTGTTAAGAATTATGTGTTTACTTGACGGGGTAATTCGTATTATTACATAACACGGCTGATGTATTTGGCTTGTGCACCAATCATATTTAAAAGGAAAAGACAAAATTAGATGTAGACACATGCACTGTTCAATCAATCTATGTGGAACTATTGAATGAATATTTATTTCCTTGAGACATGGCTGTGTCTACAACAAACACTGACCACTGTCGGGTATTGCACCCCCTTGCCGTTTTCATTTCAAATCTCTAAGTGCCCCCTTTCATGGCCGTTTAAAGAGTTCCGCAATCCATGGCCTATTAGTATATAATTAATTGAAAAATATAAACCATATCTTAAGCTGTTTATACTATGTGTTTAATGAATAATTAGGATTAGGAAGGCTGTCTTCATTGAGCAGGCAGTATTAAGTCACGTAAATAGTAGCGTTAAGGTGCGCGTATTTGATAACTTGAAAATTTCGGAATAATATTTATTGATTACATAGTGACCTATCTACGTTTGTGTAGTAAATCTGGCCTGCGTAGCCTTAACTACAGGTGTGCTGTACCTTTTTTAAATAATGACTTGACTAGGCAGGTTGGTACATAAATTGTTTATAAAGCGAATGAAGTATCATTGAAACTGCGTAATACAAAATACCCCGTCCAGTGCTTAAGAACAAATTAACTCGCGAAATTAATTGAATGTACTTAGTTTAGATTAATTAAATTTAAAATCGAGCACTGATTGGTTATTGAATGGTTCATTTGTGAAGGCCCTCTCAGGTCAGTAATGTTAGTAAAGTGAGAGTCACACTTTAGGCCCCTAAACAATACATTTCATTTTATGAGCAGCTATTTGTGCAGGGTTACCATACGAACAATCCACTTTATTCAATATTTCATTTAAAACGATTCATTTCATTTAAGAGACTTAATGAATCTATAGGGTTTGTTTTAGACAATAAAGGAACCTGTCGATGGTTTAGTGGCCTAGTGTGCGGTGGCTCTTAGGGCTTGAATGGTTACTTCAACTGAGTACAAGGTGCGTGAGTCCCACTATCTTATGTCGTATCACTTGTAGATGTAAATTAATAAATATTTGAAAATTACTATAGTGTTTCATTTTGTACCTATGTATTCAATTTGTTTACAACTTTCATTGACGTTTTAATACATACAGTGCTATGATAAGGTTTAGTCGAGTTTAGGTTAAGGTTAGTTTATTTTATAACCATTTAAAGATGTTGTTCAAATAATAAATAATTGCTAATTTGTTATTTAAAATCACAATTGGACCAAGTGCGGCTTAAGGTTTAAAAAGAACTGTGGGTTTAGGAAGGTCATTGTATGGTGTCCTTCAGCACAGCGAAGCCTGAGTGGAGATTACGCATCTGAATGAATGCACGTCAAAAGTGACAACATTGAACACATATAAGGAAAGTTGGATGCTAAAGGTTAAATAAAACAAACGATTTTATACAAAATAATGTTTATTGTAATATCTATACACTTCCACGCCTACATACATACGTACACGCTATTCTACTGTATACATTGATCGAACAAACATAAATGGCACTCCAAAATAATTCATGTATAATAGTGAGGTGAGGGCCCGCTGTCACGTGGGGTCACATTGATAGCGGTGGTATGTAGATAAATTGAAATTTTATTATTTTAAGGTTTTTTCACAATATTTAAATAGAACATACTCTGCAGTTAAAATGACAGTTTTGTATGGACTAAATATCAATTAAACGATAATAGGAACTTACTTGGACATTGTGGTACAGAACAGTGTGGTTTAGAACAGTATGTAGTTGTGTTATAGTTTTTACTGAATTGCGAATTAATGTTTGAATAGCGCTGCGATGTTTATTACAGCACTGCGATTTTATATAGCATTATTTGTGGTTTATTAGCACAGCGAATCAATGGCATGCTGGCAGAGAGACTTGGGACTGTGAAGGTGTATTTAAAGTAATGTTCTCCGCCAATCCGCGCTGTACTATGACTTCTCAGTAATTGCACGTCGATGACCTGAGATGATGACATTATTTATGTTTTACTAAAATCTTATCTCCTCCAGTATATGTAATTTCGGTGGCTATGATATCGCTATTTAATTAAAACGTTTATTTCACGCTATCTACCCACTATCAATGTCACCTTACATATACGCACGAATTTAATAATGTATACACACTATGTATACAATGTAAAGACCCTTCGAGACTGTTTCAAAGCAAACTAAAAAAATAATACTGTAGGCTATTAAATATGTAAGTATGAACTCGTAAGGAGTTACAGTACTATTCGACATTGAATTTAGTGTAAGTATTCCTCTAAAACACAGTTCATTACTTTTGCGTGTGAGATATTTTAATAACATATTTAAACTGTGTATTTAGTAGAATAGAATGTTACACATAAAAGATCATACATTATATTTAATTAGTATATCTTTTGAGATTCACAATACAAAATATGAATAACATTTTAAAATTAAAATAAAGGAAATAAACTTAAAGAGAATTACAAAATATATTAAACCTATACAAAAGGTTTGATGGATTTGGAATCTTAAATGGTGGTTACTAGAAACCAAACAAGGAGCAATTATAAATAGTCAACATCTGTACCGAAATGTTGATACAAAATAAACTTGTTTTGGAATACAGTATTGTTGGGCTGGGACTAAAACTGAACGCAGTAAGTAGTACCAAAGACCATAGAGGTATTGTGAGCTACACGGTGACGACATTATAGCGGTAACGTCGCCAGTTCAACGCAAAATATGTAAATTTCAAGCTTCATTGGTTCCAAATTACGAGTAGTCGTAACAGAATATATTAAAAAGTTAAATTAATAACTTTTATCTAGATCGCATTGGTTGCCTACTACAATGAACGTGGTTCGCAAATCTTGAAATTTTAAGTTATTCCGATCAAATAAAAGTTATTGTTTATTTAAAATATTAATTTGTTAACTAATCATAATATTTGAAAATGTCACTGGCAACATGGCCGCTACGACGACGCCGTTAATCCTTTGAGCCTGAGCTATGAACCAGCGGTGCCGGCTAGAAAGCATTTGAAGACTTACTAATATAACTCTTACATACTAAACATGTTTCCTTAATTAAAATGTTGACAAAACAATATGCACTTAAATAATTACATGTATTATGTACTTTTTTCAAAATATCGTCTACGCATAAAACACAACTAGGTTTAACAACATTGAGATTTGCAAAAGGTCGATGTCCACCGCACTTCTCGACGTCAGTCGATAGGTACTCTAAATACCCAGTAGATATATCGACACTTGCAATAATTGGACATCACTAACGTCCATACTTACAACAATAATTATGTGTTTTCTATTAAAATTATTATAAAAATGATTTCTCTCAGTACATAATAAATTTTGTTGATGGCTCACAATTAAAATATTACCTACCTATCCGAAATAGCTACCATACGTTACTTAATCTTTGTAAAAAAAACAACATTCTAGGAACTGAAAAGTGTTACGTCTCTACAACATAGTCAGACATCAATAGTGTTGTCGTTCTATAGTTACTTATGTAGGTAACAGCTGCCTTTGCAACGTACCTACTATATATTAAATATACAACATATATTAACAGCAAGTTGTGCTCCCACCTCGGACGTCCCGTTTATCTCATGCCCCCACCAACCTCCAACGTAAGTTCTTGCTCATGGGCAATTAGCCCCGTGCTCGTACTGCGAGCAGTCATGGTGAGATGTAGCAACAACTAGTATTATGTAATTAATATTACCAATAAAGTTATTATGTAAATTAGACAAACACTTATTGTATAACTAAGTTGAAAAATATAGGGCGTCGCTAAGTAAACAAATGGGCATTGCCAGTAGGTTAGTTGTGTCCAAGGTGGCCGCAGTCCCACCCTCGCTCGGTCGATGAACACTCTAAACATGCCCTGTGGTGATTGCGGATGGCAGATCGGAATGGAATGGAACGTGTTGTGTTGTTCACTCCTACACAACAATGCAGTTAAAACGAGCTTTCCTAAATAATTCCTATTCAAATGCATTTATAAAACTTTAATAGACACATGATGTTACGCTGAAGAATATAATTTATACATTTATACAGTTTATGTAACTATATAAGGATTAACCTTACAAAATAAACGATTTCATATGCTACTAAATACTGCTTTTGATCTTTCAGATCTAAAAGAAATATTCCAATACTTGGTCTTACAAAAAACAATGCTCTGTCTCCATAAATCTAAATGCACAAGATTAAACTAAATTATAAACCTAACTTGCGTTAAATCAGAAGAAATCTCCCGGGTTATGTGAATCAATATGAATGTTACAATTAATATAGTTAACAATTAACTACCACTGCGAATGTAATGTCATGTAAGTCAAAATGCGCAGCGCTCGTCACCAGTTGGCTATATGCGCGGCATCCATTGCTCGGTTCACACACACAGTGCTTGTGCATTTGCACCGAAGGCTCATTGGTTAGTGCACAAATATAAGAGAAGCACGGAAAATATGGGAGTTACAGAGGCGGAAGAAAGTACCAGTGATGTAAAAACGCTAAAAGGGCCTTTTTACATAGAAGCACTTACGACCACCGTAACTAAAATGTATAAAGAAGGCCTTCAGACGGTTGCACAGCTTCGGCCCACGCGCCTTCGAAACAAGAGCACTCGCCACGCGCGGGGCTGCGCGCGGCGACCCCCGCCGACCAATGGCTGTCTAGTGGCAAGCAAACGCGGCACATCCAAACTTACATGATGAGGATCTTGTTACTAATGACAGTGCGCAGTCGCAAATAACAGAAAAGAGAATGCGCAGAGGGTGGAGTTGTTGACGCTTTTCTAAATTCACCCAGCTTCATTCTAATTGAACGCCTTTTAAAATAACAATCTTTAAAAATGTTGTAAAAGATATTTTTGAAGATTGTTATCAAACAAGTAAGCATATTTCAAGGATACTCTCAATGGCATAAAAGTTTAGTGTAGTTCATTTATTTGTAGTTATTAAGCTTGACGAGATTTTCTGACAATTACATTATTTAGTTCCAAGATAAATATCTTTAAGAACTTGTGTTATGGATTCTAAACAACGGATAAACATACATACATCCTTTTTTTTTGTAAATACATACTTAATATACATAGGAATACACCCAGACCAGAACAAACATTCATGCGACCGGGTTATGTGAATCAATATGAATGTTACAATTAACATAGTTAACAATTAACTACCACTGCGAATGTAATGTCATGTATGTCAAAATGCACAGCGCTCGTCACCAGTTGGCTATATGCGCGGCATCCATTGCTCGGTTCACACACACAGTGCTTGTGCATTTGCACCGAAGGCTCATTGGTTAGTGCACAAATATAAGAGAAGCACGGAAAATATGGGAGTTACAGAGGCGGAAGAAAGTACCAGTGATGTAAAAACGCTAAAAGGGCCTTTTTACATAGAAGCACTTACGACCACCGTAACTAAAATGTATAAAGAAGGCTTTCAGATGGTTGCACAGCTTCGGCCCACGCGCCTTCGGGACAAGAGCACTCGCCACGCGCGGGGCTGCGCGCGGCGACCCCCGCCGACCAATGGCTGTCTAGTGGCAAGCAAACGCGGCACATCCAAACTTACATGATGAGGAAAATAACAATCTTTAAAAATGTTGTAAAAGATATTTTTGAAGATTGTTATCAAACAAGTAAGCATATTTCAAAGATACTCTCAATGGCTTAAAAGTTAAGTGTAGTTCAATTATTTGTAGTTATTAAGTTTGACGAGATTTTCTGACAATTACATTATTTAGTTCCAAGATAAATATCATTAAGAACTTGTGTTAGGAACGACCTCCCGCCGCCTATACGCGAACTGAAAACCATTGGTTCGTTTAGGGCAAATGTAAAAAGATATTTTATGGAACAACAGAGGATTTCAACGAAAGCGTCTTTTAAGTCATGACTCACCTTGGTTTTGCTATCTCTGCCTCCTCACGTGGACACACTGCCACATTTAGCACGGTTGCACCAAAAGGAATCATCGTGTTTGCTTGTTCATAAGTTTGGTTAGGTTACGCAATTACGCATTGCGATTATTGCAACTAAAATTGATACATCTGTCTGACAGTGACATATAGACAGAAATCATCTTTTTATATATTTTTTACGAACTTTTCATATTTACTTACAATTTCTTCTCGTAAAGTTTTTTTGGAAGTTATAAAATTTATTAGACATAATGATATCAAACTGTAATTGTAACTTAACTTTAATTCTCTTTTAACATTTAGCAAAGCTTTTCTTTTGTTTCTTTATTTTTATTCACATGTGAAGTCATCATACGAGTCTGGCTGAATTGTCGTCACTACCCTTGATGACATAGTGCCATTAATTTAAAAAAGAAGAAGTATATATTTTTTTTAAATTTACATTTGTTTTTTTTTTTGTTTGGCTTGCTAGTCTTTTGCTTAGATGTACCTAACGTGTTTGTCATATTATGTTGTAAGTTATATTTTAATTTTTTGTTATCTTTTTTAATGTTAGTCTTTTTAATATTTTTTTGATTACTTTTTCTTCTACGCCACTCTACCTCAAAAGGGCGGTGCAGGAACACCAGCGCTGCTGTATTATTAGATGCAGCAGCATTATGCTGATGTATCGCCCTTTTGACAGGTAACATTACCATTAGTTGTTGTTATTATTATTGATATATTTTTTTAAATTTATTTGTTTTGTTTTTGTGTAACGTTTTTTTGCAACTGTTTAATCTAATTGTTATGTAATGTTATTTTGTCAATAAAAAATATTCTTATTCTTTTCTTATGGATTCTAAACAACGGATAAACATACATACTTACATCCTTTTTTTTTGAAAATACATACTTAATATACATAGGAATACACCCAGACCAGAACAAACATTCATGCGACCGGGTTATGTGAATCAATATGAATGTTACAATTAATATAGTTAACAATTAACTACCACTGCGAATGTAATGTCATGTAAGTCAAAATGCACAGCGCTCGTCACCAGTTGGCTATATGCGCGGCATCCATTGCTCGGTTCACACACACAGTGCTTGTGCATTTGCACCGAAGGCTCATTGGTTAGTGCACAAATGTAAGAGAAGCACGGAAAATATGGGAGTTACAGGGGCGGAAGAAAGTACCAGTGATGTAAAAACGCTAAAAGGGCCTTTTTACATAGAAGCACTTACGACCACCGTAACTAAAATGTATAAAGAAGGCCTTCAGACGGTTGCACAGCTTCGGCCCACGCGCCTTCGGGACAAGAGCACTCGCCACGCGCGGGGCTGCGCGCGGCGACCCCCGCCGACCAATGGCTGCCTAGTGGCAAGCAAACGCGGCACATCCAAACTTACATGATGAGGAAAATAACAATCTTTAAAAATGTTGTAAAAGATATTTTTGAAGATTGTTATCAAACAAGTAAGCATATTTCAAGGATACTCTCAATGGCTTAAAAGTTTAGTTTAGTTCAATTATTTGTAGTTATTAAATTTGACGAGATTTTCGGACAATTACATTATTTAGTTCCAAGATAAATATCATTAAGAACTTGTGTTATGGATTCTAAACAACGGATAAACATATATACATCCTTTTTTTTTGTAAATACATACTTAATATACATAGGAATACACCCAGACCAGAACAAATATTCATGTGCATGTACACAAATATTTGTCCTGCGTGGGAATCGAACCCACGACCTTAGGAGCGGAGAGCGGGTATTCTCGCCACCACGCCATACCGGTTGTCAGGTCGTCGTCAGACATGACAGCATCATAAATACAAAGTCGAGCGGGTTGTGCATTCAGGGATGGAGGTCACCAAATTGGAATATTTCTTGAAAAGCTTTATAAAGTAATAAGTTGAAGATACTATCTAATCCAAAAAGGGGTGTTTCCACATGAAGTATGCCTAACGTAGGTTTGAACAGCAAGAATGGCTGAAGGCTCGATGACGTTGGCGGCTTCTAATTGTTGTGACCGCTGCCGTGACGCTGACATAACTCCAAGGATCGATCCACTTGCAGTTTAGTTAGTCCGAGAATCGTCGTCGCAGTCCTCCCGCAGAGCGACCATGTCCGGCAGCTTGAAGTGCTGCATGTGGAACGGCGGCTCCGGACTGCCGCACGGCTTCAGCTAGGGGGCAGGGTATGGCTGGTGAGGTGACTCGCTTCCCGAACTTATTGTCTCAAGTTTTACTACTTTATATTTTAATAGTGAAGAATCAAAATCTGCCCATGAAACTACAAATGCCACTCTTTGGTAAATGACAGTGATTACGATGGCAGACGCGTCAGATAAACGTGTCGGCACTCGGCACTCGTCAAAATAAAAAACAGTGTTGATTTTTTTGTATGAAATTAAACGCGGAAATACTAGATGTCATACGGCCGCTATTTAATTAAGCAGCGATGACGTGGCGGGCATTCTGTGACAGTACTAAGTGTTTTCGCGCAGTTGATGGAATGAGAAAATACTTAAAATTAGTTATAGTGATTAAAATCAAACTGATGCTATTTATAACACAATATTATTTTTATACACACGCAAACTCTGACCATACCAGTATCATCAAGGGTAATCATTAGGAAAATTAATATCTTTGATACTCCAAAAGACTTGGTAACAGAAAAATGTGGACGTGGTCGCTTTGGAGCTTTACACTCTTGGCCAATAATTTTCCAGACTGATACATATCTAACAGTATTTTGAAACTTTAATCAAACTAATGTAAGTAACAAAGGAACTAACTTGTGCACTCCGACCGCGGCGCCTCCTCGGCAAGATGCCTTTGCGTGCCATAAAGAATCTAAAAACGAAATACATAAAACCATTTTTACTTTATATTCCATCATCATATCCTAGCATTATCCCGGTTGCCCTAGACTTAAGTTTAGGGCCCAGGGTCTGCTCTCTGGTTCAACCAGATTTGACAGAATTTCAGTTATTACGTGGAGCGACTGCCGTCTGACCTCCGCAACCCATAGGGGCTACATTATTCTATAGTTAAACCAGTTGTCATGTGTTCATGACAGCCGGGACCAACGGCTTAACATGCTTTCTGAGGCACGGAGCAAGCGATAATTACGTATTATCACTTTATGTTATGATATCAATATAGATATCTACAATCAGTCATTAAGTATTAACCTAGTGTAACTCCCTCTTCTCAGCCATGTGAACACGGGCCTCCTCGCACGTGAGGGGGATTCAGAACATCCTGCCCAACAAGGCCTCAAACAAGCCTTAACGATTACCATACTTAGTAATAGTAAGTACGGTATTATTGTGAATTGTTTTCGACCTAGTTTTACGGGAAACGAGCGCTTTAAAGTAATTTAAACATGTGCTTAAAATATCTCTTAAATGTGATTAAAGAATGAATATTTGAAAAAAAGTAAAGTGTGGTGAACTAAACCCACGTCCAATCCATGCCGACATCAACCTGAAGGGTTATTGTGGCCGTGATCGCCTAGTGGTTTACTATGTGGTGGTGTGGTGAACTGGTGCACTCACCGAATGGTGGAGATGGGTATGTTGAACTGTTCGGAGACGGTCTGGAAGGTGAGCCCGCGCGAGACGCACGCCGCCGCCTCGCGCAGCTCCGTCTCGCTGCGCCGGATGCGCTTGTTGATACTGAACTCCGCCGGAGAGGGCGCCACCTGTGCATGAGACTTGTATAATATTAAATCCAGATACCATGTGAATATTCCATAGCACAAGAACAGCTCTTAAAAAGATCAGGAAGAGAAAGAAAACTTGATGGTATAATGTTGCCGTTGACGCGCCGCCGGGAACCCAGTCGCACTCTATACCGGGTCCCGTCTATATCATTTAATAGCTACTAGTAATTATCGGAGCCAGGTAAAGAAACATTGAAATTAAATTTCCTAAACTCCTTGGTGAACTAATTGTGCAGTGACAAAAAATTTGATTAAACTTTATTCGGACCTTTTATTACATAAACCGCGTACTGAGGACTGGTTTAATATACTGACCTGTGTTTACAGATCATATAAATTTATTGCACAAGAACGCCTTTTTATAGCTGAAAAAGGGAAATAAAATCGATTGCTTAATTCAGGAGTAAAACTCTGAACTCACCTGCGGCCTGTCCCCCACGTGGATGACGTTGACAGCCTGCACATACGAGGGTCCAATGGTCATGATCTTCGGAGACACCTCCACGTAGGGCTGCGACACGCTCGGGTGCTGTGCCTGAGTCGTCTACGGGTTGAACATACTACTTATCAATAAATAATGATGATCGTTAGCAGCAAGGTCATTGGGCACATCGTCCGTAACGAACGGTTAATGGTACGCTACGCCTGGTAGTGCAGGGAAAAGCCACACCAGAAATGGGGGAGCTTTCCAACACCACCATCAGCCCAAGGACATGCCCTACTGAGGCCTAGGCCTCTCCCGTTGCCTTCCAATGTAGCTGATTGCCAAGATCTTTTAACACATGTTAAGCTTTAATGTTTCCTCTATGACGTTATAGGTATTTATTTATTTTTATTTACTCTGAAATTCTGCCCTGTCTCGAACTTCAGTGCTGTGGATTGAAGATAGTAAGGAGCTAGTTACAGCGGGGTTGTGTATGATGAAGGCAGGCGGCTCGTCGCGCGTGTCGTATGTGTGGTCGTCGCGGCTGGTCACGAGCCGCCCGCCCGCGGGCCCGTCGCCGTCCCCGCCCGCCCCCGCGCGCGCCCGCGCCCCCGCCCCTGGGTCGCCCTCTGCGTCCGAGCTGTCGTACTGGCACTGCACGTTGGCTATCGCATACTCCGCTGGCTCTGTCGGACAAGACCATACAATTGTTTACTGTGCTGGTAGTATAAAGTAAGGGCTACGACATATGATGAAAATCCTTATAATTCACTCTAGTTATTACAGGGGGAACCAAACAAGGCTGATTAAATAATAACAATACTATTTTTACGACATTAATATTATATTTAATTAATAATACAGTCACCCGTAATATAACTATGACACAATAATTGCAGCCACTATAATTAAATACAAGTTAATACAATATTATAGGTACCCCATATTTACGATATATTAGTAATCGTTTCCATAATTTAAATGAGCAGAAAACACAACTTTCGACGCTAATTCAAGTATTTTAATAAATCCATGAAACCACTAAAATATTTTGTTACAAATAGTAAAATAGACTAATTAGCCGACCCCACTGACGGGGCTGAGACTGCGGTGTGTACAAATTCAATTGACGTTTCTAAGGTAACTAACTTGTGTTGATCAAGTATGTTGATTATTAAGTTGAAGAATAATTTCGTTGCAAACCAATAAGATTCTTAAATTTTAAGTTTACTCAGAAACGTCAAATATATTCAACACCCGCCGTAAAAAGCTCTTCGCTTATGCCCAGTACTCACACACATCGACCGCGACCCCACACTATGTGACGTTTCATAATTTACTATACAATCGGCAGCATGGTGACGAAATACTGCCGGTGTATGTTGAACAAAACTACAACTAAGTCAAGTTCATTCATTCAGGATTATTGGGAGTCGTCATGATCCCAGCTCTTCCATCCCATGTCTGAGCACGGCCCTTCCCTCGCGAACCCAGTAAGCAGTCAGTGCCGCCACTAGTGCACGTGTTCTATACGTCTGGCTGGTCATGTCCGTGTTGCATGAGTAACAGACTTGCATTACATTGATTACGGGCTCTGATTTAAATAAAAACCGCTTAAAATGACGTTTATACGATAAAATAAGATAAGATAAAAAGTATAGCATAAACTTTATTATAGAAATGATAAATGTAACGAACTATTCGTTGTTAAATTCACCTACTTAATTATCATCTCGTGCCCGTGAATTTCTTGTTCCTGGGCACGAGATCCCCTGACAAACCAAGGTGGGAAGAATTCAGGTCGTACACGCGGACTAGTTTGTAAAATAATATTTTAATTGCTACATTTTGGTTCCAATTTTTGGTTTGGCATACAAATGGGCAGTTGATATTATCACTAAACATAATTTATTATTAAAACGTATTACTTATAAAAAAATATCACTCAAACCGTTTTTCTACTAAATATTGCTACACCCCAGCGCTATAAATTAAAAACTTAATAGTAATATTTTGTTTTCATTAATTATTATTAAGTACATATGATTAAAGTAATGTTATACAAACAGACGTATAATGTCATAAAACAAAATAATAAATGAATATAAACTTAGAAAATATTTTTTAGAAATAGCTACCTAGGCATTATCATATTGAATAAACTCTTCTTTTCGAAAACTTACATTAATCAAGTACCCATTTACTTATAAATATGTACATACAATAGATGAATATTACAGAAAGCTGAAAAAAAACTTTATTATTTGGTCGTACTACGTATGTTCGGTCCATCGATCAGGCAGATCGTGACAGGCCTGGGCGTTCCATAAAATAAATCAATTCGCGATACGTTCAGTCCAAGTATTATGTAAGTTAAACAAGAAAATTACTTTAAATGAAAATACTATTTTTTTTACAGCGAATTTGTTTGGCATATACCACTTGGGCAATTTAAATATCGCGCTTCGGCATATATAGATACTAAATAAAGTAAACCAAATCAGTAAGTAAATACTCACGTATTTGTGAACAATATGAGAACGTAGGAGTGTGTGAACTAGCCGCTTTGTAATTATAAAGTGGGTATTTTGCTTAAATAATTATACATATAAGCTTTAGTAGATATGTATATATAACCTACTCATTTGGGAAGTAACTTATAACAATTAACAAACAAAACTCTTAATTATTTTCACTTACCATAAATAATAAATAATAGATAATAAATGATAAATGATAGATGATAGATGATAAATAATAAATAATAAATAATAAATAATAAATAATAAATAATAAATAATAAATAATAAATAATAAATAATAAATAATAAATAATAAATAATAAATAATAAATAATAAATAATAAATAATAAATAATAAATAATAAATAATAAATAACAAATAATAAATAATAATTTTTTAAAAAAAAAACATACTTAATCTACATAGGAATATGTTCCGCATTCTGATGAAATTTCGTACAGAATATGACAAAATCATTCAGGTAACATAAATGGCACACAGGCACTAAAAAACTAAACCAGAGGACTCTCCGACACAAACCTACAGTGTTATATAATACATTCGATATATTGAACTTGATTGCTCCTGACAATTCTTGTTTTAACAAACATTGTATATCTATTGACCATCTTTAATCATGTCAATATACAACGGTAGTAGCGGGCATAGACCGCTTATTCCAATAGACGTGTTGCAACAGATCAAAGAGATAATTATTTGCCATAATATGGAGAAAATACTCACTTTCATCATCGGCCTGTCAAAAGTTCGGACCCAAAATTGGATACTAACGCTAAGTACTGCACAATTATTGTAAGTATGTATATTGTCACCCCACACAACAGAGATCCGGCATCTCAGTTGCTCGTCAAACTGTGTAGCATTTTTGTTTTAACACGTCTATTGTATTAGGTGGTCTATGGTCACAGGCCACCACAAAGCTTTTGTTTCACATGATTCTTAGTAAATAAAAAATACAATGCATTTATGAATAAATATGCCTTATTCTTACAAATAAACTATATAAGAAGATAAGAAAAAAATATTATAGCCTGTTTTATTTCAAAAATATATCTATTGCAGTTATTATTGTAAAGTTTTGTACATTGGTATATAAATAAAATATCAATTATATTAACAGTTACAATTATTATTACGGAATACTAAATTAAATAATTTTATCACACTTAAGTTGGAATTCAACCATTTAAAGTACAGCTGACTACAGTGAGTACACCGCTATTGTAGCTCTAAAAGAATGTAATCTATAAAATAAATTGTAAGTCTTTCCCTAACATTCTGTCTATCTCACTCACGAAACTCACAGAAAATTAATTAGTTGTAAATATAATTTACAGATACACATAATATTATCTGGGATGAAAAATATACTTGCACAAGAATTTTCTACGTACATAACGTAAACATCAAAAGAAGTAAGTAAAATATAATATTTTATTTACTAATGCATGTACGGGGCAGTGTTATAAAGCTAGTTTCGTCATAAAAAAGCGCTTTGCGTACGGTTTCTGTCATCAAGATGCCTGATATACTATGCAAAGTACACATTAATGGGTCAGTCGCCGCTAGGGTACAATGAGGTATATTATCAACTTGAGGTAGAGGCGAAACGACCATTAGTTGTTTTAACCCACAATGAAAAATGCTAAATAAAACACGGACGCAAACGATTTTTTTTCATAAAATCGTTTCAATTAATATAATTTAGAGACAAAATATTATATTATCGCCTGTTTTTCATCATAAGGACATATAAGTAATTGTGAGCTGAAACAGCACACTAACAGAACGAATAAAGACAGACATTGATAGACTCACAGCGCTATAGAAAGCGCAAATTTTATTGTATCTCGAACGTTATTAAGTTATCGTTTAAACACTTACGCTTGACTAGTGACTAAATATACATCTTCAAATTAACTAAGTACTTCAAGTAAAGCAAACCAAGTAAAGCAAGCGAAGTAAATGCTACTTATTTTATTGATAACAACCTGCGCGTAAGCCATTTCACTCAGTAGACCAAGCCTACATAAAGCAATCTTAGAAGTTCCAGATTTCTAGAACTCTGTAAAGCCTCGCATTAACAAATATATAATATAATTATCTGTTATGTAGTTATCTAAAGCACAAAATGCATTGTTTCATCAATAGTAAAATATATAATTATAAATCTAATTATTGCTACTACATTATAAAATAATTCCCCAATAAAGCATAGTTTATAATAAAATTAAATTGAATACACGTTTTAATAGAAATATCTTTGGCGTTTATCTATTAACTGTAAAAATAATAAACGTTTAAAGTACAGTTGACAAAATATCCAAGGATTACATCAGAGGAGGAACAGACGCCTTTAGCACATTATTGAAGAAACGAAATAGAGACGAAGCTTCATGTTCCTGTTAACTTCATACATGACATCTCGTTGACTAGTGATTTATTCGTTTATTGAATTTCCCCTAATTTTAGATAATATTTATAGCCTGATTTACATTTCTTAATAGAGGTGCTTAGCAGTTAAAATGAGTTTTTTTAGGGTGATTTACTTTCATTTTGTTTTCCGAGCTTTCAATAGCAAATAAATTAAATTAGATAAAATAAAATCATATTGTCTCCTCCAGGTAAGAATTAACTTGATAACAATATGTCATTTTTAATATGGAAGGCAATCAGCTTAAATAGGTATATTAAGAAACAAACTCTTTTATAAGTTGAATGGTATAGCCATCATACTACGGGTTACTATGGGATGTGTTTCTTGAAGTGTCCGGATAATTTGGATCTCGAGAATAACATTGTCTACAGTTGTAGATTTTCAAGATTACTAAAAGCGTATGAAATAATGTGTAACAAAACACTACAATAATTATTTTAAAGCAAAAAAAATCATTTCATTAGCTAGTTGTAGTTTCATTTATTAAATTGTGACAAACCTACCATCATAGGAATAAAATATGCATGCTCTTTAGAAGCTCTGTCGCTTTTCCGTTTCTATACTGAAGAGCCCACCTGGTGTTTATTAAAGGTCTATTTATTACTAGAGATGGTCGTTAGCCAGTCGACCACAAAGAAAGTAAAAGTCTAATTAATACTGTTTCAATAATGTTGTCACACTTTACGTGCTGTTCATTGTATTCAATCTTTTGTGGCTTTAAATATGTATTTATTGTTTACACGTATTAATATATTTGACTGCATATGTATTAATATTAATAAGCGAATGTAATTTTGAAATTTTAAATCACATTATTAATGAAATATTATTTAGGTAGATATGTTGTATATATAAGTAGACAGGTACCTACCAATTTACATTATTTATATCTATTTGGCAATAGGATGTACCACACTTAATAGATACCTAGTGTAAACTAATTACTGAATTCGTTCGATTATGCACATCGCTATCTAGAAAAGAAAAAACAATCAATTAATTTGGCAAAAACAAATAAAGCTTTCTAAACTGTGACTTGTGTACAGTCATATTCGTTTATTAATAGCCACGCAACTTGAACTTACGGTAAAGTAAAAACTTTGGGTAACTTTATAACTTAACTGACTGACTGGTCCAAGTGGTAATTTAAAATACAAAATCAGTAACAAAACGGTTTTAGTTCCACTAACCTTCGACCAATGAGGATAATTCACAATTAAAATATTTATTTGTCGCTTTTAATTATTTGGGACTCGTATCTAATGACAAATATCGATTGTAATTAAGAAAATATTTAATAAATTAAGCCTAGACCATTTACATATTTATGTATGTAATAATTGTTTATGTTCATATTTAATTAACCCTGCAAATATCTGAATATTTTGCTGTTCATTTAAAAAACCTTTTATCTAAGTGTAAGTCTGAAAATAAATAAAACTAGATGTACTTATATACAAAAAAATTGCAGACAAAATGGACTCTTAGAGCATCTTATATTGATTGCTCTGTAGTTTAATGTCAATTCACATTGACGACTTGACGGCTATATGTAAAGCCTTCAAAAAATACAATAAATAATTATTTTAACAAAATTTTAAATAATATTAAGAGCTTTGGTGGACGAAGGAACAAAAAAAGTAACTTAAACTTTAGTTGAAATGGACTAAATATTTTATTTGCTACCTATCCTAAGTGATTATTACTTAATAATACCTACTACCGAAAAAATAATAAATAATTTAAAAATCCTGCGGGAATACTCACTCGAAATACTATCAAATAATAAAAAAGCCATTGTCAATTATTAATCTTAAAAAAAAAAAAAAGTCAAATACAGAAAAGTTTGCAAAATCACATAATTAAGTACAGGCAGTACAACACCTCATTGGTGAATTGGCTACGAGAGTCTTCACACCAACATCGATACACGCAAGTATGCCGTTAGTAAAATATTTAGCTCATGAAATGACGTTTGGCATAACACAGGGTCTCGATTAATATGGAATGGGTTGTCAGGAGGCTGGGATACTCATCGTGTGTGGATGTGATCGTGAAAGCTGTTATTTTACTGCAGAATACTGGTTTACCGAAATGCGAATGCTATATGATTCGATAACATATCTCAAAATATTTTTATTACAATAAATGCGTATAAACAACTGTCGGCCCACACTGAGCCGTCCACCTGATGGCGAGCGGTTGCCGCCGACCATCCGAGCACTCTCGGGTGGCCTAGAGAGGGTCCTTGTACCTCTCGGAGCGGGCCTCTGCCATCAGGTCCAGCGGGTCCAGCAGCTGGTTGGTGCGGGTGCCGCGGCGCCCTTTGGAGAACTGGCTCTTGATGTCGTACTTCTCCATCCAGTTCCGCAGCGTCTTCCGCGGCACGCCGTACTTGTTGGACGCCGCATACACACTATATCCTTTCTTGACAGCGATGAGCGCGTCCCTTAGATGTTGCGAGGAGTACTGCTTGTAGGATTTCTCTTGGAACACGTCAGTTTCAATATTGACTATAGCGTTGGGCCGCCTGCCCACGATCCGGGGTCGCGCGTGGATGTTCAGGGGGATTCCGTGGTCCATATCAATAAAATGTCTTGTTACAATCTCTGTCGAAGTCCTCACTCCTGTAACAAGCAAGGAAAAGACGCCCTTAGTTCATAAAATCAATAAAACATATAACTTAGATATGTATTTTGCAGGAAGGGCTAATTTTCCTTGCTTCTCACAGGCGTGGTGGATCGTGGCCCTGATGGACGAGGGAGTGCAAAAAGCGAGGAAAAGCCGCTACAAGGGTTTCATGGCCAAATACTCAAATGATTTGGACTTATTTAGTAATAACTTGAAAATAGCTGAAGAGGGACTTATGTAGCTGTCTGGAACGAATCGGATACTTTCAACATGATATTTACAATTATTTTGTTGTTGTTCTGTAGACGTCTTGCTGTTATGAAGAATTCAAATGCTAGAAGACTTAATAAATATTAAACAAAGGTTGAGTATTTGGCCGATACCACAACACAATTTAAAAATATGATATACAATAACCAACACGTTAAGATTTTTTTTATTTTAAATCAAGTGTCACGCACACCTTTTACATGATTTTATTTATAATCAACGAAGAAGAAAGGTCTAGTCAGTTGGCGCAGTCGGCCACTTGTCAAATGTGACACTTTGACTCTCTCTCTCTCTCTCTCTCTCTCTCTCTTTTATTTTTGTTAAGATAAAAATAATCGAGTGTAAAAAATTGACGAATCTAAATGATCCTGTTGATCTTAAAGACAATAAAGTAAATAACATGTGAGTGTAATAACGTGTAAATATCATCTTATAGTACATAATTATACCCTGTGTTGAACAGGTAAAAAGATAGAGCCATGAAAAGCATTACAAAAGTTTATTTGGTACCTAAGTATTTTCCTACGTAAATAAAACAGGGCTGTAAGTACATTTCATTAGCTGTTTTTATTTGATGTGTCCGAATATCTGGTCTAACTTTTGATCTCGTTTTGGTTTTACGATGACGCGAAAGCGACAAATTTTAACCGAAAGGTTGGTAAGCTTCGCGAGTCACGTACTTTGCTTCTCCTACATCGTTACCAGAGATGAAAACTTCCAGGAAAGATTCCATTTCTTTGAAAGGATTCCTCAAAATATTCGGATATTTTAACTTAATTAACGCTTAACTAAATTTAAAATAGGTATCCTGCTTTAAATTTAGTTAAGCACTTCAAAACGCGTTACTGTATATAAAGAGAAATAAAATAAACTACTAAAAAACGGCCTTTGTGGGGTGGTTTTGTATCAGAGGGTTGACGGCGCTCTTTAACGCTATGTATGTTGTTTTCAAAGTATGCGTATATTTTCGTAAGTAATATTTTGTGGCATATTACTATTAGTTTTACATATTTAGTATCAACTAATAACTAATTCTGTTTTATATTTATACAAATTAACGGCGAATATGTAAGGAATGAATTGAAAACGCTTTATTGAAATTACGCTTACGTGCTTGTAAAGTAACATGTGTTCTTCATTTTCTTTAATTTTGTAGTAAAAACGACAATAGTATATAACATTTTGTAATTATTTGGATTTCATTATACACTGCTTTGCAAAAGAACGGGCACTTTTAAGGAAAATTACGATTTGTAAGTAAATTAGTAAATTGTAAATATTATATTTGCGTGACTTCTGGTAATTCTAATAAAGTCATGTCCAAACATAAACATGTGGCCAGGCATAACCTTAAAGATTTTTGGAGGAATTTAATAAATGAAATTTACAGAATTGTAAAATAAAGTAATAACTAGTGCGTCCTCTTGCTAGAGTCCCAGCTTGCATGTTGTGTTCTGATGAATGCAGGAGACAGAGAGAGATAGTGCAGCGGAGTCAGAACTTCTCTGCACTAACCCTCCCGGCCTTCCGAGGTGCGTGGAGCAGCTGCTACGATCTTCGTCTCTTCAGAACATCTCGGACTTGCTCCATTGGATTGAGGTCCCGAGCTGGCCAATCTACTCATCTCATTTACCATTTATCATCTTTAACACCAATCATTCTTATTTACTGTGCATTTAATATTATTAATATATCCTTTACTTGCTAGTGTCTAAATGTGCTACACGCACAAAGCCATTGTTAAAAAGAAAGAAAAATAGTTTAGGGAAATATGTAATTGTTCAATTTGCAAAACAGTTACAAAATTAAAATAATCAGCAAAACGGACCACTTATACAGATTAAAAAAAATGCGATATCATTAAGCATAAAATATATATTTTTAACATTTAAAAAAAAATTTAAACTTGGGCCCAGTTAGACGACGCAAAAATTTTAATGCGGCCGCGTATTAGTACTTGTTTCTTTTAGTAATTTAAAATTTGTAGACAAGTCCACACAGTACAAATTTTTGGAGTGACAAAATCGCGTGGTAACCTCGCGGTAAACGCGCGGTAGTGTCATAACGCGCGACGTTGACACATTATTGTTGCTAGAATGTTCTCACTTACGCATGATGCGTATATATGTGATGTGTGTATATATATATGTATATATGTGAATACGTCTGAATTTCAAGAAAGATTAAAAGCGACCGATCCGCTGCGCGCCTGCGTAGTCCTTTAAGACCCTTCCCGTTGGCTCGAGCAGCCGGCAGCCGCGCTGTGGTCGCATTGTGTCAGCGCAAATTATTATTATGCCATATAAACACGCACTTAATACCTAATGACAATACATCGTCTAATTAATTAAATTTCGTTCTTGACAAAGGTATTTATTTATAAAGAGCAAACAATTCAAAGTGCCCGTTTTTTTTTATTGCAAAAGCGATTTTAAATATTTTTTTATCACATGGTGCACTCAGGCATCATCTAAAGCAGTTCTTCAAAAACACTCTCCGATGGACACGCACTAGGACACGCAAAAGGAGAAAACTTCACTCCGTATTAATATATACAAATCACATAAAGTTAAATAAAACACATAATTTCATTCAATAATTTATTAACTCTCAAGTTATAGCAAAAACTGGTACATTTTTCACATAATTAAGAATAATAATATATAACTATCATATTAATTAATTGTAAAAATTTATATGACGGCCGGATGACATATAAAATGACGGTATTATATATATATATATATAATATGAAAAACAGTTATATGCTGACATATTTCATTAAAAAGTTCAAGTAGATACCACAATAATAATACAAGGATATAATCGTTCCAAGTGGGCGACGCATCAGATGCAGTCTTGAAATTCGGTGTAATTGTGATCCAAACCAAAGGCATTTTCAGCCTATCAACTTTAAGGAATATGCGTTTAAAGTTGGGATTGACAACTAATAGGCGCGTGGCTGGGCAGTAGGTAGCACGTAGAACCATGCAGTTCTTCAAGATTGTATTCTAGAAACACTGAACACGAAAGTTAGATATACCACTCAAGGCGTTTAGACAGGGAAACGATACTCAAGGTAGACCCGAAGAAAACGGGTTCTGACTAAGTTGAGAGAGTCAGATCTTACTCCATTGCGGATTGACGGAGGCAGGTGTCTAGCTTTTTGCTGTTAGTTTTACATAGGCCCAATAGGGCCTCACTAGACTTTAATACAAACACATACAGGGATCATCGGATCAACGGTTCTTAGAGACTTGTGACGCCCACACTCTCTATATCCAACAGACGGTCATGCTTAACATCTACGATCGTTTCCACAAGCTCAAAATATAATATAAGACACATTGCTCGAAAAGCCGGCTTAATACTCTTAAAGTATTTAATTTTAAAAAGGCACTAAACTTTTTATATGAGGGTAAAAATTCAATCTACCCACAAAATTAAAAACAAACAACAAAAGTAGTTTCCTATACAATTTCAGGAGGACGAGTAAGTACTAAATACCGGTTAACGACTCATCCCATTAAGGGTTCATGTCCGCAATCTCCAGGCTTCATTGATGAGACAGATATATAAAACCTTTTCATGCCTGAATGAGAGACAATAAGTACCTATGGGGGTGTAAATTAAACATACACTTCGTGGTTTATTTTGCATGTGAAGGTAAAAACAAACAAGGTTATAAGTCTCAAACCATACAAATCGACACAATGACCAGTTATATCATACATGCCGCTATAAATGACAATTCACATAACATATAATTATACTAGTTAATGTCCTTTATTAAATGTTCCCTCGGTTATATATATTGCATACAGTTAAGGACACCAACAACTTAAAACAACTAAATATAGACAGAGAAACTCGCAAGTAGCAAACATAATACTGAATATATAACAATTATATAAAGTTAATAATGAAATCATTTTGATATTATATTAATAATGCCTGCTAAACGTTATATTATATATGTCTTTAATATATATAATTACTTTATAGGTTATTATATTTGTAATTAAATTATTATTCACTAAATATTATATCTTAATGTACTTATATACTTGTGATTTATTTTGCCGATTTTTGGTATGAAAAATATCAAAATGATCCTCATAATTATTACATAGTAATATAATATAATTATGTTGTATATCTATAGACTTATATACTAATACAGTTATGTATAATTTTATATAGGAGGCACTTGATGATTGGCAGAAGTTTATCGTATATTGGCTATAGTACTTTAGTAGTTTTTCGATTTTTATTGCTAGCAATTTTTCCACTTAAAAGATAATTATAACAAATTAAGTATTTTTTTTAAATTGGACGTGTTTAATGTACTAGGCGTATGTAATAGGCGTGCAAGTATTAAAAAAGGGATAAACCTCTGTTTAAATCGGAAGTAATAAAATAAATCAATATAAAAAATGGTTCTATGGTAGATTTTAATTATGAAAGCCAACTTCTCAGCTCTTAAAGCCAGTCAAAGCGAAATGGATGAGCTTTAGTAATACTTCTAACAAATATACGATATACTATTGCAAATGAACTTATCAGATAGAAGCAGATGACCTTATTAAGACATTCGTCACATTTCAAGCTCCACGAATAATAACTTAATCAATTTGAATTCACAATACCAACTCTGACAGACTTGTCATGGGGCCCACCTGGGGTATTCTGATCTTACATTACCACACGAAGTTCACTCAAGGTACTGGAATAGTTAAGGGTTCTCTGATGTTACAGTTCCAGTCCCGGTACCCAGCAGAAGTGAACACTTCTTTCAGATAGAGCTGTATTTGATGTTATAAAATGGTATGCTTAACATCCGCCGCCACTTGGGACTTTTTTGATGTTAACGCGCTTAATTGTAAAAGCTATCGTCTTTTAGTGAACCCGAATGGTTAACAATTCAGTAACATTTCCTATTATTCTTTATTTCGCTTCACATTTTATTTTCGCTATGAATTATTTGTTTGTGAAATGTATTTCATTGACAAATAAGTAGAAATTGGGTAAGGGGCACCGATTTCTTACTCATCATAAAATTAACTTAGGCGTGCGATTCTGGACGCCTATATTAGTGGACTTCCCTGAATATGTAGAACGCATAGTCTGCTTAACACCTGGCCTAAAGTGAACTTATTAAAGCCCCACATAAATCAGGCCCTGCTTACAAACCATTGGCATTTTATCTAGCCGATATTATTACATATAACATCACATCTAAGATTAAATAAAACAATATGACTATAAAATAATAACACAATTAACATCATATTTAATACTTTCGATGCCAATAATTTAAGTACAATAACTTCATAAAAGTAGTTAATTTAAATAAATTAATGTAATACAACTTCAAGCTGGTAAAATTAGTGCAATGGCTGATTTTTCTATACTAAAGATAAAAAGAAAGTCATTATGACATTTTAATTAAATGGATTTTGAAGGGTTCAAAACGCTAAACATTCATATTAATGATTTAACAAATATGAATATATTTATGAGCATGATGCTCGCCATGTCACATGAGCTTCTTTACGAACACCCGAAACAAATTACCTATCTCGATTCAAAATTGGCTATTTGCGATAAACAAATCAGGTAGAGCGTCTAAATAACCAATGCTTGGATCAAAATCCTGTGAACTATTATAGACAAAATTAAGATAGACGTTTATCTAAGATTAAATTCAATCTTAAGTTGCGGATAGGTCAGCGACCGTAAGTTGATTGAATAGTACATCAATCGCTTTCAGGCGTGAGAATGCTCTTGAATTGCTACAGGGGAATTAGTAAATAGCGTTTTTGAAGGACAATTCATAATCGGGCATCGTTCACCTAATTATCGTATTTTAACAGACAGATAAAAGAGGTAAGTACTATATTTGACTAAGCAGCGCCTAGTGCGTCTTTCAGTTAAAGGTTCACGCCGGAAAATTGCAAGAACTTGTTAACCCTGCACCAGGCAGTGGTCAATATATGACCACCATAAATTGAACCTTATGCGGTTAACTTAAGGTAGAAAACCAATGAATATTTTCATCGTGCTCTGCCTGTTAAAGGGTTAAATTTCAAAATATTTATTTCCTAGCCTTCAAAAGTGTTTAGAAAATTTTAATAATTTACGTTTACTTAAAACTATTGTAATAATCGGTTCTTACAAAATCAGCCATTATGGATTTGCTTACCTTAAAATAGACCTACTAAAATTTCAATATTAAGTCTTTTCATTTAATTGGACGAAGTCCTTTTAAGCACACGTTTTTCTAAAAGGCCAATTTTTTAAATAAGTTCTTATCAATATAACTAATACTTAAATAATACTAAAAAGCGAAATCATTTATTTATGAATAGTAACTAACATGTACCGTTAATGCATACCATTATAATCTACCATTATAATATTATAATCTACCATTTGGTAGATTATATTTCACACTGGCAACTTTAGTTGGACCAACAAGCTGGCAATACTTTTCTATTAATTTAGAAAATATATTTTTTTCAAACACAATGTGTCATTTTATAAATAATATATATAGTCTTTGGAAATTTTATTGCAACGAATTGTTTAATTTTATTGCGATAATTAATAGTGAAAAACTCTCTTTGGATTTCGCAAAATTTTAAATAAATAATTTCTCTTTGATTTTTCTTTGGCAGTATTTTTAAATGTTTCGTATGTAATACGCCATTATACATAGGTACTTAGAAATTGACCAATCATCGTTTTGTCATAGGTATAAATATGTGACTACCTTCCTTATGAGGTACCTACGGAAAACTAGGGCCCATTCCAAGAATTCGTTCAGTTTGCTACCAGTTTATGGGCTCCAACGATGTTAAAGCCTACTTCATTTCTTTATTTATTGTTAAGCCCCTATGGCGTGTTAATGCTGAATCGATTTCAACAGCTTTTATGCTCCAAAAATTGTTCTTTTATTCAAATTTTATTTGACAACGTGATAATCTTTTGTAAGTTTTTTATTTTAATACTTATTACTCAATATCTCTGGATGGTAAGTATTCTAGTATAACATCTACAATTCATAAAACCAATTGTTAAAACGCTTTCGATATGAAATGACATTTCATTACAATTAGAATATTTATAGTTTCGTTGAGAATAGCTTTTACTATTTACAAATCTATATTTCAGTACGAAGTTATTGCCATTAATTTTGTTACAACATTTTGTGAAAAATGTTTTAAATATAGTTGTTGAATTTTGTATAATACAATACATCGGTCACAACATTTGCCAATAGGACATCTTTGGTTATTTTTTGATATTATATTGGCAATGTTTTCTTAAAAAACAAATTCCGATAAGAATCCTGATGTTTAAGATTTAACCACACTCTAATATCTTTGAAAACAGTCGGCTCTATCATTGAAGCGACATGTTGCTACTCATGCACCGACATATCAACGGCATCTTCACCCTTTTCTTCATCCTTCTCATCACCCTTTTCATCACCCTTTTCATCATTTTTTATTTCATCTTCACTTGTAACGTTGCTCATGAGGAAATGCTTCCCGAACTCTTCGGCATCGTAGACTATGTCGTTGTCTTGGGCAGCCTTGTCGTACTGTTCCTGATTCTCGTTTTGGTAGGAGTACTCCCTTTGTTTCTTGCTGTTCTCCACGAACTGCTTTAACTGCTGCGGCATTGGGAAGGAGGACTTAATGTGGCATCGCTTCATCCAGTTTCGCAACGACTTCCTCGGAACTTTGTGAGTTTGTGCCGCTCTGGAAATAAATATTTTTTATACATAAATTGTACATTGATATTGCGTTTGATTGTCGGAGATGGCTCTTCATTAGAAAATATAAACGAAATCTTTTAAAGTAGGGATATTACCTGGCAAACAAGATCTATATAAAACAACGGTTCACGGTAAACGGGCAGTCGGATCATTTACCATCAGGCATAAGACTATCGTAATTTATGAAAATGAAAGTATACCTGTATATACTTCCACCCTTCTTGACGTCCATAAGAGCAGCCCACATGGCCTCGTTAGAATACCTTCTATTAGGGTTAAACTTCCCCATCATCACTCTTTCTAAATCTTTCCGCGACAATCCCGATGAGCTCACTTCTTTGCCTTCTAAAAATTGATCTAGATCTGACTTTAGCACAGATTCTCCTATGTCTAGATTCTTGTCTTTGAACAGCGGCGGCCTGCCGCGCCGTCTGATTTGGACCTTCTCAACGTTCTGAGGTATTTTCATTTTAGGTATCAGCTCCACCTCAGACTTGGTCGAGACCTTCGTCTCTTTGTTCTTTCTTTGCCCTGCTTTTAACAAAGAAACCTCTAGTTCCCCATTCTGCTCCAACCAAGATTTATAATAGTCATTCTCAGCTTTTTCAGCGCTTTTGGAATAATCATCGGTGGTCAAATTGTTTGTGTTGAAGCCGTATTTGCTGAATTCGTTCCTCATCTCGATTGCGTTCATTTTGGACAATCTACTGATGTACTCCTTGTTGGCTTTGGCTAAGTTTTGCAGTTTGTTTTGGAAAAATAACTCGCTCTCTGGCTTCACGCGGATATAGGGCGCGGGGCGACCTGCAAATTACAACGTCGTGAGATAATCTAGAACTTTGAACGACATCTAGACAAATCATGTTTTTGCGAACCATGAATGCTAGTGCAAAATAAAATAAGAAAAATAACAAAAAAAAAAACAAAGCGGAAAGACGAAATGTCTGTAAGATAGTCCTGTTCGAAAATAAATAAATAAATCGTAAAAAAATCATAGTATAATTGGGAAATTTTAATAATTTATTAGAAAAAAATAAAAAACATTCATGGTTCATCATCAAATTCAACTAAATACCAATTTAATAATGTAAGCATCAGCCTACCTTACAGACATTTTTGTGTTTTTTCGTGTCTTGATTTTTTTATGTCCATTCACTAAATATTCTTCTTATAGCACTCGTGGTTTCAATATAATTCAGAAAAGGTATCATTTCTGTATACATTTTTCGTAATATTTATTTCCAAAAAAAGGGAAATTTCTAATGATTTTTAATTAAAGGGGTTTTTCACTCAATACGTGATTGAAATCTTTGTAATAATATTTTTGGAAAAAAAAGATCAATTATGCAAGAATTTTGTGTTTTACAAATAAATAAATATAAAAATAGTTAGCCAAGTGTTTGGACTCACCGGAAGTCTGTCCGAGGCTGCTGCTAGGTTTGCCGGGTTCCTCATCCTTCAGAACAATGAACAACAATTATTATAGTTATATCACCATAAGCATGGCAGTGTTAGGCTGCTTTTGCCCCAGAGTTGTGCCTATTGGTTCTTGGACAAACACATCCCGCGACGCATCTCCGCACAACCCTGGTGGAAACGCAGCCTTACACCACTGGAATTTGTATATCTTTGTTATAATTTATTTCATTAATAGTACTGACGACCGATATGGCGTGGAGGTCAGTATACCTACACTTCACTCCAGAGTTCGTGGGTTCGATTCCCACACAGGACAAATCTTTGTGTGCATGAACATGAATATTTGTTCTGGTCTGGGTGTTTTCTTATGTATAAGTATGTATTTACAAAAAAAAAAGTATTTAGGTATGTTGATCCGTTGTTTAGTATCCATAACACAAGTTCTTAATGATACTTATCTTGGAACTAAATAATTCGTGTAATTGTCAGAAAATATTTATTATTATTATTTATAATTTATCCAAATATCTATGTTTACTAAATAAGTTAACTTTAACTTTAATGCAAAATGCAATTAACCGATTCCTTGATTTTGATTACCTATTTCTTTGCATAACTAAACTATATTAAATAGTAGTTTTAAAGTGCTGAATACTTTAAGAGCATTAATTTAGAACGTGCCCATTCGTTGTCGAGAAGGATAGGACAAGAAAGTCGTCCAGGTTAGTTCTCCCCCTCCTGCATTGTGGTTCCGACCACCCGCCTCACCTCCTGATAGTCCATGTTGTCTTGGTCCAGTTCTCCGTAGTACAAGCCGTCCTCCTCCACGGTTTCCTCCTTGACGTCGGTGCGCTCTGAGCACTTCCTCTTGCGAGGGCCGTTGGTCTCCGGAGTGAGGTTTTGAGGCTTCGGCGGCAGCTGGCTCGTACCTGGTGGATTGGTGTGTAATTGTAAGATAACTTTGTTCACTGGATGCATAAATAGGCAGTAAATAGCTGGGCACATGATACTGTGTGCTGGTTGAAAGGGGACTGCATGGGCTAAACAAATTATATGTCAAGGTGGCGTGCGCAAAGCTGGTATATGTAGGGAAAGAGTTGTGCACAATGGAGAGGATTTCTTCAAGGAGACTGGAAACATCAGACAATGTTCTTCGGCTCTTTATGCCAATATCAATAATGTCTAGTCCTACAAAAAATCCTCTCAAATTTGTGTGGTAACACAAATTATTGCTACTTTATTGAATGCTAAAACAACAGCACATAAACAAGACTTAGGTATAAGCGACAAATATGTGTATATTCCAGAACAAAAAGAAAATAAAGGTGCTTTGCTGGAAAAGGAAAGAAATTTGGCTTCAAATTGCGCTTAGCTTGAAAAGAGGTTTCGCTTGAGAAGGGGCTTTGCTGGAGAAAGAGCTTCGCTTGAAAAGGAGCTTCGCATGAAACTACGCATTGCTTGACATAAAGAACCGATTCAATGCGGATGAACCCACTGGAGCGTCATGAAACTCTTTTCCGCGCGGCGGGTGAAGTTTGTAAAAAAGACCATCGCAATGAATCGGTTCATGATGTCAAGCAATGAAATGATGAACAGTTAAATCGCAAGCAGATGCTGTTGGCCATACGCGATCTTAAAGCTTATCCGATGTAAAATCCAAAATTTTAAAATGTATGATTTGAATGAAATGTAAGTTGAAACATTCTTAGAATTTTTGGATTTATGTCGTATGTAAGTTTTACGATCTTGAATGCCTAGCATAAGTAAAACCCAATCTAGGCCGAGCTTGTTAAAATAATTCAGTGATTTTCTACCTGAAGTCAAATCCATAATTCAATTTAAAGGGTAATTAATATATTGACCACAGACGATGGGTGTTAGTGAGGGGAGTAGATACTTGCCATTAGTGTTGTTATGTTGCGCCTGCGCGACGAGGGCGTCGCTAGCTACCGTGAAGTCGCGCGCGGGCGGCTTGGTGGCACCCAGCTCAGACGACAGGTTGGCGGTGTCGCTCGAGCACAGCCCTGCCAACAAGACAGTACAGGTTAAAAGAATCCTCGAGAGTGTTGTTATATTAGCCTTATTCCACAAACTAGGGTGAGGAAAGGATCTGATGACATTTACGATTGAAACCTTCTCTTCTCCCCAACTACAACTGCCGGACCTATATGGGTCTGGAAAACAATTAACGCTTGCGCGATCTAATAATGTACAGTGACATCTGTTGGGCAAACATAAGCACTATTATTTACACTAAGAACATACAGACTTGAGACATGAAATTTGGTATGTCGTTCCTCGGCTTTGGAATTCTCTGCCGGTGCATGAGCTCCTAAAGTCTTGAGTTTTTTAAACATGCAGGCTGTCATGAATGGATGCGTTAAAAAAAAGATGAAGTGTGATGACTAACCTCTGATCTGCAAGGCCTCTGCCGACCGCAGCAGGCTCGGCAGCTCGTCCTGGGTGACGTTCACCTCGCCTTTGTACATGAAGTCCACCAGTGCTTGCATCTCGCTGAACCTGGCGAAATTACATACTATATCTTACCCCTTAACACTTATGAATTCCTGGTATTTTGTCTTGGGAAAATGAAAAGTAGCTTGTAACTTTTTTTTTTTTTTAAATAATGGCTTCGTGCTTCTAGCACGCTAGCCAGTGTCAAGTAAGTGATATATTAATAATATATAATTAATAGTAAGTGAGAATGAGTGATGATAAAGATGATAAATGGTAAATGAGATACCCTCCCCTAAGCCCCTTGAGTCCTCAGTAAAGATGTGGGACTATACTGAGATCTCACATGGACTCCTCGAGAGAATATGAAAAGTGATGTTGCACTGCTTTGTTTAATTTACCAACACTTATGTATATTCACAAACACTTAACGGTTAATAATCCACCGTTAATTCACATTAATGTTAGAAATATCACAAATTTTAGAAAATAAAACAAAACTGCAGACATGACGCTTCACTTTCCCGCCAAGCAGCTTGTAACTTCAGCTATCTGTTGGTGAAAGTCCCGTTTATGTTTTGGCATTCCCTGTCAGTTGCGTTTAGTTATACAAAGTTTTATGTCAGGTCCTACAGCGGGATAAAAAGCTTCTAAAAAGCGTGAAAAGAACACGACTTTCTTTTAGATGTATTGACTTAATTACAGCTCATATGATTCATTCGGACTGGCTCATAGAAATTTGTATGTATGTAATTCGCTGCCAATAAGTTTGATTCCGACAATTTTTTGTCTACAATTGTACCTGCACAGGCAACCGCCATTTTGTTCAACGAAAGCATTTAACTTATTTCGTGTAAGTACTGGCTTATTCTAATGTTGCTTACCTCATATCCCTGAGCAGCACAATGGGATGCTGGCAGGGGTTCTGCAGCAGCAGCCTCTCTAGATAGGCCGAGCTGGCGGACAGCACCAGCTTGTGGCATCGCAGCTGCCGCGACTCACACGCCAGCGTCACGTCCGCGAACTGCTCCGTCAACAGCAGACGAGGGAATACCGACTGGAAATTTTAACTCTGTTGATTAGCTGTACAAATATATTCCATTTTACTTTGAACAAAAACTTAACAGTTGATGCATTCGAAGCGCTCGTAGCTCTGCGGTATTCGGTGGTCGGAAACGATCACCAAAGTACAGCAGAGTTTACAGAGGTCAGTCCTTGGATGGGTGACCGTTTGTGTGGCATTTGATATCGAGCGCTTCCGTGCTTCGGAAGGCGCGTTAAGCCGTTGGTCCCGGTTATCACCAAATGTGGTAGTCGTTAAGCCATGCTAGAGGCCTCATGGGCGGCTTGAAAAATTCTAACAGCAGGGCGCCATACACCTGCCTCCGCCAATCCGCACTGGGTCAGCGTGGTGGAGTATGACCCAATACCCTCACACCTTGATATGTGTGAGGAGGCTCGTGCTCAGTAGTGGGACGTTAATGGGCTGTGATGTGATGTGATGCATTCTAATATTCTGACAACTTGTTTAACCAGGTCAAACGGCTGTAGCTCCTTGTAATAACTGAAATTCAGCTAAATCTGGTTAGAACAATGACCAGACCAAAACTTAAATCTAGAACAACTGGAATTATGGTAAAATGATGAGGTGATGACTAGTTTCCCAAAATCATGTCAGTCTTATGACAGACTCAGCTGTGTTTGTCCCTTTTTTTGCTCTTTTCGTGAATTTAAAATAAAATTATAATTATTAAAATATGATAAACATTAGGATTTTAGTAGAGGCGCAAAATTTCTTAGCACTTGGCGACGTACGTAGACTAACTGGACTGAAAGCCAAATGAAAATCAAATGGACTGTTACCTGTAAATTGGTATGGTAGGAGTTCCATCTCACGCAGAACTGCTGAGGAGGAGGTGCTGCCATTTTTGTTTTCAATTTCGATTCAACTCAAGAACATAATTATTTAATAACTTTTAACTCTTTGGCATAATATATAGCTACTCTTTAATATACATATTTTATTATTGCACATATAAAAAAAGTTCAGCAGAAAAAGTTTGCATATCACAGGCCTAAGATTTTTTTATATTTATTAATTATATAATGTATCTAATTTATTTTCAAGTACAAACAATACTTTTTAAGTAGAAACTATTTAGACTAGACTGTATAATAATTTATTATATTTTTAATACTGGAACTCTGCTTTTGTATGTACCTGGAACAATAAATAAATAATACATAAATTGGGTGATAGTGAATAAATTAAAATATATAATAACTGAAATTCAGCCAAAATATTATGGTTAAACAGTAAGCAGACGCTGGGCCCTAAGCTGAAGTCTGGAACAGCCGGGATCATGCTAGGATAATGGGAGTAAGTAAATCAAAAAAAGCTATGTTATAGACTGATCCTCTCAAACCTTTATAAAGCATCACATACACTGATAGAGTCATCTGATGGGGAAAATTGAGGGCTGAGTTAGTATGTCTGATGGTAACTGTAAGATTATTATTGGCACGTTAAATAGAAGCCATTTATTCGCCATTCGATACACAAACTTAATTGAAGTATGGAGAAAACATTTGGGTCTTCATCAGTTAGGACTGATATCTAGGATGTGCACTGCTGAGTACAACCTCCCTCATGAACTTAGCCAACCAACCAACGGTGGCGTTTGCGTTCTGAAGCCATCGTGATCCTGCGACAGAAAATGGTTTGCGACGAAATTGTTAGTATGTTCCAACATTTGATTTATCGTAATGATGTGCCGTACAGCGTGGTCTGCTTGTCATAGGTTTTTGTAAAGTAGGTCGTTATAGCAACTATAGTATACAACTGCATATTACGAGGCTTAAGAGATAGCGTGGCTTGAGCGTTGATAGGCCCTTAGTTAATGTATAAATTGTTATATCTACTCTTAGCATATGTGAGTGTAAGACTTATTATTTCATAAAACTATCAAACACTTCGTGGTCTTCATCTTGACGTGGTGAGGGGGCTCAGTACCATCCGGAAGGCAAAAGGCCGCAAGGAGCAGGTCGGTCAGAACAGCCAGGGTAACTACTGGGTCGGGAAACCAAAAGTGAACTGTGGAGGGCTGGGCCGCAGCAGAGTTGCTAGTCGATAAACAATACTTTGGAAATTTAATTCAGAGTAGGCTCAAGTTATTTACCTAAATATGAACCTGGTCAGAAATGAATAAAATTAAAGTGAAAATAAAAGCTTTTTAGAAAGTAATTAGGTATATCGCTCTCAAATAAGTATAGTACGTATTTTTGGACCTTTAGCACACTTTCTTGACTGTGATGGAAGGTTCACTTAATGCTTACTTACGTTTCCGGGTTTTCAAAAGATATTTGCGACGATTTATTCAAATTTATTAGTCACAGATATCTTAGATATACATGTGGTCTTGGCGGGAGATAGAACCTTGCTAAGTTTCTTGCCAACTTCAATTTAGTAAAATGATTACAACACAGTGCCAACCTATTTTAATTACTTAATTTTACTCTTATTCCGATTTGTTGGAAAACCCGCGAGACTCAAGTACTCACCCCGCCGAGTCTGGTTCAGGTGTAAGTAATCAGAAACCGTTGGAAATTGACACTGGGAATGTCCGACAAAATTTTGTAATAATATCTTACACTTTAACAGATAATAACTGCGTTATTTATTTTACTTGCTTGCTTTCTTTAATTTATAATTAAGTTTGTGAAAGTAATTGATTTTTGTGAATAAAGGGATTTCCCAAAAAGAAGAAAGGAACGGAATTTTATAATAATGTTATCTTTATTGTGTTGGCAGCACCAACAGCCTCCAGGATCAGTCGCTACTGCGTCGGCCTCCTAATAGTCAGGGCGGCAAGAAGTCGGTGGTAGGCAGAACGGTACAAGATCGACCAACAAAACATCGAGCAGGCTAATATTCAGCGGCAGACATCACATACTTAGTCAAAATATAATACAATCGCTGTCGCAAGGCGTACCAGGCACCAAATGCAGTAAATAAGCACATTGAGAGGGCGCAATAATGGAACCCAAGTGGCCAACAATTGGATGGGCGTGTTGCGGCGGTTTCACATAAGTAACTTATAGACTGTATGAAAAATGGGACGAAATCTGTAACGAAAACTACCATGAGTACTCTACCTAATACCTATACCTAAAGAATATGTATATATACTATAACTTGACTTTCAACCCGTTACTTAAGGACATATACCGAGAAGCAAGGCCCTCGTTGAGCGTTGGAGGAACGATGTCTAGACTGGTGCGTAGTGAGACTAAAATAGAATTCAGAGGCTGTTATCTACAGATAAATAAATAAATAATAAATATTTTCTGACAATTACACCAATTATTTAGTTCCAAGATAAGTATCATTAAGAACTTGTTTATAGATGTTAATAATAATAATTCCCGTAATTTTCTGACTTTTATATTGAATGCGTAGTAATTTACCAAAGCGCGCATCGTGATCCGAACGACTATTATACGCAATACATATATGACTCAGATATTTGCTACGCAGACAGATTGAAATACCAAGGGTGCACAGTAACATACACCTAGAGAGACGAGGAGGTCGATATTCACATACATAATGCCATAAGACACACCGCACACTTCAGCCGTGCTCAAACCTCTGAAGCTAGCGAATAAGGAGCAGAACTTTAGCTGTGATCTACTAAATCGTTATACACCAATATTAGCGACAAATTTCAACTAAACAAGCGAACTATTTTTTGAATGACAAGAAAAGTCGACACAAGGTTGTCGATGTTGAATACATCTGAATTATAATGTGTAGCATGGAACTATAGACCATTATTTAACATGATAAGTAAAATAAAAAAAACATTAATCCTTCGTTCTACTATTTTCACATTCAAAGAAATAAATAAATTTAAATGTTTGTTGCTAAGAGCACAACTCGAGTACGGCTAGACCAATTCATTATTTTTTTCTTTAAGTTCCATGAGGCACACGAAAAGTGTTTATGGAGAGAAAATTATGAAGTTTGTGTGGAGAATAGTAAAAATAATACTTACCTCTACACAAACCGGTGACAATCATTTGACGATGAATATCATCACATTTATAAAGTATTGCAGTGTACGAGGTGAGAGAGAGGTAGCACATAAGGTAGCAGACCAGCGTATGACACTTTACATTGATTTTTCGCAAAGCCTGAGATGGTATATGGTCAATGCGTCGCAGGACCCCTAATTTATTATTTTAAAACTCCTATTAAGTTAATGTAATTTGGACCTGTGGCTAAACCAAAGCGGAACCCACGCTCGAACCACTACGACTTATTTAAAAAAGTTATAAAATGTACGTAATAAATTATACGTTGCGAATTACAAATGGCTGCCCATTGTGCTCCTGTCTACTCACGGATCATTCCAGACTCCTTTAAAAAACATCCGTCTGTGTTGAAATTGGAATATTATACAATACATTACTAAGACTGTGATGTGAATACTATGACTTTCAAATGTGTTTTATAATAGCATAAATTGAAAAAAAACTACATAAAGATTATGGGTTTAACCTTTCAAAATGAGTATATTTATTAGGTACAGTCAGCGTCAGATAGTTGGTAACACCCAAAGCGCCATATATATCGAAACACGGGACACGCGTTCATAACAGAAAGTTTATAATAACTCCAACTAAAACATCGAAAATCATTATACCAAAAGAACACAATGCCGATATCCGAAATATCGAATCATTGAATGCCAGTTTTCAAGTGTCCGAAGAGACAAAATCCCGAAAGTTAAAATGTTCTGGTTTATCTTTAAAGACAATCATTAAACCATTTATAAAGACATAACATTGTAAGAAAATACTTTTTAATGGTAAGAGAAAAAAATAACCTTAAACTAACCCAAAACAGCCTTCAGAATTTTGGGCTTCAGGATCGACTTCGGTGAAGTGTTCTTTCGGGAATATGAAATTTCGGTCAAATAAACATTCGCCATTTTAAAATTCGGCATTCCGTTTATAGGTGTTATGAATTGCAGTATTTTGTATATTGGTGTTATGATGCGTATCCGGAACATGCCCTAACACTGTTGACAGAAGAAACTAGTGTCAATCTATAAGTCGCTTTGATTGTTACCAGCTATACGAAGCTGACTGTACCGCACATAGTGATTGGTACACGACCATTTGTTTGCCGGAAGTTTGACAAGGCTCCGTAAAATAACCATAAACATCGTATCAGCTTCCAACCCAACAATGCCGGTTCTCACACTATAAGACAGTCAGGCGAATTTTCGAAGGTGACAATCGTACGAGACATTCTACCAGCAATTCCTACTTGCCTACCTTTTAATTATTCTTTGCAACAAAAGTTGTAAACATTTTTTTCGAAGAAACCATAGGAGCTGAAAAAGCAAAAATGTATTGCCTAAAAAAGTGAAAATGATTTCTTTAAGAACTTTTGAATATGATCTAACTATGTAAAACTCTTTTGAACAAAGTAGTCTATACAATGTTTAATGTAGGATTTTTAAAATAGATATTTAGCTATGCTAGCCTCTATTTACAACATAGTTTAATGGCCTACAGTTCGTCCCGCTGTGGTTTTTCGAAAAAATGTAGCAGGTTTGTCCCTAATTCCTTGGCCTTCCTTCTATCCGAACTCATTAGAATTAGACATTTTAAAAGTGCAAGCGTATTAGTCAAACACAGTTCGCTTCAATAAAATATTAGTATATCTTAGATAAAACATTAGAACCAACCAGAAGGTAGCACAAAGCCAACTCGAGGTGGAGTACAGACTTTTACCACCACTGTTCCATAAGTATATTTGTACAGTGCAGGCAGTATAATAATATAATTGAACAACTTTCCACATGGGAGGGAGCGAGACGGCCGTATGTCGGGAAATTCCCCCCACACAGCAAAAGTTACAAACAAAAAGGCGATGGAACATAAAAATCAATATCGGTTGCGGTAAAGAGGGCAAGCCTGACCCTATCGCCATATTTATCGTCAGTTCGTACGATACTTTGTTTTTGTAATCATTTAGGTACACTATTTAATATATTTGAATATTTTTTATTTAATTGTATCTAAGTACATACAATTTTCCAGAGTTAGGTTAGATACAGGTACCTAAATATTTTTAAGAATATATTAGTTCTCACAAATGTTCTAGAATGTTAGGTAGGAAATTGAACTAGATGATTTCCGAGAAATTCATGTCGAACTTAGATTTGACATGTTGGAAAAGAATTATCATAATGTCCTGAATATTCATTACTGCTTTTTTGCGTCGCGAGCACAAGTTGATGTGACATTTTAATTACAAAATTATAATTATTAAGGTACGCATCGAATAAGCAGAACCATGGAAACTGCGTGGAAACCACTAGAACGTTTTATGATTTAGGTATATTTTGTTTATAATTGTGGTATGTACTATTTACATAGAAGTATTTAAATGTAAGTAGACTTACTAAAGCGTAACGTTTGCTTGATTATTATTGTAATTGTTTTAATGTAAATAAAATCACAAAAAGTAGAGTCAAATTAATTAGAGAATAATGAAAGGTTTAAGTACCACTAGACAATAAATGAACTGTGCTTGGACTTTACAAAACGTACGGGCAGTACGTAGGAATGTACAAAAAAAATGCAATCGCACAATAGAATTTCCATTCGGCGGGAAATTGTGAAGTTGAAAATTATTTTACGTGGAGAGGCAGGGACGGATTGCTCAATAGGCAGATTAAGCCCCTCGGGACCAAATCTTTATGAAAATGTTTCTTTGATTAAAAAAAAAAGTATAAAAGTAATCCCTATATACAAATATTAGCTACTGCATTGTGTTTTAATTTATGATAAAGGCACATTTTGTAAGCAATTTCCCAAATTAATATAGAATATAATATTTATCCACCCCCGTGGTGGCAAACACCACCTTCAGGATTTCCATGATATATAAGCGTCACAATAACAAAGATGGCGGGCTGGCGTGACGTCACCGCGGCGCCAGCGTGGGTGGTCCGTCAAAGTCTATTTCATCGACATTTTCTCCTATCATTTAGTCTAAGCTATAGTTGCTGTTATATTTTTTTAAATAGTGATAAAATTTGCTACAGTAAAATAATTATTTGAAAACATATACCTAAATATTTGTAAAAAAAATAACATAAGTAATGGTGGTAGACCCTTATTTTTACAAATTTTAAAATAATATATAAACTGTTTCGCATTCGTGTTGAATTAAAAGTTTATTTTAAAAAAGCGACAAAAATAATACACAAGTTTCATACGTTCATTTGGTGCCTCTCTGTGGCGAAAGATGGGTTGCAGAGTTGCAAAATGGATAAAATAAATAAGCATCAATTAAGGGACCCAATGTCAAAAGTAATTCATATGGTTGGCAGCACTGGTTCTATTCGTACGTTGTGTTATAGACAAAAATTTTAAACACTCTTAAATTCTTTGATTTTTATTAGTACGATTTGCGACTGTGACTTTAATACGATTTGTGGTTCAAAAGGTTTGGTTAACAGTAAAATAAAATTACTTTCTAAAATTTACCACATATTATTCAATAATTTCTTAGTAATTTTTTTATTCTAAATAATAAATAAAACGGTTTATGGCGGTACGGTAAAATGTTAAGTTATAAAAATAATCCGAACGATTTAAAAAAAGTTGATAATTAATCATATAGATTTCTCTCTCTCTCCCACATCTTTACTGAGGACTCAAGGGGTTTAGGGGAGGGTATTTCATCTTTGATTTATCATCTTTATCACCACTAATTCTCATTTACTATAAATTATATATAATTAATATATCACTTACTTGACACTGGCTAAATGTGCTAGACGCACGAAGCCATTATTTAAAATAAAGAAAGAAGAAGTTCTCTCTCTCATTTTAATGTTAACGCATAAGTATTTTACTTTTATTTGTTTCAATCATTTAATTTAATTGGTAATGGAAAATCTTCATAATGGAACAAAGTATGCGGAACTAATTAATTATACTGTATTGCAATATAAATCATACATCATAAATCTTGATTGCATCAAGTAAACAAGGAGGTACCTAAGTAATAAGTACAATGAATACTGATACCCCGTAGGGGCACTGCAAATTGAGAGGGAACTTAAACATATTACAAAACTACGCACTTAATTATTGTATAAAACGCATAAGTACCTGTATCAGAAGGTTAAAAAATTATAAAAGGGCCCAACACACCTCTGTCTTGCTTAATACGGCTCTATGGAGTCTTGTACTTAATATCATACTAGTAAAGTCTTGTAACTTATAATCTCCAGAATCTCTGATTAGTTAAGACAATGCGATTTTTTTGACAAAACAAAACAAACAGGAAACTAATTGACATGAATCTCAAATTAGAAAAGTAGATAGTTTATAGAGAGTAAGGCTTGGCTTATGAAATCTACAAATGAGATGAAACAAGCGTGAAGTGGCATTATCGATTGCAAGGACCCGAGCACGACAATGGAGTTACTTTGAAACCACGCCGGCCACTATAAAATGAATCCTGAATGTCGCAGGTGTCTGGCAGGTTTATAAATAAGTTGTTATTGATTTTTTATAAGGTGTTAGCGAGCCCCCCTCGCTTCCCTACCCCGATATCGACTGCTATTGTCCATGTGACTCGTCTAGACGTTGCGGGAATTCGTCGAGAGAAAAGCAGGGAAGATATTTATATATATATATCTATTGTTTATATGATCGAAGGGAAGAAATTAATTAATATGCGTGCAGTTCTCACATAATGCTTGTCAGCCTTAATTCAACTTATCACTGAGTTGGTGAGGGTGGATGTTAGACATAAAAAAAAAAACATACATCCTAATGTATTTATCTTGCATAGAAAAAGTACAGGCAAAGACATGGTACCTATACGCCTCAAAATACAATGTTAATACCCATGAGGCCTGTGTTCATTGCATTGGACTCCTTTGGACTAATGATGATGGTGAAGAACTATTTGTCATAGTACCTTTGAAGAGGTGATTGCATTATAAATTTTTCATTAATTTCGAATTCATAAATGAAGAATTCATAAATTTTTTATGATTTAAAACTCTGGAGTTCGACAAGTATAGCTACAACAATAGTGAGCATAACAACTCCATGATGAATCCCTTTTCATTGACTGACATTGTCGTTAGCTGAAGTCTATATATATATATCATTTGTTAATTAAAAACTTGAGAAGAACTCCTCAACTTTAGATATTCAAGCTTCAGATAGATACAGATAAAAAAGTTTTTTCTAAGCTAGTAATTACTTTGATGATTACGTAAATCATCTATATTATACATATATCTACACAAATTTGTTAATGTGTTTCATACATAACGCTAATTAAATCAGTAGATAACTGTATTGTGAAATAAATAGACAGAGTCAAAAAAAATTCTAACTTGCACAGTTTTACTTGTTTTATTTATTGTGGTGACATTATGTGTCAGAAATGGCTTCCTAACCTGAAACTTTCGTTTGAATTATTAATTTTAAAACTTTTCTATGTCTCTACCTTAACATTTAAAAGACTTAGCATTGAAAACGCTGATATCAAAGATCGATGTTTGCCTTATGTTAAATCCATCCATATTAGCGAAGTTAACGAAAATATATACATAAATCTGATATCTATATTTTAACCGTCTTTTCACATAGAATTGACTTTTAAAAAAAAAATATAGAAAAAAATACTTCGTATATGTCCTCACATAAGAACCGCGGCTATATAGATTTTTGAGCTCTGTGCTAACACTCGTCACCACAATGAGGTCACAATGTAGATAGTTTATCAGATAAACAGGAATATCTACCTGCAGTGGAGAGTGATAAACCCACGCTAACTCCTTGTGTCCGACCACAATGGCCGATTACACAACTCCTATATATTATATTAGTCGACTACATTGATTGAATTTATTCATTTTTCTTTTATCTAATGTAACATTACATTTTGATGGAGGCCTATAGCGCAGGGTACCCTATTACAGACGCCATTCTTCATAAAATACTTTTCTATGAATACGCTGTGTACATTTTAAGATTGTTATTGTTATTCTGTATGAACTTGTCCATTTACTTCCTAGATTATTCCATTTACAGACTAGACTTAAAAAGGTAACTAGGTTACCTAAGGTTTCTATATTAAGATCTAGATTTAAGAACTAATTAACGAAGATTTATTTACGGCTGTTTCAAAGAAACACACACTCACCTAGCTCGGTATCTTAAGAAATTCATGGTATTTGGTGCGCATACCATTGTCATGTAAACACAATTATTTTACATAATAAGATTCTATTCAGGCCTCTTTCTTGCCTGTGCTCCTTTAGATTGAAAACAAGATAGCCTAAAATTGTTTTTCCTGATATAATCTAAGTCACGACTGAATTATTTAAGCAAATGTACTTTTGGAAATGATCTCTAACCTATGATGTTACAGGAACAATTTGAATATTTTTGCGTGCGATGGTAATAAATATACTTTAAAAGCCAAATTGTATCCATGTAGAGTCCAGGCTAGATAATTTAAGTAGAAAAATGTACATTTGGAATTGATCTCTGCGTTACACCCACGTTTATACTTTGATAATTTAAGAATATTTCAATTTATTGTGTATAATAATATGGTCTCAAAAATAAACTTCTAAACTCAATATAATCGGTGTAGAGTCACTACAGAATTATTAAAATAACTAAATGTACCACGTAGCCATGGTACAATGTAACCACGATCATTTCAAATACTATAATTAAGTATTCAAAAAATTATTCATAAAATCGAAAAGCCACTTAAAATATGCTAAAGTCACGGTCACGGCTTAATTATTAAACACCGAAATGTACCTTTCAATCAATGTTGTGTATGATCCTATAATAAAGTTCAAAAGCTGATTAGGGATGCAATGCTATCAAAAAATAAGTAATTATTAAGCTAAACTTACCTTTTGTGAGAAAGACGATCCAGTGAACATTTGAATCAATTTGGTATATGATCACACAACTAAATTCTAAAAGCTGATTAGGGAGGGAATGCTATCAAAAGATAAGTAAAAAAAGTCACTCCCCAAGGGTCTGGTGGTTCATTGACCCTAGGGGCGCGCCGAAAATAGTCTGCGCGGGGGTCTACGTCTCGACCCTGTATTTATACCGGGCGCTTCGGGGCAGCGCGTGGCGGCGTGCCTCGCGTCGGGAACTGGGCCTGCTCAATGTTTTTTACCAACATTTTGATTTAGATCCAAATAAAGCTCGCCTCTTTTAGAGTTCATTCTCAATATAGAAATTTTATGTATATGGTTGAAATGCTTGTTAGATACTTTTATCTTGATCGAATTATTAGGTGTATCGTTAAAATTGTAGAAATTTATATTCGAAAATATTACCTGTAGGTACAAAAGATCAGGAAATTCACAAACAATTTTTTTTTATATTAAACTAAACATTCATATTAAAGTCAAAATAGTATTAGTTGATTAATCAATTTGAAGTATTGTTCGAATTCTATTTATGGACTGAGAAAAAATATTTTGAATCAAAGGAAGTATTATATGGCTCTATTTAAGTACACATTAGATATTCAACCTGTTGTGTTTATATTTGTACAAAATATCATAAGTTCGTCTTATAATATGTACATTATTTTAGGCATTCGTTTAATTTTTTAGAAAATAGTAACTGCAACCTCAAACATATTTTTTATTATTATTCTTAAGAAACAAATCTGGGGATAGAGAAAAGTTTATAAAATTAAAACAAACCTACTGACTAACAAACACAAAACAATCCAAGAAAAAGATAACAATGTTACTTCATTGTGATTGCGTAAATTATGTAAGGCACGTGCAACAATAGAATTAACTGATGTCATATTTAAAACACATATTTGCAAACATGCAAGCTATTTCATAACAAAATTGCAGTAAATATGTCATTCGATACCTAAGTTGTCTGATTTTTATTTTGGCACCAATTAAATTGGCAAAATGGCATTTAATTTTGCTGTCGGCAAGATGGCTATGAATAAAAAATTATATGTCTAGGTATTTTTTTAATTTATACATGAAATCATTAAAAATATTGTGTAAGCTTAGTGATTACAATTGAAATTTACTCTCCGACTTTACTTTCTTCTCTCAATTATAGGATTTACAAGTATGTCGTATTAAGACATTGTTATACTAGTAGAGTCCCATAGTTCGTGCCATCTCTGTAACGAATTGTCACAAGGCTGCAAAGGTTTAGATATACTTATTTTTAATCCAAATATCTTTGAGAGGCAAAGTTTGTTGTTATTTATAGTTATTATTTTATCTCGTATTCTTTGAATTTGTATTCATTTTTATTCAAGAAACCTGCTATACTGCTTCTGTCTTCATTTTTATTTCGTCTTAATATATTTCAAAAAAAATTGTTTTCCTTATATATTATTTGAATTATATCCAGCTATGCACGTTTTGAGTTACTAGTTTAGACTTTAGATCCTGTTAAAAATTTATTTTTAAGCATTCCTATTAACTGTCCTGTTTTGTAGTTTCTATAAATAAAATAAATTAAAGAATCGAATAATTGTATAAAACGCAATCAAAAATTCAGTTATGTAACGAAACATATTATTTAAAACCAAACAAAAATTTTGACTGTCTTCTAAAGTCGTGTTAAAGCAATTATGTGAACAAACTGTAATGCTTATTTCAATAATAAAGAGGTGCTTAGTTTCAAATGACGTTCAAGGTTCAGCTCGATCGGTTCAGGCCTCAAGAGTCGGCTCCAAGACTCTAGTGAGTTACTGGCTCGAGTCTCAAGGTCTCGGCTGAGGACACTGGCGACGATAACACAAGCAATTTATTTGATTGTTAAATCACGTTTTATTGTTGAGCACAAGCAACAGTTAGTTACAGTGTTAAATATTTGAAAAACCCCAGGCTAGTAGTAGTTTCACATTTAAATAAATCAATATCAAAGAACTTTATGCAAGTGGTTACAAAAGCTAGGTTATGATGAGACTGAACAATTGCTAGCGAGTCTCCTTTAATGTACACGTCTTACACATACGCACACACACACACACACACACCACATAACACATACACACACACACACAAACACACAAATCCACATAACCCACACAAACACACTCACATGATTATTGTGGTTAAATATGTTTCTTTTTCCTGAAATTTTGTTAAATTTCTACTTATTTCTGTTTCTCTCCGTTTTTACCGGAAACTTTGTAAATATTTACATTAATTTATAGTAATTTTTCTTTAGTATAGGAGTAGTCCGAGGTGAGGGTCTGGTGATCCGTCACACAGGATTTTCCTAGATAGGACTCCAGGCTCTCACAAAGGATAATGTGTCTTCACTGTCTGTAACTTCTGTTTTTATTTTTTGTAATCCTTTGTGAAGAGAGAAATAAAATATTCATTCATTCATTCATTCAATATACGAAATAATTGCTTGCAATATGTTACATAAATAAATACAGTCTATTATGGTTTTAATGATTTAAAAATATAGCCGAATAATAACTTATCTGTAACAAGTAAGCAATGACAAACAGTCACCATAAGGTTCGGCTACATGACCGATAAAAATGTTCAAGAGTACGGGCACTAATAATGAGGACTCACCGGAAAAAATATTGGAAATATCAGCACACACGCGCACAGGAATGGAACACTAAATATTGTGGGGATTCCTTGGCAAGTACCTCAGTGTGGAGCGCTTACGGGAGTCTGTTGATGGTTAAACATGAGCACCAACTCACAAAGCCAACATTTGGCCGATCCCAAAATAGTATATCGCAGGCCCCAACTAATGTTATAAACATTCGTGCGTGTATTGCGGACACACACATGCACTAAGTACGCCCGACGAACTTACAATAATCAATTTGAATTTCTCATTCTAGTTGTAACCTGCCAAAGAACGCTATGGAAAACACTTCGAAATGGTCGATTATCATTTACTGAAAAGCAGCGTGAAATTTTCATGAACAAAACCTCTAATGGTGGAAATCTATGAAAATAGACAAATACTCACGGCCGAGGACCGCGCGGCTCCACATCACGTATGCAATTAGCGCGTCTGATGTTTTTTTAACGATGAAAAATCAATAATTTTTAAGAGCACAAAATTGTTCATATTTTTCCATTGGGGCCCCGCTTTTCTCCTGTCTCAGTCTAGCGGGCACTTAAAAATGAAAAACCTGCTGCAAGAAAACTGTGCAAACGAAAGAGATGCATATATGTCGCCGATTGTAAATAACGACAGGGGCAAACCATAACAAAAGAGCGAGACGGATGATAGAGCCGAGACCTTAGCGTTAACAAAAACAAACTAGTTACGTAATTTTACATTTAATAGATTAAAATAGTTACATACCAGTCCGCTGTGCATTAACGAAGTATTTTGTTGTAAATATCGAGCTTTAAATATGTTTAAAACGTCGCAAATGCATTTTGACGGAGAGCGGTGACCCGTCACGCGGTCGCCATTGCCGATAGCGTGCTCACGACTTGCCTCTCATTTCACATTACTCGGCTTGACTACATGCCAAGAATTTACGCAAATTGTCATTGTACCATAACCTTTCAAACAATTAATTAAAACGCATAAAAATATGAATTACGATAGGGTTTATTTGTTTTTCAATGGATAATAAATATGAAAAGGATTTTCACTCTTTGCTCTACATGTGGTTCGAGTTTTGTAGAGTGGCAACACCGATAGCGGCTAGTCAGGAGGGTTTGAATGGCGGGAACATTTAATAATTTTAAAAATCGTCTCAGCTCTTTTCTCTCATATATATTTTATACTACATTAAACATTCGTAGTCGTAACTTAAAATTTAAGCACAATATCTCACTCTACAGTCTCTCGGACTATTAGGACTTCAGAGACAATAAACAATTAGTTGTTATTGAATCTATTGGGATTACCTTTTGGTCCATAAAAATATTCTTGTATATTTGAAATCATTTATTCATTTTAATGTAAATATATGCCACCCTTTATTACAGTCCTAGCTTAGTATGAGGGTTCCAATAAGTTCTTTTTTGTACTTTCTAGATATAAAGAATTTTAATTTATTAGGAAACGTAGAGACTTAGAAAATATTACTGTAAGCAAAAATTAATGGGTAATTGATAAAAACGCCAAGTTGCGTCTTGCAAATAAAAACTTATATGATACGTTGTTGGAAGTTCTGTCTTTATTGTTGTATTGTTTAGTTTAAGAATTATTATATAATATCGGTAGCGAGCGATAGCCAAATGGTGAGCTCACCCAATTCTTAGGGTCTCGGGTTCAAACCCTGGAACACCTATGACTCTTCGAGGTTACATGTATAATTACAGATTGCCCCGTGTCTCGGAAAGCACGCTAAGCTGCTGATTTTGGCTTTCATGAACATCTTTGACAGTCATTATTTAATGAGGAAGTCAGTTCCTGTCTGCAATGTCCTGTCAGCTGGTTTAACAACAGATAATGTAAGAATAGATTGATGTTGCCCTCCAAGTTGCGGAGGTCAGACGGCTGCGGCTTCATGTAATATCTGAAATTCACCCAAATCTTTTTAGACCGTGGGTCTATGGGTATGCTAGGCTATGATGGATTATTACATATGTTCATTGCCATAAGCTACCAACGATGACGATAAGGCGTAGAGGTCAGTATACTTGCAGTACGCTCCTAAAGTGGTGGGTTAGATTCCCCCACTGGGTAACAACTTGTGTGCATGAATACAAATAATTGTCTTTTGCATATATATTACAAAAAAGTATGTATGTTTGTTTATCTGGTTAGGTGGCGCTGTGCTAAATGTCCATTTATATTCATTAGGTCTACTGAATACGCGGAAAATATATTATAAAACAAACCAGCGCATATTAGCTGTCTTCTTATCTCATCATCAGTGAGAACTTTCTGGCAGGGTTTGGTCAATATGATGAGTCGCATTAAAAAAATATCATCATCATGTCAGCCCATTAACGTCCCACTGCTGAGCACGAGCCTACTCCACCACGCTGACCCAGTACGGATTGGCGGAGGCAGGTGTATGGCGTCCTGCTGTTAGAATTTTTCAAGCCGACTATTTAGGCTTCTAACATAGCTTAACGACTACCACATTTAGTGATAACCGGGACCAACGGCTTAACGTGCCTTCCGAAGCACGGAAGCGCTCGATATCAAATGCCATACAAACGGTCACCCATCCAAGGACTGATCTCTTGTAAACTCTGATTTACTTCGATGATCGTTTCCGACTACCGAGCAAGGCGGAGCTACGAGCGCTTCAAAAAATATATGTTATAAATATAACAAGATTCCGATTGATTTTTTAACTATAATTGCGGACTGGGTAATAATAGTACATTTGACATTTTGAGTTCGGCACTGGACTGATTTTGGGATGAGAAATAACTTACCGAACGCATCATTATTACCGTTGCCTCTGGATGGAACACCAAGTGACGATTTCCAATCGCATCGCATGCACGGTGCCGCCACAGGTTCAATAGTCCAAGGTCTTGTAATCGGAGGTGAAACGGCAATGTAGAGCCAGTCTTCAGTGGGTGTGCTTGTTAACGCGGTATGGAGGATTCGGCCATTAGGACTCTATTGTTTTGTCTCTGGTCATCATCCACCTTGCAGGTGGCTTGGATTTGTTACAAAGATTGACTACGTTTTCCAGTTGTAATGGTGCGTCTAGACGAGATGACCACAAATTATGTGACTTTAAATAGCTAAGAAACCTCATTTCTAAGGAAGATCACGTCAGTAACAGAAAAAAGGCATCTCAATGTGTCTATTTCTTTAGGAGTTACTATGTCACAGACAGACAGAGACACCATTCTTGTTCGTCGTAGGTCATAAAGGGGTAGTCTTTTTTTCTAAAATATGAACTCACTTGTTGAAAGAAGTTATTTAATTAATTAAGTCATTTGCATAAGAAAGCTTAAAGTCGCTCAGCGTGCAATGGAGAGAGCTATGCTCGAAATGTCCCTACGTGATCGAATCAGAAATGAGAAAATCCGTAGGAGAACTAGAGTGACCGACATAGCGAAGCGCGTTTGCAAGCTGAAGTGGCAGTGGGCGGGGCACATAGCTCGAAGAACCGACGACCGATGCGGCGTTAAGGTTTTTGAATGGCGACCACGAATCAGTAAACGTTGTAGAGGGCGGCCCCCAAAGCGATGGACCGATGATCTGGTCAGGACGGCGGTGAGCCGGTTGATGCAGGCGCCAAAGGACGCCTGTGTTTAGCAGTGGACTTCAAATGGCTGAAATGATAGTCATTTGCATAAATGTAGCATTTTCGTCATTCAGACAACCTTTGACCAACTTCACCCAATCAGTAGCATATTTGATTCAGAATGTACTTTTTGTACTTTCGTAAACATTCCAAAGAATTTCAGTTTTTAGTATCTTGAAACTTTTCTCTCATAACAAGCATTTCATGAGTATCCTTCTGGTAATATAGGCGGCTGGCTGGCTCGCATATTTGCTGTGCTCTGCTTCGAAGGTTGCTATAGCGACATGTGTTTTCATTTAGGTATCACGACTATTGCCTTAAGACAGTAAAATATATTTTGAAAGGTTTTCAACCATTCATATGTGTAATAAATAATTTTAGGGTAAATTTTTTAAAATAAACTTTAGAAGTCTAAGACATTATTAACTATAATTCAAAGACTACGAAGTACACTTTAACTTAGTCATGCTACTTTGCGTGCAGACTTTTCTTGATGAAAATATTCACATATAGTTTATAATAAGTTTTATGGTTGAATAAATAAATAAATATACAATAAATAAATAAATAAATATTTTCTAACAATTACACCAATTATTTAGTTCCAAGGTAAGTATCATTAAGAACTTGTGTTATGGAACAAACAGGACTGTAATAAGGCGGCCTGTGTACTTAAGTATACCTCGGTGCACTACTAACTATAGACGGAACTCATTTTTTATAAGAGCTGCTAAAGAAATAAACAAACTGGTTGTCTACCCTGAACTTGACTTGTTTAATTCTAAATATCACTTATTCAAGGATACATTGGCTAAATCCTGGTTTAATGGTTCTCATACTGTTTAGTTAATTCATTCTTTACCTATATTTATATATATATACTTTTTATTTCTCTGTATTTGTATGAATTATTGTATTTGTTTTTGTTAATACATGCGTAATATTAGTTATTCATATGCGAAAACATGTAACTAGTGCATAGTATTTATTTATAATTTATTGTTAAGTTAAATTGTCGCTGTATGTTTTCCTAATAGTAAAAAAATAAATAAAAATAAAATAAATAACGGATAAACATACATATACTTTTTTTTTGTAAATAAATGCTTAATATACATAGGGAAACACCCAGACCAGAACAAATATTCATGTTCATGCACACAAATATTTATTTGTCCTGTGTCGGAATCGAACCCACGACCTTGGAGTGGAGAGCGGGTATACTCGCCACCACGCCATATCGGTCGTCAAATAGATAAATACAGTGTCTATCGCAGCCGTGAGCTACAATTCTGCCGAGCATTAGGAGTTTTTTCTTCGAGTCTATTAACCTGCCACTACTGCCTGACCTGATCTCACCTCCACCTTGGAAACCTTAAAGTTACTGAGAATTTTTTTTTAAAGATTTTTAATTGTAACAGTTTTTATATCTTGCCACACACACACAGGACACACGCGCGTTCCATTGCGGTGCTTGCAGTTTTCTTAAAAGCAATACATTAAAACAATTTTCCACCCAATCTCGTCTCTTGAAGAGTACCTAGCCATTGGCTTTGGTCCCGGTATTTAATACCCTGTATGTAGAGAATGAATAATGACGTACATTTACTTTTAAAAATACATTTCAAAGTGTGCGCAACGGAGAAAAGTAAAAAAATAAATAAAAGACAACTTCATAATATTTAGTGATATCCATATATAATTTATTGTTAAGTTCAAAACTCAATTACATCAAAAATGCGGCTTCATTGGCTAGATAAAATGCTAAAATAAATCCCAATGTCATAATAAATGTTGAAAGTAATTAAAAATTTCTATCTTTTCCGACTTCAATGGTGTTTAATGTTACCTGTGGACAAGGGAACCATATTATTATTGCAGCTAATAGATCTTTCTACATCCCCGATGAGCTGATGAAAGAGTTAAACTTGAGGCATAATGAAAAAGCTAGCTAGTACAGTAATGGTGATTATTATGGTATCTTAGATCTGTCGTTTCCCTATCGTTAAATTGACCAGATAATGAACTTGATAAATATAGCTTTTTAATGATAACATAGCCCAAATATTCACCCTTAAAAATAAAGAGTTGATATCGTGGGTCAAAAATATTACAATGAACCTAAAATACTAGTAAGTTTGCGGCCACTTTATCATGCATATCACAAAATCTGACCAATTCAACGACTGATCATAATTTATCTCCAAATGTGTCTTATTCCAACCAGATGTAAAAGCATGACAGATGGACAAACATTCACATTTATATTAATGTATGATATGATATATATAAGTATGATAAAAATGTATGAAAATGACAAAAATGTGGGGTCTTTTTGGTGCCAGGTGGTAGATTAACACAGGAACATGCTAGTTTTAAGCAATGATGAAAAGAAGATGGGAGTTATATTCAAAACCATGATTGTGCAAGATAGGAGCAATCAAAACTTTAAGTCAACTTTTTCATGTCATATAAATCATTAATAATCACTTAATTAAGTATTATCACTTAAGTATTCTATAACTGAATTTATATTTTAAGTTCAATATGCAGTAACTGTAGGGATTGCTAAGTTTTAAGTACCTAGTAGAATTGTAAAACACCTTGGATTGTACACGCTTAGTATGCAAATAAAGATTTGATTTAATTTAAAGTTGGTGTATACATATTCATGTTAAAGCAAATTAAGTTTGATTGCTCCGTATGATTTTAAAAAGTACTTAGTACAGTCAGAGACATACATTTGGTGACATCCAAAGCGCCATAAAAATCGACACGTCTCTTTTGGAGAGCGTTGCGGCGTGTTCCGATATTTTTTGGATGCTATCAACTATTTGTTGAGTGTACTATTAAGAAGTGCTAGGTGATATGTTGCTACGTTCTGGTCTCCTGGTACTCACCCGCTGAGCACGCCTGGCGTGTATTCAAGCATCTCCTCCATGAGGAAGCTGTAGAGAGACGCACACATTAATAATTTGAATTGTGCCGGCTATGCTGTTGTTAACTTCTGGTCGCCTGTTACTTATTTACACAAGCTTTGAGCATGTCTCGCTCTACGCTAAAACAGCAGTGATTCTGTCTCCTGGTACTAATTGGTTAATGCGGTTTTCACTGGCTGTGTCCTACTTATGTGCTTAATTGCTGAGCATATCTAGCTCTGACCTATCCATCCTATCTCTTGATGTGATACTTAATAGCAGAGTAAATCTAGCTAATTCGCTGACACAGAGCTCATTGATATTGCAGTACACCACTCCCGCTGTTGAGTACTATTTGGTATGGTAACTGATTCATCCTCCTTGTCTCCTAATGTGTCCTGTGAAGTCCTGTTTGGCTACTATGGTAGATAACTCACCCGCTGAGCACGTAGCAGCGTCTTTACCGTGTTTGCTGGTATAGTGACTCATTGAAGGCTGAACACGTCTCCTATTAGTTCCTATAATGTCTGGTGTGGTAACTTACCCGCTGAGCACATCTGAAGCGTGCGCCGTCTTTACCGTGTTTGCTGGTGTCTGATGACTCTTGAAAGCTGAACACGTCTCTTATTGGATCCTGTAATGTTCTGCCTGACTTTCCCGCTGACCACGTCGGGGGCGTGTGCCTGTAGCAGCGTCCCTACCGTGTTTGCTGGTATAGTGACTCGTTGATAGCTAAACACGTCTCCCATTGGTCCTGACTGCTCCTATTGGTGCCTGTAATGTCCTGACTGGTTTGATAACTCACCCACTAAGCACAACGGGAGCGTGCGCCATCTCTACCGTGCTTGCTGGTGTATAGTGACTTATTAATAGCTAAACACGTCTTCAATTGGATCCTGCAATGTCCTGACTGCTCCTATTGGATCCTGCTATGTCCTGACTGCTCCTATTGGACCCTGCAATGTCCTGACTGGTGCGGTACTCACCCGCTGAGCACGTCGGGAGCGTGTGCCTGAAGCAGCGTCTCCGCAGCCAGCGCCTGCGTGGCCCAGGCGCCGAGACGGGCCGCCAGCGCGCGCGCCCCGCCGCGGCCCAGCGCGCGCGGCCGCACCCACGACACAGACACCGTCTCGCTCACCTGCACCCCACACACCATACATTACAACACCACCATCACTTCAGCCATAAAGAGACCACTGCTGAACATTAGCCTCCGTAATTACACTCCAAATTACAATCACTTTTATGAAAAGCGCAGATTATGTTACATTGTGCCCAATGGCGTGGAGGTCAGTATACCTACACTTCACTCCAGAGGTCGTGGGTTTGATTCCCACACAGGACAAATCTTTGTGTGCATGAACATAAATATTTGTTCTGGTCTGGGTGTTTTTTATGTATATTAAATATGTATCTATAAAAAAAAAGTATTTAAGTATGTTTATCTGTTGTTTAGTATCCATAACACAAGTTCTTAATGATACTTATCTTGGAACTAAATAATTGGTGTAATTGTCAGAAAATATTTATTTTTTATTTATATTTATTGAACTCACTGCCTGCTCAAGTTAAAAGCCAAATAAGTGAAAAAAATCTTAAACCTAAAATAAAAGTGTACTTTACTGGTTTGTAATTCTCATTTAACACATGAATAACAATAGTGTAGTTGCGGAGTTATAGTAATGTCAAATTGATGTTAACTTTGTGTAATTATTGTTATTAAATGTATTATGTATGTTAATGAATATCCGATGTACTGTACAAAACTTATTGTTTTTTTTGTACATCGTAATAATTGTATTTGAGTAATGTATGTGTATAATGTAAACATAAAATAAATAAATAGATAATATTATAGGGTTGGTGATAGCAGTTCCAGCTAGTACACAGGATGACGCTGCTGTCCATGACATGAGAGGCAGTATTTTAGGCAGGTACTAAACAGCACTACATTACACCATTGTATCTTAAAAGCTCTCAATTGAGCAGCTATGGACCTTGACAATGACCTTGAGTCTTCAAATTCAAAGATCTCTGACTCAACCCCTTATGACATTCCGAAGTTATGTGCGTATTTATCGCATGCTCTGTGCCTCAGAAAGCACGCTAAGCTGTTTGCCTCAGCTGTCATGAACATCTATGGCAGTCGTTATTAGAAAGTCAGTGCATTCTAACATACTGACAATGATGTTTCTCTATGGGTAACGTAGGTCAGGAGGCAGTTACTGCATGTAATAACTGAAGTTCAGGCAAATCTGGTTAAACCTGCACGCAGACCCTGGACCCTAAGCTTAAGTCAACCGAGATAATGTTATTTATTTAATTATGAACAACCAGTAGCTGTTACATTATTTCTTACATCTAAACATTAAAATACACTATATCAAGTTAAATGTATAGCATTTTAAAGTGTCACAACATACACCAAATGTTTTGTAGTGACCCAAAAAAAGAAAGAAAATAATTTAAAACAATAGAAAAAAAAATACATGAAACTTGCAAAAATTACAATTCTATTCAAATTCTATTCAATAAATTAAATTAAAATAAGTACTTACAGATTACACAGACAAACATTACTTGTGTTGTGTTAAATAAAAATAGGATTTAATTTTTATTGTTAACCACACAAATGCAAAAAATATCTATAAATGTTGACTTGTGGTATGAGACAAATTTGACCAGTTGATCACTGTTCAGTGCTATCTTTACCGAGGTGCTAATGTTTTTCTGAGCTAAGGATAAATGTTCTAAATATAAAATGCTCCAATAGACATGTCCATGTTTTCCCAATGTTCTCTTTAATGACAGGGTTCATGATAAGAGAACAAACAACGTTAGAAAACGAGGAGTTCCACACATACCTGGTCAATGTGCCCCCGAATGAGTTTCTCAGCGAGTGCCTTCATGACGAGCAGTTCCACCTCGTCTGCGGGCACGCGCGCCTCTGCCGCGATCTCCACAAACGTGAGCCGCCGCTGGGCAGAAGGACGGTTGAAGGACATCTGTAAATAATAACAGGATAATATATCATAAAACAAGCTCACATATGTCTCTTATCAAAAATTTCCTCTTACTTTGTAAAGGGCCATCGCGTATAATGAGATGTTTGTGTTTATTAGTTTTTAAGGTTGACGAAGAGAGACGCAGTCAGTGCCAGGCATGTATAAAATGTTAATATACAGACGATGGAACCTCTGCCAATTGAAACAGGATAACTGGTTTTTATCCGTAAGCAACTGCTCTGTTCTGAAATCTTGGGGACATTTGTTAGAAAGAGTCTTCAGAATACCGACTTCAGTAAACTCAAAGTTGGTGACTTTATTTAGGCAAAAGACTAGGTGTATGCGTCTTCTCGATTCTGACATTTAGAGACTGCGGAGAAAACCTTATGTTCATGTTCCTTGACCTTTCATAATGTTGTCCATTAAAATAGTATCATTTAAATGCATGTCATGTTATTAAATTGGAAATCAAATGTTGAACTTAAATAGTGTTTGTTCGTCTAGATACAGACTTAGCTTAGTTTCGTAATCTCTCTTCAATGTGTAACTTCATTCTGTCAATGCACTAAGTATTGTCGATTAAGCATTTTGATATATATCCAACAGCATATTATATGGACTCTCAAGAGTAAACATAACAAATTGTACTAATAGAAATGTGTATTTAACGCCACTATTAAAATAAAGGAAGATGAGTTGACCCTTGTGGATACCATCAAATTTTTGGGTGTTATATTAGATTCTAAGCTGCAGTGGGGCCCACATATTGGTGAATTGTCGAATAGACTCAGCTCTGCAGCATACGCAGTAAAGAAAATTCGCCAATTAACAGACGTTGAAACAGCTAGGCTTGTTTATCATAGCTATTTTCATAATGTTATATCGTATGGTATTCTTCTGTGGGGTTGTGCCGCAGATATTCAAACTGTTTTTGTACTGCAGAAGAGGGCTATACGAGCAATTTATAATCTACCATGTAGACATTCACTAAGGGATAACTTTAAAGAAATTGATATTTTGACAGTGGCTGGTCAGTTTGTTTATGAAAGCCCAGTATATGTACATAAGAATATTAATAAATGTAGTAAGAAAAGCGATATACATAACCTAAACACTAGGAATAAGCATAAACTAGTTGTAACTGCCACTAGGCTACAAAAAATTTAACAAATCTTTTAAAGGTCCAATGTGTGCGATTTTATAATAAAATCCCAAGCAATATACAGCAATTAAGCCTAAATAAATTAACAATAAAACGCAAGCTATCTTTAAAGGGATACTATTCTATCAAAGACTATATGGCAGATAAAAATGATTGGGAACTGCCGTTTCATACAGGCCATTCTAATATGAATGACTTAAAACATGAATATTGTTAATGTTATATTATATTGCATTGTATAGCTTCACAGACAAATGAAGATTGTAACTAACCAATTGATAATTTAAAAGAGCATAGCCTGTGAGTTTCTTGCCAGTTCTTCTTACAGAGCGGTGGCTCGGAACTGGCACTTAGATTCACTTACACTTAATTATTTTTTGTTTTTAATTTATTTTGTCGCATGTAAGTGAATCTAAGCTTCGTGATTTCAGTATAATTATATTTTCATTGTTACATTTGTAATAAATTTTGACGTTTTCAAGTACTATGTAATAGTTTAAGGAATAAAATGTTTTTGAAGTTTGAAGTTAGATTGTTAGTAACTTACAATAATGCTCAAAAAAACATCAATTCATATTCTCTGTTCAATATCAAAATTTACAGCATTAGTTTGGCCGTCTATACTATTTCAGTGATACTCCATTTGATGAGATCGGATTGGAATTTCCACTGGAATAAGCACATTTCCATGCTGGTTAACATTATTCCAGTAAGATTTCAGATTTTCATTCAATTGTTAGACTGGAATACTATGGAATTATGTGAACCAGTCATAAAGAGACGATGTACCAGGCATGAAAAACCTGCAAGAGCATTATATTACCTCCATAAGACAGAGTATGGCGACCTTCTGCCTCAGTTGCCGCTCGGCCCGGTTCAGATCCGTGTTGTTGGCCTTGAGACGGATCGCTTCGAACGCTTGCACGTCTCCTGCCGCCGCCGCTCGCACCAGGGACACCGCCCATTCGTCAGAGGTACCCTCCAGGGATTCCAGGATTGGATGTGCTAGCTGGGAGTTAGAAAGAAAACAGAAATTCAATACACAAGTGGTCTATCTCAAGTATCAGGGCAACATGACACATATAGAACTATATTCTTACCAATATTATAGTTGTAAATAACAAAATATATAGTTAATTAAGGATTTTTTGATGAATGATGAATGAAAGTAGATTAACGAAAGTGACCTTCCATGACCAAATACAAAAAATGTTACAGAAAGGGCAGGTCAAAAGTACCCTAAACCGACAGGCGTGTATGAGGAGGTTAATGAGTGTGAATGGAGCTAAAAGTGTGTGCCAAGATCGTAGCAAATGGAAGGATGTGATCTCTGCCTACCCCTACGGGAAAGAGGCGTGACATTATGTATGTATGTACATTTTATTGGTGATTCTATCTTGTTGGCTTACTCAGAGCATAGCTCTCTTCATGGTATGGTGAGCGACACTGAACTTTCTTATGACAAACACTATGCGTTCTTATCGTATTCATTATTTCAGTATATTTGTTTCAGTCACATGTTCCAAAGAGATTTAATATAGTAATAGAGCGGCTATTAGAGACTATTTCATACAAACACTTTAAGCTGGCGCGGAAGTAGCGCCATCTAACGTTGAAAAGTAAAACAGCATATTAAAAACATTTAAAATAAGTTTTATCTACCCCACGGTAGGTGTCGCTCTGTAGTAGTGATGTTTTGCTTAGAATTCGACGTATCGATAATTTTGATTAAGGTTAACCAAAATCGATATAAAAAACATAATAACATGATCCGGTGTTTCCAATGATTCCTATTATTTATTTAGTAAAAGTGTTATCTTTTTAAATTCAAAAAAATAGGTTTAAGTTAAAGTTATAATAAATTTATTAAATAAAATATATAAAAAAATAACCTTATCTAAAACATTATAGAGTGCAATAAACATTAAATTGAAAGTTTTACTATTACAGTGCATAACAGTCCCCCAACGCAATGATTATTGAATCAGAATATTACTACTTACCTATATTAAACTTATACTTACAATTTTCATATATTATCTATTACATTAACCGATAAATAAAACGACATCACTTGAACATCACTTAAGCATCGACAAGTGTAGCGAGATCCTAAAAATAGTGCTTTTGCTTTTCACCGCTAGAGGTCGGGAAAGGACATAGGTAATGTTCTAGAACATATTTTATTTTTTTATTTATACAAAATACTTTCCTTTTTTAAAAGGAGCTATCTTATATCTACTACAATCTAGCCTATCTAAAGACTAATTAGTAACTTTCTTTTATCATAAACTACTACATATTTCAAAAATAAGAATTTGTCCAATAACACTATTCTTATTGTTTCTATTAAGGCGAATACACTTTAGTAATGTGTTCTTAGTCACAGTATTACACTTCACTGACACTACACTAAACTAACTCAAAAGGTTTTGTCCTTCTCAGTCTTCTCACTAGGTCTGTGTTGTCGAGTAGCTGGATAGCCTCAACATTTACATGGTGATGAAGTCTTCTTTCATGAGCTTCTGCACATTTCCTTATTATGCTAACAACCAGATCCACTTTTAGGTCCCGATGTAGATCGTCGAGAACAAATTATTAAAAATGATTATATAGTCTGATCATTGAGTATCTATATATATAAATATTACTATTAGTATATATAAATAATACTTACGAAAATAAACTGTAATCACGTTCAGCCATTTTACCATAACGGGATTTGCAATATCGCAATACGCAATTTGGCATATTTTCTATAGAATTGGTCAAATCTGTTCACGCACAAACACGACTGCACTCGAGGGCGCATAAACTCGAGAGCGACTTGTTACCACTTGGTAATAAGTTGTGGACTACAGTTTTGATCTCTATGTCCTGTCTATAGTAATAGTTAAATGTCTTTGCCCTGTCCATATGTTTACATTTACAAGTACCAGGCTAACATGACACATATGGAGTTATCTAGACAAAAAAATATTAACTTGTACCAACCAGTTCACCCAAATCGTAGACATTTGTGGCCAGTACAGCAGCTAACGCCAGCCTGAGCGCTAGCGGGCGCCTCTCCTCCGGGTCCAGCTCGGCGCCAGCCTGCGTGCAGCCCAGGTACCGTAGCGCGGAGCGGTAGTAGCGTCCCATCGGGCCCCGCACTCTGCAATTCGATACCGTGCATTGAAAATTTATTTCAAAATAATTTGGGCTCCAATGTAGCGTATAACTATGCATGTTTGTATTGTTAACTTAATTCTAACGCGCCCATTCCCGAAGGGAAAAGCTTGAAAGGATAAGAATTGGACTTCAAATTCGTCAATACTTCTATGAGATCAATTTAGTTCCAAATAGTCTGAAATCAATAATCAATTAACGCGATAATATCTTAAATATTTTATAGATTTAAAAGACTATTCGGGAATTTGGTCTATGCTTGGACGCGACACACTGCTTGCAAATGCTCAGGGGGGGTCACCAGAAGAAATATTTTATTATATAGTTCACAATTATTTTAATGTAATGGTAATCAGTTGATGCTGTCAAAAAAAGATATCATGGAAGCTGGAAAACACATACATCAGCAGAAAATTCCAAAGCAGAATGGACAACACACACAACACAACAGAATGGATGAATGGAATGGTCGATGGATGAGAACAACTAATCAAATTTCTAGTCTGCACGTTATGATGTTGTCTAAATGACCAACCAAAAAAAATAACATATAGTTTGGGAAAGGAAAGGATGGGATTCGATCGAAATGTTCTTCAACACACATAAATTGAACAATTGTATTTAACCTGTAATAATCTGAAGCTAGCTTGTAAAACCGTCCATGCACTGGCGTGACTCCGTCGGCGTCCTCGAGGGTTCCTTCTAGCTGTTCAATGATCTTTTCCGTTGAGTCCAGGTCATTGAGGTGCTCGAGGTACAGTTGGCCTTGAAGGACCTGCAAATTAAGTAGATTACAATTTAACAGTCATTTCATATTATTCATTATCTACAACCACATGTAGATAGGAGTATTGAAACAACTTTAGTTCTATTAGCCTTATGCGACATATTTATATTATGAGATCTTCGCTTAGCATGTTCTCAAAAAACGAAAGAAAGTCCAAATAAGCAAGCATACATTAATAACAAAGCATTTATTCATAAGATATCACTGATCTTGTGTCTTGATAATCCAATAATCTAGTACTACTATTCAAGTCAAAACACAAAAAAACTGCCATTTGCTGGCATTCTTTAAAGAACCAATTACACTAGCAATATCATATAATTATACAAAGCTTTGTTCAATTAAATCCTGTGGATGGGGGATAAGATCATAAAATTAAATGGATTAAAAAAATAAAAATGATTTGACAGCACAGCAATATAAAATTCAATATACAACATCTAAAAAAACACATCAACTAAAAAACGGATTCTCAAAGTTAAGTGTATGCATAATGTATATGCATTATTCAAGCCTTAGTAGAACAATCATTGCCAATGAGTGAGGTCACAATAAAATGTTCCTACATTTATGACTCACTTATACTAAAATAAATTTCCGATTACAACTTGGTGGAAAAGTAATAATTAAACTAAGGAACGCCTAACATAGATCATTGAGGCATACATCTTTTAATCTTTTATACTGTTGACACAGATAGTTAATCGCTAAGCATATTCCATTCTTCATACTTGGCATTTCATTCGCTTGCTTTGACTTAATATTAAATTCAGCATTAGCAAGTTTTAGCGTAGACAAAGATTTATTTCATATATTTAGTATGGTTATGACTGTGTAACACAGCCAACACTGATGGCTACTCAATCAGCAAAATGATCAATGCAATAGATATCAAGTTCAAACTTCACACCAAATCACTGCAAATTACAAATAGCAGGTAAGATTGTTGTAATCTGCCCAATATGGCCACGTTAGAGGGGGAATGAGCACAACAAGATGATAGCTCGCATACTCAGTGCTCAATATCACATGCAGCATAACGAGTGTGCCCTTATGGTACAAAAACACAAAACAAAAGAACCAAGGACTGTATATCAAATAAACTATTACAATAATTTAAACAATACACATAAACACACTTGAAAGTATCTCACTGCCACATATTCTTTAAAAAAGTTAGTATCATCACAGTCATTAGAAGTTCACTGCTATACATAGGTTATCCCTAATTGCTTTCTAGTTCTTAGAGACTTAAAGAGCACAAATTAATATATACAGAAAATACTGTTACTTCATTTCATTTAGTACTTACTAAACGGGAACTTGCATGTTAATAGTGAATGTGAGTTTGTTATATACCAGCAATAGGCAGTACTTACCTTGCACAAGGCAAATGCTTCATCATTTATCTTCACCTTGGGCTCCATCTTCTCCAGGAATGCCACAGCATCTTTTTTGTTGGAAAACTGTTTGATCAGGTGTGCCGAGATTTCAATAAGGGACAGAGGGTTTATTCTGCAACAGAAAGGTATCTATTTACAATAATTGTAGGTACATTACACAAAATTTAATTTCGATATTAAAATTGAAGTTGAATTTGGTCTATACCTGAGTAAAAGACCTTAAAATAAGATTCCTTAATACATTATCATCATTTTAAATGTTAAAAGTTGGGTTTTACTACATTTAGACACTTGCGAGGCAACAATCCTTTAATAAAGTAAATCCCATAAAGGTTTTGTAGATTTACAGTAACGTAAATATGTTAGCCTCAGATCAAGTAATAAAAGGTAGATAGCACATGGCCATTGATAGCACTGAAGTCACAAAACTCAGCTCATTTGTGTAAATACACGCGCTCACGCACACACATGCGTAAAACTACGCTCATTTTACGTTAGTATCTCCCGAGACACAGAGTAGTAACTTTGTCAATAAAATGCTGTCCTGTGTGATTAAATGGTGCTAAAACAACACTAAAGCGAACAAAAAGTCTGAAGAAATATCGTTTCACACATAAGTTAACACAAAACTATCTTTTTTTATGTTTCAAAATAATTTGTAGGTTATTCAGAAAAAATATTGACAAAATAACCCGAGTTGACGCAACCAGACAGTGTTGCCAGTAGTTCGTCTTAATAATTTTTAATTTTGTTTGTTATTGTGGAAAGATATTTTTACTAATATAAAAAAACTAAATGACCCAGATTTATTTAATTCATTAAGTGAAAATATTACAAAGATAAATTTATGTAATAACAAGATCAGAAAAAAGGCGTAAAAAATTTTGAGTACACTCCAGTACTAAAGAGATTTTATCTAACACTTAACTATTATCCACCAAAGGCATACGAATACGTGAGGCAAACTTTTAATACTTATCTGCCGCATCCAAGTAATATTATACACGTCATAATGACTACATCTTGCCTGATGGTAAGCAGTCGATGCAGTCCAATAAAAAATGTAAGCGTTTCACGTGAAGTAAGCATGGTACAAAGCGCATCCACTCATGACGGCCTGCTAAAATGCCGATTCACGCCCCGCTTACAAGATCCGGGATTATAGGAATCACATGAGCCGGTAGTGAATTTCAGAGCTTCGTGGTCTTGCTCAGAAAGGACCTCCCAAATTTCTTGGTTCGAGTGCTGATAGTCTGCACAGTATGAGGATGGTTTCTAAGACCAGCACGTGTTGTTCGGGAGAGGAAAGGAGAGGGCGGGACGAGATCGAAAAGCTCCTCAGAATACTGTCATAGTAGTTCCGGTAGAAATTACTGAGAGATGCAATGATGAAAGAGACAATTAACCAGCACACATATATGGTCACTCAAATTTTAGGTTCTTTTACAGGTAATAATAAAACTTTTAATAACTTAGAAAGTGACCATTACAGTGTTGGTCACGGGCATAAAGTTAATTTAATCGGATTGGTAATAAAAAATATTTGGACATAAGACTGCATCATATTTCTAAAATAAATACACTGACGATGACACTGAGCTCTGAGCTCCAAAAATTTTCAAAAACTAATACAGCATAACGGGTTTTAGATTATTGTTTAGTTTATTTTGCCCCTCCCAAATATATTAATTTGTATAATAAAAATACTTTACAAAAGCTTAAAAATAAACTTTAAAAATAATTAAAATATGCCTGATATATCGCAAAATTCTAATTTTCTTATTGCCTTGCGTCTGTTTGTCATTATGTCAAGTATTGTAATAATATTTACAATAAGTTTTTTAATTGAATTAAAATTCTACTTCGTACAGAGCTGAAATTTGCCAAAATCGTTAGAAAATTTGAATTTGGTATATCACCGGGTAAATTGATTCTTGTAAATTTACCAACGTAAATTGCTTATATTTATTTATTTATTATTAATTAATTATACTTGTAACATCTGGGAAGATTTTCAAAAAGTGGCAACACTTCAGTAACTCACACATAGTTAAAAATATGGCTTCACTTTGTTATTAGTCGTAAGGTATCTACCTTTTTTTACTTGATCTGAGATGTTAGCAAAAAGTTTTTGCCAAGAAACAAGTGCCTGACTTGCATAAAATTTAAAAAATCAAAAATATATTTAAATATTATCTGAATCATTTAGTATCAAAAGAGAGGTGGACACTTGATAACGTCCAGGGGTACACTATGTTGCCTTCAAAGACAAGCTAATGACCCAGTGATTAAGCAAATTTTTAGCCATCTCACTGTTACTTACTTGTTCTCAAAGGTGGATAAAAAGTTGTTGTAGAGTTGAATTATGTTGTCCTCTGATTGCAAGCTCGGATGGATGACGAATTGAAGTAGTTTCAACGTTAGTTGATGCCATAATCTAAAACAACAAAGTGATGAGGTTAGAACTGTTTACCATTGTCCAAAATGTCTCTCAAGAAATATTTTGAGAAATTCGTTCCTACTTTTTGTTGTAAAGCTCCTCTAAATTTGCCCATTCTGCTGCATTTTCTGGCTCTGAAGATTGTTTTTTTGATAGAAAATCATTTACATCAATAACGGCGAACTTGACGGTAGCCATTTTTCGAATTTACAGCACGTAATGATGTGAAATTAGGCGTATGAAACTGATGACATTTGTTTTTTTTTACTTGTTAGCAACGAATGACCAACATGTCATTCTAACTGAAGTTATCAACAAGTGCTGCTACCTTGCGTTGAGTAGCAAGACTAATGTTTTATATATCTGAGGAAGATGGCTCTGCGTACCTAAATTGTGTCGAATGTCGAAATCAATGTGATTGTACTAGGTTACATTTCGATTCAGACAATATAGGTATTAACATTACATAATATACTTATGGAAGAACCGCATGAAACCTAATTTATGACGTAGATGTTGATCTAGAAACTTACAATGTACAATGGGCCTCTCGATTTTGTATCTATATAAAAACCTAATTCACTTATTGTCTCAACAACTTACCATATAAAATTTGCAAAAGAATTACGTCACCTTTAAAAAATTTGATGTGGTGAAAAAAAATTAAATCCTTTCCTTTAAGGGCTTCCATTTGCAGCAAAAGAGATTACAAAAAGTTACCAGTAGCATTTTACGTTTTAATACTTACTTATCTACTTGCACTTTCCCAGGGACAGATTTAAAATGTCTGTTAGTTTAATATATTTTAGTAACCGGCTTACAATGTTTTACTATTAAATATCTACAAAAAGGAATTGAGGTCAAACTTAACGCATACAAGGAACTGTTAAACTTATTAGTCGTTAAATGAAGATAAAACTAAAACCATCATTATGGCGGATATCAGGTCATATTCCACCAGGAAATATTATATGACAGGAGTGTACAAAAAAGAAGCCGTACCCAAACCGGTCCAAGGTGTGGTGGTAGTGCCGTGCACTGTTCCGTTGTTCACCAGTTCGAACTTTACTCAAGGCAAATATTTGTGCCTCACTACCTCACTCTAGCTATTGTCTGTTTGTCTAGGTATTGGTGTAATCTTCGCAAATATGGAGAAAAAATATCTTACTAGTTTGAAAAATGCTAAAGTAGGTTTAATACGTATTAATGCCCAAGTCACTGGGCGGAATAAAGGACATGAGTATTAACGTTTTTGAAGGGTCCGATAAACTGCAATGCAATTAAAAAAAGAAATTACAAAAGTTAACAAAATAAGCTTTTGTAATTTCTTTTTTTTTACGTGTAAGTACGTAAGTAGCGACTACTATGTTGCGAACCCAATGAAACGGGGGGGCTGAAAACCATCGCTGCGCAGAGTACCCCTACTCTGTACAGCATAAGCTGAGCTCACTCCAGTTGCTTCTATGATTATTACTATTTTTAATTTTGTATTTTGTCATGTTTATGTATTCCTTAAAAGCTATAAATGTTATTATTTTTTTGTCAATTACCAAAAGTCAGCCTATTTTTTAATAAGAATATAGAAATAAGGTAAGTAATCAATAAATAAATAAAAGAAACTTGTTTCCTCATCATTACACCAGGGTGGGATAGGTAGGTAGACAACGTCGCAAGCATCGGTTAGTAGGTTCTATTTGTGGGGTATAGTTACAAAGATCTAACTAGGGTATAGTTACAAAGATCCAACTATATATTTTACTTTTTAATCAATCTATGCTCGTGTTTGCTTAGCTTCAAAATAGTAATGAGTTTTTATGCATAGACTCATTTTATAAGTAGGCGATTAGGAGGAGTTAGACCAGTGACCAGCAGACCCTGACTCTTAGTCCCTGGACATGCACAACCAGGGCATAACCCGGATAAATGCTAGGGTCAGTGTTCCATTAGAGCCTAAATTACCAAGACCTGAAGAGCCCAAACCACCTCACCTGCAAGTGGTGCACGTCTGCCGATCAATGGACGAGACTCTGGAGAACATAACAGTGTCCGGTAAGCGGCAATAGGCTCGCCACTTATTCATCATCACAGCCCATTAACGTCCCACTACTGAGCACGAGCCTCCTCTCACATATCAAGGTGCGAGGGTATTGGGTCATACTCCACCACGCTGACCCAGTGCGTATTGGCGGAGGCAGGTGTATGGCGTCCTGCTGTTAGAATTTATCAAGCCGCTTATTAGGCCTCTAACATGGCTTAACGACTACCACATTTAGTGGTAACCGGGACCAACGGCTTAACGTGCCTTCCGAAGCACTTATTACGTGGGGCCAACTATAAAATTGGCGAAGTGTGGGAGTATAAAATGCGTGAATTTATGTATGTATATATTTTCTTTTACAGAAACTTAGCAAAATGCACTCAGAGTCAGAGACCTAAGGGTCTCGAGCTGCTACTGAATAGATGCTAAAATACTGCAGTGTTACATTTGTAATGAGGACTTGAAATAGCTACCTGGACTAGACACCAGCGTGTAGTGCAGCATCTGGCCGCTTGCTGGTGCCATGCAATCTTTATGGCTTTGTTTTATTGATTAACAGCGTCATGACAGTCTGTAAGCTTCCACCAAGCAGCCTACTTCAGTAAAAGCGTTCTTATGTTTTATTTGTTAGTCTTTGTGTTATAGGTATATTTTATATATTATTTAAATTTATTCTACTCAAAAATAGTTGGTGACATGTTTCTGTCTGCTAAACGGTACATTCAACAGTTTGTATAAGAAACTGATATTTTTGAGCCTTGCTAAAGTAAGTCATTATCTAGTTATGCACAAAATTTTATGTAACACGATTTGTATTGAATTCAAGCGTGCCGAGTTTTTAACGCCTAATGTGGTGTCACTGCCGTCATTTAGTGACGGGAAATTCAAACTACTTCATTGACACTCATGCCGCTGATCATTAATGTTGCATACGTGAAATCATTTATGTTACAGTATGTAAACAAAACAACAACAGACGCGCGAGGACTGTAGCGGCGGCGCCAACCCCGACGATTGGTCAGGGTTCTGCCACGCGCATCACATGCATTTGCGTCTTCTATCTGTGCGTTCAGGTATTTTTGCGTAACTGAGGAAAGTGTTCCAATTTGTTCCAAATGTAATGTTATAAAATGAAAATAGACTCTTGAACAAGATGCATGCACACGGTGCATTAAATATATCTTTCCATATAAGTGTCAACCATAGGACAACTAGATTCCACTCCTTGAGCTCCACCGATATCACTAACCCAACTGAAACATTATGGGCTATCATATTTACAGCATAGCAAATTATTATGGCGAAAGATCTAATTATGAAAGTGGTCTTTTGGCACTCTGGCAAAGAAATGTCATAGCACCAACCACCGATAGACCCATGGCGAGAGTACCCGCGACCTCTTAGCTTAGAGCATGTGCTAAAATGAGTGCTGAATGAGACCTTGAGAATCAAGATGAGTTGCTTTGAAGCAAGGATGATCACTAAATTCTAAAGACTTACAGCAACGACAAGTAAAATAGTGGGAGTTGACAACCACAGAGCAGTGCTAATCTAGATTTGAAATTTGCAATGGCATTTGTAAGTGGGAAGATATGTGATGGGTGTGCTCTATCTGACCCTTGCAATGAGAGTAAACCTAGGGGTCTGCAGTACCTACTATCTCCATTGTTAGTTATTCTGCTCCAGCTTTAGAAGGAACTACTAGGACCATCAGCGAAGAAGTAGCTAGAAGTCTTCTAGAACCCAACCCCCCGCTTTATCTGCCGAGTCTTACGCTACGGAAGGAACGGCACGATCGCAAGGGATCGGAAGCTTGAAAAGGTTAAAGCCTCCGTTTGTACAACGATGTCTTCGAGAGCTGCTGCGACAAGGCACAAGCATATTCATGACCTGGTGATTCTGCTTGCTCGATTATCGGATACTAGAAGACACTGACACCATGCCAGCTGGTTGCTTCATTGTGACACCCATCAGTGGTGAACCCTTTCACCAATATGCTGAACAGCCACCCTAAAGCAACACGCGTGTCTTGTTACATCCCAAGCATGCTACCTTACCTTCCCCTTACCATCAGGTCACCTCGGCTCTCTCGTTCACCTCGTCACTCAATGAGTTAACTACCCTTTAGATTTGGAAAGCATCATCATCATTCTAGACTAGATATCATACCTAGACTTAAGCTTAGGGCCCAGGGTCTGCTTACAGGTCTAACCAGATTTGGCTGTATTTCTGTCCCAGATAAACTGGGAGCAAGACAGGAGAATGATAAAAAATAAGAACATCAAAAATAAAAATGATGCCATTGGGAAAAAGATTACCAGCAAACCTCATCCTAAGGTTAAAAAAACCAGTAGGTATATTTATTAAGCTGCTCATGCTTTAACTGCTGTAGCGATTTCGATAAAATTTTGTGAGAAAATAGTTTTAATAATAAGGAAGGACATAGGACTTATTCTACCCTGAGGTACTCGAGGTACCTGAGGTCGAATGAAAGTCACAAAAAAGTATAGCTAGCAAATGATATTAACGTGTTTGTATTATTAAAATTATTTCTCTAAAACGCTTCACAAAATTAACCTTTACATCTAGTATAGTTTCGTATCTAAATTCCACCGGAAAATACGAAATGAAACAAAACTGTCATTCATGCAAAACCACGTGTGGAACGTAAACTACATTATATTGGGGAAATTTTCCATTAATCACCACGCTGGGCAGGCGGGTTGGTGATCGCAGTTCCAGCCAGATCGCAGAATGACGCTGCTGCCCATCATCCGGTAGGATTTCTCTTGGTCGACTCTTACCACTTCCCGTGATGTTAAGGGATGGAGTTCACTATTCTAGGTACATGGGTAGTTTCGTATCTAGTACTGCTTCGTACCGAAATTACACTGGAAAGTACGACCTAAAACAAAACCTAGATCTAATCGTACAAATACCACGCGTGGATCGTGAATAAAACAGGAACAACCGTCTCGAAATGACATAAATTTATTTAAAGCTATTCAAAAGTTTACAATATAGGTTTTTTTGATTAAATATATCTGAATACCAAAAGGTTTTGGAAGATCTTTTCTTTACATTTAATGTTATTTATTCCATACATTATTCAATAAAATAAAATATAACTAAATCACTTCCATGAGCATAATTATATTATAATATATGTGAGTATATAATAAGCATCCTTATCGCTTAAAAAACATACATGTTAGGCGATATTTATAAGAGATTTAAATTAAGTTAATCGTATCAAAATATTATATTAAACGCAATTTAAAAAGTACTAAGGACATGAAAATGGGGCAAAAATTAGAAAACCACGAATAGCTCAGTTTACTTTAATTTTAACTGTTATATGAATAATTTATTATTAACGATAATAAAATAAACATTCGAAAATAATTCTCTTATGTATCCGGGGGTTATTAATTATTTCATAATCTCTAAAACTTAAAGTCCAACAAAGTGACTTTGCACTGACGGTAAATGTTATTAACTAAATATTTGATTTAAAAAGTAATTATTAATTTCTTGGATCATTACACAAGGCGGTTAGTATTTATAACATTTTATTTAAAACTTAACCAAATTTGTTAAAGCTATTACTTAATAAATTTATTTAAGGAAATGTACTGTAGCTGCTACCAAACATCTATCCTCAAATAAAATTTTAGAAATCCACCTAGAAAAAAATGTTCGATAATAAAATACTTCACTTAAATAGTATGGGTGTTTTCTATGTATATTAAATATGTAATATAAAAAAAGTATTTAAGTATGTTTATCCGTTATTTAGTATGCATAACACAAGTTCTCAATGACACTTTATCTCGAAACTAAATATTTGGTGTAATTGATAGAAATTATTATTATTATATTATTGTAAGATAACTTGGCTTCACAAGGATTTAAAATATTATTGTTTCAGATAAAGAGCTTCCTTGTCTCGGTATTTATATAATATATTGCATATAATATGATACAAAATATGTTTAAGAATTTAGTGCCTCTTTAGTAGATTTATAGAGATAATATAAGTAGGTACTTATACCTCGAGCATTAAATTAAAACATATAAATATTGGCAGGGTGTACTCATCACATTATAAATTGTCATACGGAAGTATAAAGTATTTATTAAATATTTTTAAATCTTACTCAATGATCTCAAATTTCAAGACATAAAAGGCACAGGTCCGTAAAATACTTTCCTCTAATTAATTAATTGTGATTTCTACGAGATTACTGTATTCTTACAATTCCTACAAATCAAAAACAAGTACAAGAAGCAATATGTCGTTACATTTAATTTAAAAAAGCACGCTAATGTGTAATGAAGTCCGATTCCAATTGGATATTAGGCAAAAGTGTGCGTACCGTACCTACCTACCGTCTGGGATGGCTGTTTAGGCACTCTCGGCCGCTGGCGAGGTCGCCACCAAGGTTACTCTACGCGGGAAACGAAACCGCCGCCATTTGGGCGCTACACTCGCTACCAGTACACACGCCAGACTCCCCCTGCCCTTACACAGAAAAAAAATAAAAAGTTAAACGCACCCCTTTAAAAAAACCGAGCGTTTCGCTTTCGCGAGTGACAAATTGTATCGTTGTAACGTCAGTGTAACTTCAATTGTAGAAAACTAAAAAAAAAATACTAGTTTATTATATTCGGTGAATAAATTTCGCAAACCCTTATCAGGGATGTAGATTATCGAGAATTTATCAACGCTATAGGCGCGCATTGACTTAGTATTGAGCTCGGCCCGCGCGCCGCTAGGCCTAAATGACCGCGCGCGCACGCGAATCCGTGCAAATTTTCGCATCGATACAAATGTAAAATTTCCAATAAGATTCTTATAGGCCTATTTAGAAAACGGTATCAAAATGATCTGTAGACTCTGTAGAATGGGACTGATAAAGATTTTTCGCGAAAATCGAGCTCGAAATATTGTATTTTTCGCGTTTCAAGAAGGGTCGTCGTCGCGTCGATTCGAAGCTTATTATTGTGGCCGAGGAGTTATTGCAAGTGGATACTTTTGGAATAAACTCATCGAGATTGTAAGTAAATTTAATTCTAACTATAATTGTTATTAGTTTTAAGTAAAACTACCGTATTTTTTATCAAAATTGGGTGTTCCAAACGCGCAGCGTCGAAACACGCCACGTCGTGATCATCGCCAAAACCGACGAGATTAAAATTTGCAATCTTAAAAAATATTATGCCAAATCTTCTTTTTTTAATGGTTTTTTATTAAGTAGGAAAGATAATTACATCAAAACTGTCGAATACTAAAGCACATTGTCTGACTCTACCGAATATTTAGGCCTAAATCTGAGCCTAGGATATAGAAGAATTCAGATTTTTTGCCTAGCAACAGCCTGATTTTTGGAAAAAATCTGTTAAATCTTATTAATAAACGTAGAAATTATTGGCAAATGTTCAAAATAGTTCATTTGAAAAAAATGTATAGAGAGAAAGTTACAAAATGTAATATTTTCTTGACTTTTTTTGCAAAGATGTGAGTCATTCCTATTTTAGATGTTTAAGAAAAAGGAGTCTTAAATTGACTAGAGTAAAACCTTAACGAAGCTTATATTGAAAAAGTATTTATCAACATAAAATACTTTTATTTATTGAAACTAATAGTAACTCATTTATTATATTAAATCTGTTTCAAAATATACTGCGTCCAACTTAAAGTTCATTAAAAAGAAATACTTTGTAGAAATTAAATGTTTGAGAATACATAATTAATTGATATTACATTTAGAACATATAATAATTCCAGTAGACATATGATATTTACAGACATTGTAGCTACTAAGGGCTTTTAAAGTAATTTGCTGGAAACGAATTTATTCACATAGTAAAATTTCGAAATAACTTTTTAGTAATTAGTATATTTTTAGGGAATTTCATTTTCGGATTTTTAAGACATTATTTTGTAAAAGCACGTAATTTTTGAGCATTTGAGTAATAAGAACTTAAAATAAATAAGTTAATTTCGGCTGTCATCTTCAAGATATTTAAAATATTGGCTAGGTGCCAATTTTTTGCAATATAGTTTTTCGTTGTATGTAAAAAAATGCTATAAAATACTAAAATAATAAAAATTGGTAACACATTTCTGGAATATTTACGTCGTTATTAACATCAATTTTGATATAATTCTGTACTTGCTTGAAAAAATATGCAACTCAACATTGAATTTTTATAAATTTTGTTACATATAAAAAAACATATAATTATGGTGTTATTTTTTATAGTTGATGAAAATGTATTTATTTCAAATATAGTAATTACAATTAAATAAGATAGTTCTTAATTCTGTAGTATCGTTTAAAGATAATTTGTCTATAGTAGTAGCGAAGATCTAATAATTTTTTCATATAGGTACATATGTATATATTTTATATTATGTTTTTGGTATATGTGATTATATAAACAGCAGACACAAAAGAAGTAAATTCTTATTTTAGCTCTTGTTTTGTGTTTTTTGGAAATTTACATAGCTTTACATCACTGTTTGAAAAATAATAAATATTATTTATGGTTCACAAAAATGCTTGAGATATTGTTTTATTTTCTTTCTTTGTAAATGCGTAACAGTGTTTTCACATCCATAGATAAAAATCAAAAAGAGGAAATTAAAGAAACTTTAAGTGCTTATATAGTATCCTTATAATTTATTATTTTTATAGTTATTTACTTTTACTATACTAACCTACAGAATATTTAGACTTCAACGATGACAAACTACTGGCATTATAATACCTAAGGAAGATTAATCTTAGTATTTGTGGCCTCGGTTACGTGGGAAGATAAAATGCTATTTTTCATGTCTGTAGTGAACACAAACAGGTCAGGTTTGAACTTGGTTCTCATTGGCTTTATTGCGGTCTGATAAGCTACTTACGTCGTTTTAAAAAAAGATACCAATTCCAATATAACATTTGGAAATATTATGAACCGTTTGTTAGTACTTTTTAAATATATTTATTAGGAACCGTATTTTTTAAAAAAACAAAATATGTCGTGTTATAGTTTTGTCTGCGGTAAAAGGATGTATAACTGTTTAATTTCTTATGGTTTAAAATAGTTTAAATTTCTAAGACCATGGAACAACTATTCCTTTTATTGTAACGAAAAGGCTAGAGATTTTTTTTAATGATTTTAGTTTTTTTTAATTTTTAGCTGCACGTTGAAAGACCTGTCTGTCATATTTTTGAACATATTCTAAGTTAATCTGAACTCAACATACATAAGTTGTTTAACACTCTAAAATTTTATCAGTTTAGGTAAAAACAGTGCATCAAAAACAAATCGAGGTTTTTCAGTGCGGTGCCATACATACAGTTCATACATTTCAATACAGCTGGTATTCAAAAGAAATTATTGAAGTATACAAATTTTAAATACAAAACATAACTAGAATAAAGGTAAACAAGATACAATTTAAAAATAACTAAAAAAGAGAGGTTAAGTTTATACATAACCTAAAATGTATTTTTCATCACATATTTAAGGATCGTTACACAATGAAAGCTATATTATCCCGCTCCTGAGGTCGTAGGTTCGATTCTCACACATGAAAAATGTTTGCATGCAAGAATATGTATATTTATACAATTGGAATTATGTATTTATTCAATAATCATAATCGGCCTGAAAACCAAAAACAAAAATTGGTCATAAATGGTTTTGAAACCGTAGTGCTTTTGACATGTTTAATTTTAACCAGTTTTTATGACTTTTAAACATATTTTACTATAAAACGGGTTTTAACTTATGTATTTTGTTATCACCCGTTATAACTAGTTGGTATTATCTTTTACAGATATAATTGTCAAAGTTCTTTTAAAAATCTTTCGTTTTCTTTTTTATGTGACTTTTTTGACCTTGGAAAGTTATAAAATATATTTATCGATAACTGTAATTATTGCAAGATGCAACGCAACATAGAAATAATATTTTCTAAGCTGCTATCGTAATTAATTATTATAAAAAAATACTAAGTTTGAGTTGGCTACTTAGTTAACTTACTTCATCATCATCATATCAGCCCATAAACGTCCCACTACTGAGCACGAGCCTCCTCTCACAAACCAAGGTGCGAGGGTATTGGGTCATACTCCACCACGCTGACCCAGTGCGGATTGGCGGAGGCAGGTGTATGGCGTCCTGCTGTTAGAATTTATCAACGTACTTAGATTGTAGTTACTTGTTGACTATTTAACAACAATTTAGTTGTCTAGAATAGTCCCATCTCACGGAAAGGCGTAAAAACCGACGAAGAGAAATCCTACCGGATGATGGCAGCAGTGTCATCCTGCGTACTGGCTGGAACTGCGATCACCAACCCGCCTGCCCATCGTAATCTATTGGGGAGGCTAATGTTCAGCAGTGGAATTTAAAAAATATTATGATAATAATGTGGTGGACGACCGATATGGTGTGGAGGTCAGTATACCTGCACTTCACTCCAAAGGTCGTGGGTTCGATTCCCACACAGGACAAATCTTTGTGTGCATGAACATGACAATTTGTTCTGGTCTGGGTGTTTAAGTATGTATTTACAAAAAAAAAGTATTTAAGTATGTTTATCCGTTCTTTAGTATCCATAACACAAGTTCTTTGTGATACTTATCTTGGAACTAAATAATTGGTGTGATTGTATGAGAATATTTATTTATTTAATGTTTTGTAAGAAAATATCTTGGGGAACACATAGCTATAATTTTCCACACAGCTTGTGCATTACGAAACCCTTGAGAAGTTAGCAAGTTTATTAAACAACGTCAAACGATTTTAATATAGGTGTATAATTATACTAAATAGGTAAACTTAAATATAAGCGAAAATCATTTCCCGTGCTCAAGAGTACTTTATTAAGGCCAACGGAATAAAATTAACTAAAAATATTCTGACGCTTTTTCTTTTAAAATAATTAGGGTAAAATTAATTACGTTTCAAGTTGACTTTCATGTTAAAATATTACATGACACACATTATAAATTAAATGCAAATGTAGGCCAAATGACAAACGATTAAAGAATAAAAGTTAAGAATAATTAATTATTGGAAACTGCCCAACTTTCTATTTCGAAACGGGATGTCAGAAAAGGACTTAGGGTACTTTTTATTCCAGAAGTGCCTGGTTTGCGGGACTTAAATCCAGCGGGTGAGGTCATTGTGCATTTTTAACTGGTTAAAAATATGATTAGCGTCTGTCTTAATATAGTAACAGTGGAATGCTAGTTAAAAAAATATGTATCCTAATGCCCAATTTTATCAAAATTGGTTTAGTTGTGAAACCAGCTAACATATAAGCATACAGACAAACAAACATACTTCCTTTCTTACTTGTAAGTAGTAACAATGTTTGGACAAGAGCCCGCGTAACTCATAGTTCCTAACTATGTGTAGCTATGTCATAATTTATCAAAATTGGCCTAGCATTTTGAACTTGAACGTCTGTACAGACAGACATAATAAATAACGAAGATTTCGTTTTAAGTTAGATATTTTTAAATACTTGATAAATCCTCACAATGAACCTGCTTTGATTAAAATACAAACTCTTGCCATACTTTTATATCAGTCAAGTATGCAGACATCATGTAGCTTACCTGTTGGTAAGCTGAAGGTAAGTGAATAAGGTCTATTGTTGAGGGTCCATTGGGCCCCTGATGTCCAACTGAAAGTATAATTACCATCTCAGCCACATGAAGTCCATTGATGAACATAGACCTCTACAATTGATCACATTACATGAACTTAAGCCGCCTGCATCCATAGGCTACCCGCCGTTATCATCATCACCATCGAAGAACCGTAACGGCTCAAGTCTACTTCAAGGGTACCTTCTCCTGCAAAACTTATCTGCTATGACGGTCACTCTAGTTCTCCTACGAATCTTCTCAATTCTGAGTTGGTAGACCCTGAGCTTTCTTATAAGGCCTGACAGGCACCACGGCTCAGTATTGTACGTCAGTGCTGACCAAACTGGTCACTGGATAAATACTTCAGGGTATAGTGTCTCTTACCTACAGCAAGCTATTATCTACATACCATGGCTACAGAATTATGCGTAAAGGTCCACCATCATCACCACATTTAAAGGAAAGGTTTAATGGATTAGAGATGAAGCCTGGTTCTGCTTAAATTATGATGACCTGAGTACCTCTCCAATTGCAGGCCAGTGACAAGATCAAAGTCAACTCTGACTCGACTCCATAACCTTACCAAGACCTTCGCTTCACCAAATCTGATGGAAAGTTTGGATCTTCCCTGTCAACTAGTTTCAAGAACTACTTCAGTGGTCAAACATACGGGTAATTAGGCCAGTCTACTGCTGTTTCTTCCTAATCAGCTAGGCTGTCGATAAAGTGTGGTTCACTGAATCAGATCCTTTGGAGACTATAGTTTTTTGGAACACAGTCTTTGCAAAGCGAGAGCATCCAAGATTCAGCTCTGTAGGACACAATGACTATAGATTTTCGTCTTGGCTTTCGTTAAAATGCCTTGTCTTAATGATCACATTCTGCCTGATGGTAAGCAGTCGATGCAGGCGATAAATAATGGAAGCGCTTCATACCTTTTGGAGAAGGAAGGTAAAAAGATCGCCCTCACATGTGTACCCGAGAGTAACTACACCTGGCAACAAATTTTAAGTTTATCTACTGCCACGTCATATTTAGATTGCATTATGACCCCGAATGTCTGGTGTCTTGTCTTGCACGTGTCACCCCTGATATACGAGGACGAAGCCCGTTACTTCATTTCACTAGTGCACGCTTTCGGCATGGCTCGCGTCACACTTTTGCACATCACACCGAAAACACATTTTTCTTACTACAATCTGATTTCCTCCTGGTATATGACGTATCACTTCATCAAAGATGAACGTCACTGAAGTTACGCTTAGATATAAAATAATGGTACCCTAAACTAAGATTTAGTACTGAACTGATGTGAATAATAATACCATATATATTTAAAAACATTTCTACTTAAAGCTTCAACATTAAGCGTTATTTTATTTTAATTTACTGGCACAAAAAATAGACATTCACCTTACCTTAAAAATATACCTTTAGAAGAGTACCGTACTACCATCAGGTGAGCAGTCAAGTCTGGTATTTCGAGTAATATTATTCGTATAACAACAAAATCTAAAGTACTCCAAACAATGATATGTCATCAGCCGGGTATCGAATCCCGGAGCCAGCTATCTCAGCCACAACCCGCAGTTCATCAACCCCGCATGATGTCATGGACAATTACTGTATAGTTTTTTTAATATAAGTAGGTACTTGATTTGAGTTCCGCTTTCGAGATTTTTTGTTCTAGTCTAACCGTCTTTATTAACTGACTATTTGACGAGCGTATTTTCGAAAATCTAATCTTTCCACTGTTCTGTCTGCTTGTCGATGTCGAGGAGAGGCTTCTACAGTTCATGATGAGTAGAATCCAAGCCATGATTTACTTTCTGGGCACTATTTACCTCTGCTTGAGGCTTCTCTCTCAGATCATGATGGAGAGGGATCTAAGTCATCTACTGATCACAAGACTTGGTATTTCTATAGCAAAAGATCGATGTCCATCTTTTTGTTCTAATCCAACATTATTTATTAGCGTAGGTATTTTTTAACGAGCGTATTTTCGAAAATCTTGATGATGATGAGGATTCTCAGAGATCATGATAAGTAGGATCTAACCAATGATCTACTTATTAAGCGCTATTGAAAAATAGGTGGTAAACCATACCTCTAGGTTTAGGTTTTTCGCACAGATCATGATGATAAGAGGAATTTAGTATATTCTCGACTGTCAGACATCATTAAAAGATAAATAAGTAGTAAATTTATAGCCAATGTTAAAAAATGTATTCCAATAACTGCTTCATCGAAAGAGACGTAAATTTTTATATCAAGATAATTATTAAATTAGAAATGTTGGGTTAAAAAATAATACCTCCCATGGTTGGTAGACATATGATGTAACTGGTTGAATGGGGATCCTACCAAGATCTACGGAAGGAGAAGCCAACCTCACCAGCAAGTGGTGCACCTGCCAAACAACAGACGAGGCTCTGGCGATCATAGAAGTTCCCGGTAAGCGGCTATAGGCTCACCACCTATTATGTTGGACCACCAATATAACTTGACGTACTACATGGCTCTGCCTATCCCCTTCGGGAAAACAGGCTCGATATTATGTATGGATGTATAATTTTGCATAGGAACTCTTTGGTTTCAATTTGGAGGTTAATAAGTTAACATGTGTTTAATTTTTTTTTTAGTTAAGTTAAAAAAAACTAGTTAAAATCTTTTAACTGGTTTGCCAAGACTCAATATAAATCTAGTCTATCTTAACATACTAGGTCTGACCTAAATCTCTCTCACTCACCTTACACACATACCACGGTGTGAATAATGTGAATACCTGACAGCACAACAGTTTGACATAAATAGGTCGAGATGAGAGAAATATACACATACATTACCTAACCCCTATAGATTCTAAGCCTTTCTCCTACTATTTAAAAGCAATCTATAAAGTTGTTGCAAAGTGAACATTTAGAACTTTTAGCTTAAAGATCTTTAGGTAAAACGAGTCAATTGGTAGAAAAAAATAAAATATACTTTATTGTCTTTACGAACATGATAATTTAGATTCGTCAAACATTCACACACAGAATGGAAATTTGATATATTTTTTTTAACAACAATGAAAGAGATATGAGCGGTACCACAATAAAGAAATAAAAGCAAATGGGTTCTTTAGTCAGAATTTGTCAAGGTTTGTCAGTTTATCTGTTTGTTTGCTTCTTAGATGTTAGCCCTTCACACATATTTACACTAGATGAGTTTATATGATAACTTATATCAGCCAAAATTATATAGACTAGTAAGAAGACCCCGGGCCCTGAGCTTAAGGATAGGGCATAGGATCCTGGATAATGCTATGATGATGATAGTGGACAAGATTGAGATGCTATATTTATCTACACAGTTATATTAATCCAAGGGTGCATAATATCTCGATAGATATTCAGCTATCTATTTATAAGGACCCTTTTAATATAAAGTTTAAATAATAGAAACCTGTTTAATATAGATAAATAGTTGACCCAAAAACTTCTTTTATGACATAATGTTGTATCTATTTAATAACTATTATTTCTATAGATATCATTCTATTCATAGGGACGCCCTTTTTGATAGGGGAGTTTGAAATAGTTACATTTCTATTCATGCATAGTTGATATTGAAAGCATGTAAAACTATTATTTAAATTTCTTTTGATATATATTTTTGGGATTGATACAATATATGTACTAGGTTTTATGTTTACATGACAAATAACTGTGGGTATAAAATTTACCATATGTTCTGTTTTGAGTGTCTCTTGTGTATCATTGAAAATGTATCTTCTATGTATGCTTAGCTCTTTAAATCTACGCAACGGATTTTGATGTGGTTTTGAAGATAATTTATATTCATTAATAATAATAAGATACTATCTCTTCAACATCTTTTAAAGATCACGTCTTTCGACTCCATCCAATTTCATAACTCTACAGGCCTTGTTTTCATGGTCATTGCAAAATTTGCCAATCTCGTATCTTTATCAAGACACCGAACAACTATTTAACCCTTCCCGTCTTCAATAAGTCAATGTCAAGGTCCGTATGTCTGTGAATGTCAAATTAGTTAGCCAAAGGACAGGTCCTCAACACTCCCTTAGTCCTTGAAGATCAAGGATTCTCTCATATTAAATATGCGATTCTAACAGGTTCATATCATGTTTTAGTAGACTTTTGAAGGGTGCATATCATTTCCAATTCATTCTTAGTTCTTGGTTGAATTAAATTATTACTCTAACTGGTTCTTACAGACTGATTTGTTAAACTGTGTCTAGTTTTCTATTTCAATAAGTATCTAGTTACCTAGTAATGTCTATATTATGTAAAGGTTATGTAATGGAGCTACTTGAAAAGGGGATCGCTTAACTCCTCTTTACATATTTCATAGACACAATATTATTCATGACATTAACTAGTTTCTTGCGAGCGTTATTAAATAATGTCTGTGTTGAATTGAATTGTCTTGTCTGGTGTTAGTTGAGTAGGAATAATAGTTTTATGTTAATGATTGGGTTTTTATTGGATATGGGTACCTTTAGTGTTACATACAGTTGTGGAATAAGTTGCCAAGTGATGTCCGGGACAGTCCGTCAATCGTGTCTTTTAAGAAAAACTTAAAGAAGCACTTGCTATCGAGCTAGTCATTATGATTTTTTTTATATTTTATTTTTCTTTGTTTATTTATGTATATAAGTAGGTTTATATATCTGATATGTATCTTATATCATATTTTTGTATATGTATATGTGTAATATTATTATATTGTAGTGTGTTATTAATTCCCGCTAACTATCTCTCCCACTTCAGTTAAGGTTGACTGGAAGAGATTTCTTTTAGAAATAAGTCCACCTTTTTACATCGTCTTTTTCACATAAGGCTTTATTTTTTGTTATTGTTTTTTGTACATCTTCTCTGTCCTTTTATGTTGCTACCACTGAGCACTATTCTTACAAACCAAGATGTGATTGGTATTAGGTCATACTCCACCTTGATTGTCGAAGGCAGGTGTGAACCTTGAACACAATTTGTTGTCCTATATGGGAATCGAACCACGATCTTTGTAACTAAAGAACTAGTAGGTATACTATAGGTGTATATGTACTATCATCATCATCATCACAGCCCATTAACGTCCCACTACTGAGCACGAGCCTCCTTTCACATATCAAGGTGTGAGGGTATTGGGTCATACTCCACCAAGCTGACCCAGTGCGGATTGGCGGAGGCAGGTGTGTGGCGTCCTGCTGTTAAAATTTTTCAAGCCGCCCATTAGGCCTCTATCATGGCTTAACGACTACCACATTTAGTGATAACCGGGACCAACGGCTTAACGTGTCTTCCGAAGCATGGAAGCGCTCGATATCAAATGCCACACTAACGGTCACCCATCTAAGGACTGACCTCTGTAAACTCTGCTGTACTTCGGCAATCGTTTCCTACCACCGAGCGCACCGCAGAGCTACGAGCGCTTCTATATATACTATACATATACCTATATAAATACGACTTCCGCGCCAAATTAGACGTCAATATTATCTATATTTATGTCAAACGGTTTAGCAGGCCACAGATAAGCTAAACGTATCTTATCTGTCACAGATAGGCTATCTTAATAATGTAGGGCGCCTCCTCGTCTGTGTTGCTTGATTTTGCATAATGTCCTCGAATTAACACGAGTCTACGTTTCCCTAACCATTTTTAGTTTTATCTATTGCTTAGACTTGCCAGAGCTTCATACATACATTCACGCCTGTTTCCCCGAAAGGGTAGGCAAAGGCATATTACACGCCCACACTTCGCCAATTATAAATATATAGTTGGACCCACGTAATAGGTGGCGAGCCTATTGCAGCTTACCGGGCACTGTTATTCGCCAGAGCCTCGTCCGTGGATCGACAGGTGCACCACTTGCGTATGAGGTTGGTTTGAGCTCCTTAGGTCTTGTTAGGATCCCTATACACCCCAGAGCCAGAGCTTCACCTGATGGTAAATGATCACAATCATCATCCTCTTATTAACGTCACTAGCTTGGAATTAAACTAATGCTCTAAGCCCACTACTAAACACGAGCCAAGGAGAAAGTGTATATGGTCATACTCCAACACGCGCAAACCAGGCTGAGAGGGGGTTAAGGTTATACCAGGACCCAGTGCGGAATGATGGAGACAGGAGTGGCGTTTTGCTATTGGAGAATTTCAGGCCGCCCCTGTTCAGGCCTTGCTGAACGACTACCAGACTTTCAGTGGCATCCTTGGCCAACTGTTTCATGTTACTTCTGACCACGGTAGTGCTTGATATTAAATGCCACACAAATAATAATAAATAATAATAATTAAATAAATATTTCTGACACTTACACCAATTATTTAGTTCCAAGATAAGTATCATTAAGAACTTGTGTTGTGGATACTAAATAACAGATAAACATACTTAAATTAATTTGTAAATTCGTACTTAATATACATAGAAAATCACCCAGACCAGAACAAATATTTGTTCATGCACACAAAGATTTGTCCTGCGTGGGAATCGAACCCACGACCTCAGGAGTGGAGAGCGGGTATACTCGCCATCACGCCATATCGGTCGTCAAAAGAATATACATAGCTATGCCGTTTGAACAGAATTCTGCAAAGCAATGTTCATATCGTTCAGAGTCTACTCTCGTTACCATGGCCTGCGTTACTTCCTGCTATGTGCTCCACACTCGCACAATAATTATTTTCTAACAATTACACCAATTATTAAATTTTTATTTTTTCTTAAGTACCGAGACTTTCTTATCTATAATTCTTAAAAATATTTCATCCGCTTAAGCACCATTTCTACATACAACAAATCTTATATTATTTGTAACAAACATTCCTATAATCACCTACCTATAAAGAAAATAATTATTTAGGAATATTAGTGTTGTAGGAAGGCGTGAGGTGAATGAGATTTCCAGGGTCTTATAATGTCAGCTATCTGAAATTCAATGTCAAAACGGTCAAACTCTTTTAGATATTAGACACAGCAAACAGGCAGATAGACAAAACTTAAAAAATATATTTTACTTTCACATTACAAGCAGACATTTAAAATTTACTCTTTACTTTTGGATAATTTAGAAACTATAAACTATAAACATAACCATCATTGACTCCTTTAATAATATAATATGAGGTCAATCGGTCATGTCATACGAGTATAGCTTCGTTGTTTTTTTATTTGTGTTTTTACCTTTATGTAAAATTGTTTGTATGTATCTTCTTATGTTTGTGTCAATGCATGCCGTGGTGACTTGTAAGTAAAACAGCACTTAGCTTTTAAGTATTAACTGTGTTTGTTATGTTCATTTTTGGTGTATGTTTTGTTAGTCGCCCGAAATGTAATAAATAAATAATGTTATAAATTTGTCTGTAATGGTTGTACCGGCCTAAAATAGTTATCTTCTCCTCCTTTATCTCACGGGGAGTCGTAAGAGTCGACAAGGAAAAATTCTACCAGATGATGGGCAGAACTGCGATGCCCAGCGTGGTGATTATGGACATATACCCTCAATATAATGTAATCTATTGGGGAGGCCAATTTTCAGCAGTTTACTTTCTACAACTGAAATGATGATAGACTTGTCTTGTGCGGGAATAGAGACCAGGCTGTCTAACTGCGGGATGTCTACAAACGTTTGATAATGTACAATGACTTCATATGTTCTGATACAAAACATTAATTGGTGTAGGCGACTCCATTATTATTAGTTGTGTCGATGAGGTCGTCGACCCTTCGGATAACGATTGTATTATATAAAGTCTCTTTGTTTATTAACTTGTGTGTCATATATCTAATCATTATATATTAAATAGTTTACGCAAAACCGTTAAATTATAACAAACAAACTTTGGTTTAAATTGACCGTATTCAAATGCTTTAAGGCGTAACATTATGACGCACGACGCATGCGTGACGATGTACGAAGACGAACTTATCACTGTAAGAGATCTCTTCCAGCCAATATTAAGGGAAACATGTGATTCGATACAATTAGATATAGGCCTACACATGATACAACATTAAACATATAATCTGAATTTGTCCTATGTGGGAATTGAACTTACGACCCTAGGAGCAAAGAGCAGGTATATTGACCTTTTCGTGCTATCGATGGTCGATTCGTAGTTTTATTATTGATTATTGTTGAGCTAGCTGGTACCCACGACTTCGTCTGCGCAGGATTATAACTTAACACAAAATATATATAAATTATAGCCAGTAAAAAGTAACAAATATAATTTGTGATATTACTAAGGAAAGTGGTGGTTCTTTCTGTAAGGTTCTTATTTGTAATCCAGTCACCTAATTTTAATAAATACTGAAGTATTCATATACGGAATCTCGGAATATAGTGTGGGTTATTTTTGTACCTACATATTCACAAATCTCAACTGTATATCGTCGCCGTTAAATGTAAATGATATCAATTTTTATAATAAAATCAAAGGTCATTAACTTGTTTACTGACTTTAGACAAAGTAATCTCGATGGTTGTCTGGAACCTGAAATCCCCCTGATTATTTTTTAGTACAAGTACCTACTCATTATCTTCACACAAAGGTGAGAGGGTACTGGGTCAGCATGGCCCGTCATGCAGACCCACACCACACCTCCGTGTTCGGCGTCCTGCTGTTGGAATTTTTCAAGCCGACCAATGAGGCCTCTATATTGGCTTAAGAGGCTATTCATAAATTACGTCACACATTAATGGGGGGGGTTGACGAAGTGTCACAAGGGGATAGGAGGGATCCTAAATATCGTGACGCCAAATTTCATAATCCAGGTCCTATAAACATTATAGAACTGCTGTTTTAATGTTATCATTTCTTTGCAAAATATATGACATCACACTAAGGAGGAGGCAGTCTCACAAGTGTGACCAGCTGTGACAAGGACGGAGTGGGGGGGGGGGGGGGGGGGTCAAAAGGTGACGTAATTTATGGATGCTCCCTAAGTACTAACACATACAGTCCAGGACCAACATCTTAATGTGTCTTCCGATGCAAACAGACGAGTTCTCCTGCTTCAGTTCCGCATGCTCACTTGGTACCCCACCCACCTATGTCATTATAAAAGCTTCGAAGAATCAATTAAAATAAAAACTCTTCCACGGGGCAAAATGGGCCATGCAAGAGAAGCCGCAGTCTTCAAGTAGTATGCAGCAAACCATCTGTTGAAACACTTTACAACGAAATGCGAATTGAACAAATGAGATTTCACACCTGTACAAACTACCGGCACTAATACACAGATAGTCAGTACACCACCGCTGGTACGTGTCGCCAAGATTGGGTGACGAACGAAAACGTATGGCCTCGAGGATGGTATCTGGTCAGGGTTAGATCGTCCGATAGGCAATAGGCATTTGCCTAAGGGCTTTGCATCGACGAGGGGACTAAGCAACAAAAAACAATTTTAGAAAAAAATCTTTTATATATAACAAACCATTCACTATCTTAGGTGCATTGCATAAGGGCCCTTATACCTATATTATATTAATATATTTGTTATACCATTGTGGATTCAATTACGTACTAAATACTATAGAAGCAATTACGTATACGTTTATAAGAAAAAACGTTAATGCTATAAATTTACGGGTCAAAGTGGCATCTCCGACTCAACTGCACTCTTTTGATATATTCTTCAATAAAAAATATTTTTTTCCCCAGACATACCAAGCCATGCGTCTAGGACTGTAGCTGCGTGTTCCAGGAGCTGTTCCAGACCGAGGTGGACTGGTCATCAACTCTCCACCTAAAGACGCTGTCTACTTCCTCGTCAAATCAGGTATTTTAATAGACATATTGTATTTTTAAGCGTGTTATATTATTTATAACCATGTTTAAAAATTCCGTTAATATGCCGAGATGATGATGATGGTATTATATAAAAATATTCTTAAACAACTGTTTACACGTACCAAAAATATTTTCTATTAAGTATTATCATAAAAGCTAAGGTATTTCTTTATTATATGATAATATATAGAATAAAACTCCGTTGGCATAATATTCAAAACGTATAACTTTTATTTAATCAAAAGGACATTGTTTACTTTTATTATAACAACCAATATTAGGAAGTACCTATCATTGTATATTGGAATGAAAATCATGATTGTATGGAAATATTTAAAAAATCCTTTAAGATAAACAATAGGTATAACATAAAAGTTTACGCTTCTTCTCATTCTTTATATTATATGATTCATAACGTATAACATGTATTTATGGATTCTTACCAAAGAACTCCGTAACATTTTACTATAGTTTAAAAAGTCGATAGGACAGTACAATTATTTATTTAAGTATTTTCATATTTTCTTTGTACAATATTCTTTTATTGTACTTATTTATTTTATTGCTAGTGATTTCCCCCTTAAATCCCGCTGCTCACGCCCTTGTCTCATGTGTACAATCAAAAGCATTGCGAATTCTTCCTAAATAATATTATAACTTATGTTTAGTGCTACTTGTACAAAACCTTTTTTATTCATATTGTAACCGCATTACTTTATGTGACGCTGCGTGACAGAGTAAACTATTACCAAAGTCAAGCAGTGCTCACAGTTGTCTGGGATGGGTGACCAATTGTGTGGCATTTGATATCGCTTACAGAAGGCATGTTAAGCCGATTGTCCCGGTTATCACTGTTTGTAGGAGTCATTAAGCCAAGTTAAACTTTATATGCTACCCAATACGGCCTATTCTAGCGTTGCATAGACTGCATGCTCGCTTCGCTTGGTTAGCTTAGCTTGCGCTTTGTTTTGATCACTGTTTAAACCTGACCCCTCAATTTTATATTATGTTGTTACTTTGTAGTTATTTTTTGTAACTGGGGAGTATGCAACCCCGTCCCTGATGCTTGTGTCTGTTGTGTAAGATTAAATGCGACGCGAATTTTAATCTGCAGCGTGTGTGTTGTATACTGTAAAAACACAATTTGTTGTTATATATTGCTTTCAGCAAAAAAAATAATGTTATTTATCTATTTATGCACAAATAAAATAAAAATAAATACAAAATTATAACAGACATGTACAACGGTAGGTATCTACTGCTTATCTCTAAAAGGAATTTCTACCAGCAGACCAAAGAAGAAAAAATGCAATTGTTAGATTGTTGATATTAGATTATTTTATAAAATCTTATATGTTATACCAGATGATTTTTGTGTCCCAAAAAAGCAATAAATTTATTTTCTTAAAGACGACAAAGAAAAATATACTGATTTCAAACTGGTTAAATTGATATTGTGGATTAATTTGACATAATAAACATTATAGTAAGAAAATATTAACGTTATAACTCTAAGTATGGTAAGTTAAATTAATATTATATGATATGAACGTTCTTGAAATGAAATTATACTTAATGAAATTAAAACACGCTATATGTGTAAATTTACAGTTATTCCATACTAACTTTATTTTATTCAAAAGAGAGCAGAGGATATTCAACTTACACAAGTTTTTCGCCCGACTTTTCCCGACTCAAGCTCCCATTTGATATGTTTTAAGTAATTTGTCATTGTACTTATTGTTTGAGTGAAACTTAGGTTTTTGACCAATGTGCAATAGATAACATAACAATATTCAGACGTAGAATAAATATACAAAATAATGAAATGAAAAATTATTTATTTCAACATTACACAACATTATAAAGTAAAAGATATAAAGGAATAAAAAGGACACGTGAAGGTTGCATGATACAGAAAATGGCCCCTGTTCAGTATTTGCAGTTAGTCTGTGAACAAACCCAGTGCACTGGATATTCAGCAGGGGCCAGATTCAACATAAATAAAAATTATTAACCGGTAGGTAATTTAAAAAAATATTAGTAAATAAAATTAAAAAAACACGCCAGCTGTTACGATGATTCCAAATTGTTCAGAACTATTTTCTAATTTGAATTCCATCCCAAACTAATAATTAGGATGTCATAACCAGTCGTGCACAAGGAGCAAGGCGCCTGTCTATTGGCCTAGCCGAAAACATAATACCACAGCTTATCTTGTTCCCTATGGCCAACCGGGCCTATCCTAGAGCAAGATAATTGAGAGTGTATATATTTTTTACCTTTGCCTCGCGCCCTCGTAAAGAAAAAAAGGGTCCGGCCAATCGGAGCGCGGCGTTGTGGAATCCTGCTATTTGAATTTTGATTTATTTTTGACAGTTCGCTTTTGGAGGGAAATAGGGATTCTTGTTTGTCTATTCTATTTTGTGTGCAGTGTGTTAGAGTAGCATTGTTAAATTAGAAGGTGTTTTTTTTGACTTGTCACAGTATCTTAGGGGCATGGCTATATACTTAGATTATAACGCAATTTTAGAAGCTTTTATAAGCTTATCCTGTCTGTATAAAGAAGTCAGGTAGTGAAATCGAAATATACAAATAATTAGGCACACTTATTATTGAATGGTGAACGCTAATATACATATGTCTTAGTTCTAAACAAATTATTGTTTATAGGTTATCTAGTATGTCTGAAGTCTGAATTTAGAGTGAAACTAGCGTGTTTTTTTATAAATTATATAATCTGTTATAATGACAGACTTATATAAAAAAGCACTTGACCTTTTGGTATAAGACTGTCAGCCAGTTGGACTTACATACTCAGGGTTCCGCACAAGACAAGAGTTATCAAAAAATATTAAGATTTTAAAATATTCATCGTTTCAGCCATTTGAGGTCCACTTCTGAACATAGGCCGCCCGTATTTTCCGATCGATCTTGAGCCGCTTGCATTCAGTTTTAACAATTATATTAGTTTCTCCTCACTGTCCTAGCAGCATACGAAACCAGATAGTTTTTAAAACATCGATTTGAAAAATTCTTTAACTATTAGGAAGTAGTTATTCTCTACGAGTAGCATAGGTGACATTGGTCATATTATTATTATCGCTGGATGGAATTAGAAATCCCTATGAAAGCCATTGGAAAATTTTAAGACTCGCGGGCCGAGATGTGGCAGAAGCTACTAGGTACTTGCTTCTTGGCGGGAAAGTGAAGCGTCATATAGTTTTGTTTTATTTTCTAAAATTTGTGATATTTCGAACTTTAATGTGTACTAACGGTGGATTATTAAGTGTTTGTGAACGTAGGTACATGAGAGTCGGTAAATGAAACAAAACAGTGGAAAAATTTTTCAAATTCTCTCAAGAAGTCCATTTGAGATCTCAGTATAGTCCGACATCTTTACTGAGGACTCAAGGGGTTCAGGGGGAGGGCATCTAATTTATCATCTGTATCACCACTCATTCTCATGTACTATAATTTATATGTTAGTAATATATCTCTTACTTGACACTGGCTAAATTTACAAACAGCACGAAGCCATTATTTAAAAGAAAAGAAAAAAAAGCTACTAGATAGACATGATTCTGATGTCTTATAACTCCCTGAATTAAGTTAGGGATTTCTATGAAAACTACAATAATGTTAACCATGTAAATACAAATAGGTCACACTGATGTAGGCTCGGTCAAAACTTCACCTAGGAATAAAATATTATGCTGTTTTATAAAATTTGAATTGTAGCAGTAAGATTGCAATTTAGCAGTAACATGAGACAGGACGTAATCCATGAAAAAGTCGAAACACTGGCTGTCATACAACGTGCATTTTATCAAGACTTTTTTTATATAGTTTAACGACTCTGGCTCCTTGGATTTTGGCACGGACACAAGAATTCCCGCTCGATAACGCGGGGCGCATTTAATCTTGAAAGAGGTTAGGATTCTCAAATTGATACTTGTAATTTCTTTTTAATTTTTCTCAAGGCTTATTTTCTATTTTTACATACATACCTACATCATCTCATGGCCATATATCCCAGATTTGGTAAGCAGAAACCTTGCTACTATTTAAAAGGGATTAAGCCGTAGCAAATTCACGTTTAGTTCAGACATTAGGTGTTTACGAGAGGTGACTAGCTAGCTTTTTGAGGTAACGCTACCACACGGCAAGTTTTTACTTATTTTACGGCTTTCAAGTTGATGAATTGACAATTTAAAATGTTACCAACCATTCATTTAGCTTTCTCTGTTAGTAGTTTTAAATTTAAAAAACATCGTAGGATTTTTTTTATAGGTTAGCATTCACTCTCCATATTTAAGAGCATTGCTTGCTGTGAATAAACAACATGAGAGCCATACAATTTCTTACTGTAGGGACTGTTAGAGGAGCCTAAAGAACGGCTCATTCAGTGAACGTCATGTGGAGGTGACCTCAAAGGAATTCAAAGTAGTCGCCGCTCAACATTGAATATCTCGCTCATAATGTCTGTCATCTTAAATATTGCTCATCAGTACCTGAACGAATAATGTTATCAGTACCTGAACTAGTAGTATGTACTACCTAAATAATATCTAGTTCTATTTCCTAGGAGCTTAACAAGGACTGAATCTGACAAGAAATGATTTGTATGATCGACATTTTATGAAATAAAAAATCATCGATCAAAGGCACGTCTGGCAGTTCATAGAGGTGTGCTGGTAACTACACTAACGCATGGAAGCGAATGTTGGTTATGGCAGAAGAAACATGAGAGTAGGATTAATGCAGTAGAGATGAGAGCACTCAGATGTTTTCTAGGTGTAAAATTGGGTGATAGGATTAGGAATGAAGTGATAAGGGCCAAAGCTGGTGTTAAAGAGAAAGGTATGCTTAGATGGTTTGGTCATGTTGAGAGGATGAATGAAAGTAGACTGACGAAAGTGATTTATGATGGACAAGTGAATGGAAGTGTTGGGGGGGACGACCACGTAAGACCTTCCATGACCAAATCCAGAAAGTTTGGAGAAAGGGCAGGTCAAAAGTACCCTAAACCGACGGGCGTGTATGAGGAGGTTAATGAGTGTAAATGAAGCTAAAAGTGTGTGCGAAGATCGTAGCAAGTGGAAAGATGTGATCTCTGCCTACCCCTACGGGAAAGAGGCTTGACATTATGTATGTATGTATTAAAACGACATATGCACTAGCCTTTTAAACTAAGTACCACACTTGTAAATCGAAATAACCGAATGGCTATTTTTGATTTTTGTTTTAAGTATTCTACGATTTATTCTACGTTTTACTAATGTATAATTGACTAGTTTTTAATCTCTAATTTCTATGGTATACAAAAAAAAATTATTAATATTAAATTAAATTAAATAAATATTAAATATTCTCTTACAATCACACCAATTATTTAGTTCCAAGATAAGTATCATTAAGAACTTGTGTTATGGATACTATATAACGGATAAACATACTTAAATACTTCTTTTTTGTAAATACATACTTAAGATATATAGGAGAACACCCAGACCAGAACAAATATTCATGTTCATGCACACAAAGATTTGTCCTGTGTGGGAATCGAACCCACGACCTCTCGAGTGAAGTGCAGGTATACTGACCTCCACGCCATATCGATCGTCAATTATTAGTGTTATTTATTATTGCAGGCCAGTGTAGACGCAAAATTACCCAATCTACGTACTATGACACCGAATAATCCTGCCCCACTCAATCTATCATTGTGTACCAAACATCAGTTGATTCTGCATTTCGCTTTGTGACCCGTGTACCTTCAAAACTCTTTACTAAAAAAAAACACATTACGAACAGGGGGTTTTGCATCGCGGCAGAGCGAGACGGCAAACAGACGACCATAGGTGTGAGCGAGAGGGGTGTATGTCTGCGACTGCAGTCACCGCGAGGGGTGAGGCAGGCGGCCTTTGTAATTCACTGCATTTTTGAACACAATAATTGTACGGAAAGTTTAAATGATAATAATAATGTGTGATTGTTAATGTGCAAACGACAGACCATGTAGTTATAAAGTACAGAACCAGCGTAGACGGAGCCGCGATCTAATGCACATTGCATGTGTGCCGGGGTCAGCTAGAAGTCTGAACTGTCACGCATGACGCACTTTTAACTATTCATTATTTTTTAATTATATAGGTGAGTGGCTTCCGCCCGCGGTTTTCCCCGCGTGGCCCCCTGTTAACGGAATCCCACAGGGAAAACTATTAATTTCGGGCTAAAAGTTGCCTGTCCTTTTCAAGAACCCGTCTATGTATTAAAAAAAAGCCTGTGAATTATCAACCTACTCGTATAGCACATCATATACAGGAGCAGTTTCTAACTCATCCTCAAACTCCGTATAAGAGGCTCCAATATATTTTAGATGTGCAATTGACTTGACAGTTGACACTTGACAGACAAATTGATTGAGCAGTTTCATATGTTGCCCTGTACTTACAGTAGTATTTATACGTATGCAATTGCAACAAAAAAACGTATTTATTGTATTTTTATACATTGTCTAGAAACCCAGAACAAATATGAATGTTTATGCACACAAAAATTTGTCCAGAGTGGGAATCGCACAAAAAAGAAAGTATGTAAGTATGATTATCCGTTGTTTAATATCCATAACACAAGTTCTTAATGATACTTATCTTGGAACTAAATAATTGGTGTAATTGTCAGAAAATATTTGAAATTCATTTATTCTAAGAACATGATATTTCTAAGTACATAAAGGTGCTTTAAATAATTACAATGATCGGCATATTCGGCAGATTCTTGGTGTGTACATTTATATAAATATTGTCATATTATCATCATCATCACATCATCACAGCCCATTAACGTTCCACTACTGAGCACGAGCCTCCTCTCACATATCAAGGTGTGAGGGTATTGGGTCATACTCCACCACGCTGACCCAGTGCGGATTGGCGGAGGCAGGTGTGTGGCGTCCTGCTGTTAGAATTTTTCAAGCCGCCCATTAGGCCTCTAACATGGATTTACGACTACCACATTTAGTGATAACCGGGACCAACGGCTTAACGTGCCTTCCGAAGCACGGAAGCGCTCGATATCAAATGCCACACAAACGGTCACCCATCCAAGGACTGACCTCTGTAAACTCTGCTGTACTTCGACGATCGTTTCCGACCACCGAGCACCGCAGTCATATTATACTTTCAACTATTTAAGAATAAAGACCGCAAGACGTGTAGAGGAGACAAAATGTTCGAGTAGTTACTAGAAGTAGAAACTCCTTGGTAAGTTACAGAGAAGTTTCAAAAGTGCTAATCGCTTCTTTTTATATAACTTTCAACTTTACTTTAATGGTGTTCATGTTATTATAATATATTTTTAATGTACTGTGCTTTCTTTAAATAATATTTTATGTAACTTATAAATGAAATTAAAAACTTAAAAGTATTTTTTGTCTATACAAGTCATAAAGTTTCGTATCAGGTTAGATTTGGGAATGATTTAATAAGGGTGCACTAAAGTTACAATAAATATATACACAAACATGATGACTACGCAATTCTAGTTTACTAGTAAAAGTATAGGAAATTGTGAGATTGTTTAATGAAATGAAAAAGGAATTTTACAATTCTATGGACATACATTTCTCAAAAACATTTCCACTGCAGTTTCAAACTGTTAATAATTACCACTTAGGTGGCTCTTAATAATTAAGTTGTCAAGTCCTATAGAAGACAATTCTGGAACACGTTCCTTAAAGAGAATAATTAATATCCTTACTTCAAATGAAGTTATTTTAAACTAATTTGTAGACATGCTAGAATAACGTGATACACACCATATGTGTGATTCTCTTTGAATATAAGCTGCTTAATTATATATTAATTCAGTAAGGAACTTATTCATTGGTAGCCAATACATGACGACCGACGACGACGATATGGCGTGGAGGTCAGTATACCTGCAATTCACTCCAGAGGTCGTGGGTTCGATTCCCACACAGGACAAATCTTTGTGAGCATGATTATGAATATTTGTTCTAGTCAGGGTGTTCCCTATGATATAAAGTATGTATATATATGTTTATACGATCTATAGTATCCATGACACAAGTTCCAGATGATACTTGTCTTGGAACTATATATATTTTTTTTCTTTAAATAATGGCTTCGTGCGGTTTGCACATTTAGCCAGTGTCAATTAATAACATATAAATAGTAAATGAGAATGAGTGGTGATAAAGATGATACATGGTAAATGAGATGCCCTCCCCCTGATCCCCTTGAGTCCTCAGTAAAGATGTGGGACAATACTGAGATCTCACATGGACTTCTTGAAAAAGTTTGAAAAGTGATGTTGCACTGTTTTGTAGTTGCCAAATATATATTTTTGTATTTATTATTATTTAATGTTACCGTAATGTTTAATGCAGACTACGGAGACTATGGTTATTTTCATCATTTGTTTTATATCTTGAACTTTTTCGTATAAAATCCAACTCCACCTTTAAAACTAACGTATACTGTCCAGTATCTTAGATGTAATATATATATATAAAACATTCTGCAGCTTATAGCTTAAAAAAAGAAACACATTTATGTATAATCAATTCTACAATGTTTGGTAATTCATAAGATATGATTAATTGTCACGTAGCGACAGAGTTACTTTTGCAATGTTCTAGTAAGTGTTACTAGTATTTTATCTCCATGTTATAATTAACGGAACCATGCCAATACTAATAGATTTGACCTTTTCCCCATTGATGTCCCAGTAAATTGTCAATTGTGCGTGGGTTAAGAAATAATCAATATCAATTCCGTGGAATCAGCAACCACATAATTGTTTACCACCCTGCTGAGAGCCGAGGTCAATTGAGTGGAAAATGAGACAGGCAGACAGGATACAATATAATTGTCTGGACTCCCGTGGCTAGGGCTGATTATGTAACTATTAGCTGTTTACTCCATCTGCCGAACTTAATCATCGTCGAGGTCGTAACTATGGCTTAACTGGAGCCTTTTTAGAAGCCCATTGATGTCTTACAAATAGGCACCTAAACTTTCTGAAATATAAATATTTATTGGGGTCATATGCTAAGTAAGTCTTGAGATGGTACGTTTCAAAGAAACTTTCTTCGAGTTCGATATCCAAGAAATTGACCTATTTACTCCAAACATACTTGGGAAACATAACAACTGGCGTTGTTTATTGAATTGAAATTAATGAGAGCTGTACATGTCAGAGAAAACGAGGACAAAAGTGCTTATTGCAATTATCTGTCTGTCGAGGTCCCAGAAAAGTTTCAATGTTTCATCCCAAAGTAATAGATATTGAAGTAATGTTTTATCTATCTTATTTAACAAATGATCACATGTAAATCCGCAGCAGTCTTGGACCCTTAAGATAAGTTTTATTATATTTTTTATTACATCTTTGCAACTTTGCAGTCCATAGTATTTTGACTAGTCCTCTACTTTACCCCACCAAAGGTATATTGAACTGAGGCCAATATGGCCAATATGGCTCCGAGAATTTATGATAAGTTGCCAACTACAATCAAACAATCAAATATTTCTATATTTAAGCGAAATCTATCTAGACTATTAATCGAGAAGTGCTACTATTCAATTCAAGAATATTTTCATGACAAATTTCTGTGACATTGTTTTACTATTTATTGTGGATTATAGGTTGTTTGATTTTAATTTAATGTTATTAATATTATTTACTTAATTTATCGCTTTTATAATAATCATCTTTGATTTTCATTACTTTTTTATTTGACATTTTTATAATAATTGTAAGTACTAATCTTTTGCTTTTAAAATAACTATTCTTATTTTATTTTGACATGTGTTCATTGTTACTACATTAAATTATTAGTTGTTTTATTATTGTAACTCATAATTGACTGAGTAAGGAAATAATTTTAACTATTATTCAACTTGATATTTGTATGCCTAAAACGGTACATTACGGAAGCTATCTATTTATTGTATTGTAAGACCATTATTACCTGTAATGACAAATAAATTATTTGATTTGATTTGTGGAGTTTGAGATTCGTAGTCCGGATAGAATTTTGTTGATGGCCCAATCAAATCAAATTAGTCTGAGTGATAACCACGGATTACACTCGATCGATATGACAGGTAGTGGTCACCCATCTATGTAAGCTAACAAAAAAGTTACAAACCGCCCCCTCCTATAAATCCATCAAACAATCGCCATGTCTAGACGGCTTAGTTTCTGTTATACACCTGTATTATATTTCCTTTATAATACTATCAGCTATATTTACAAACAACTTGTGTACTATTGTAGTAATTCTCTATGTCATAGGGGACGAGATAGATGGATATGATAATAGATGTAACTCGCGTAAATACTTTACCCTTCTCTGAAGATTTCGGTTTAAAAAAGTTTGCAACTGTCCTGTGGGACATGACTCTCCCAGTATTTTTCGGTGTTAGGAACACATCCAGTACGGATCATAACTTTTCTAAGATACACATGATAGCATCATGCCAGCCTTCAAAATTAAAATAAAGTTGAGTTATAGTTATAACTGGGGATTGCAATCCGGCGTCATTTTCAATCCGACTGGATCCAGCCGGATTTATGTAACCAGGATGCGCCTTTATATACGTAATCAATTATGACAATGTTTAATAAAATACCCTTATATTTTCGTGGTTACTTAAACTTGAGTCAAAAACTAAAATTAAGGCAATTGAAAACTCCAAATTTTTTTTTTTTTGATAATTATGTAATACGTAACGAAAATGATTGAGTCTTAAATATATTAAAGATCATAGCAATAAAGATAATGATAAATATTAACAATATCATACATATTAATATAACTGAGGTCACAAAGTCAACTCTATCATTAATGACCTAATCAAAGAAAAACGAAACGAAACGAAAACAAAAACGAGAAAGAAATAACCAGGTACTAGTTTTAATAAAAATAAGAAAGCACTAGACAGATAACACTTTTTTAATTTTAATCAACTAGCTACACATTCTGTGCAGACTATCAGCACTCAAAACAAGAAATTAGGTAAGTCGTTTCCGTATATTATCTTTAGAATTCTTTACAGTTTCCAGTTCCTACAGTCCCGGGTCTTTTAAACGGAAGCGTGAAACAGCATTTCTGTAGGCCGCTTTAAATGGACGCATATTACCTTGTTTATTCCACTATAAAGAGCACCCTATGTTTTTTGGAATGCATTGACTATTTTTCATGAGGCTGGCCACATCATTATGTTATGACGTGTCATATAACTGCCAGTTCTGCAACTGGGCGAACATTTTAGCGGCACGTTGCTGCGGCGAGGTATTCAATCGTCTCGCATGCGCAATGCAAGCACCGCGTGTTTAAAGAACTCGTACGTACACTTGCACGACAGCGCGGTAGTTTTTCCCAAATATAACACACAGAATCCGGATCCGGTAGACGAATATAGATAAGGGATCCGCCGGATTGTCAGGTTTTCCGGATTGCAATCCCTAGTTATAATATAACATACATCAATCAGTAGTAAATTTTGTGAAAGCCATGTCTTTCTCTAAAAAATAAATAAGGGCTTACATGAAGAACTTTATAATAATATTGATTTTATAACATGAAGTTAAATCGGTGGATAATAAATTTGAAATTCTAGGCTGTTTTGTAAAAAGAATTGATCTAAGCACGACGACGGAAGCTTCAAGGTTACCCATCCCTTTGCGTAATAAATTGCTACAGGTATCTCACAATGCGACCCTTAAGAATCAAGGCTTAAAGAAACATTGGACTCAATGCTGTGCCCTGTGATACACCCAAAAAAAAGCAAGTACAAGACGTGCTCTTATCATTTATACGCGGTCCGGTTTTCTCGGCGCAGTTTATCCAATACTCATCATAACTGGGCTTAACATAAGAGCTAAAGTCGTAGGTGAGTGTGTCAAAGGCCTTGGTTAAGACAAAAGTGGGGTGGAATAACGCTGCATGCTGTTGCCAAGTGCTTGGGCGCACTTGCGTTCGCTCTTTGCCCTGTGCACACAAGACGCGTTCTGAATGTAATGACGCTTTTTGAAGATGTAGATTCATTTTACATTAACAAATACACAAATTTATAATTTTAATAGATTCTCTTACATCTTGTGAGTATAAATTAAATGTACTAGATGTGAAATTTTTGATAAGTAAGCTGATAGATTTGTAGATCCGGGCAGGGTGTATTGAAATTATACACAAAAAAGGTTCTTGTATATTGGACAAAATGTACAACAATATTACAGGTTTAATAATATTTAAAAAAACTTAATAATATGAATAAATACTGAAAGTCAAGGACAAACAATACCGATTAGTGACTTGGTCGTGTTACGTAATGTAAGTTTATTTAACACTCAGTGTATCTTTTGTGCTGATTAAGATTATCAGTGATAATTTATCACATAATACCTAGTAAGTATGTTAGGTAATCATTTTAATATAAGAAAGCTGTAATAAATTCCTTTTAATAATAGACGTTATACTATACTCTTTTTAATACTAGAAAGCTGTGTTTGACATATCAAGTACTGAAATTGGTTAGTTACAAAAAAATAGAACAGCTATGTTAGTATATGTTAATTTTTGATCATGAAATATTATTTATCATTTATTCAAAATTATCTTTCACGAGCTGATCCGTAGCCATGCCATAGTTGGGTGGTAAACATGAAATTACTACTGTTTTTAGCTGATGAAGTTAATTTTTTTTTTAAATCTTTAATATGACACCCAACTATATATCTACATGGACCCCTAAGCGCGTGAAGTGGTATATAAACTTTGGCTTAGACAAAAAATATACAGGATTAGATCTCATACTTTTATCTGACAGTATACAGTGTTATTTTGTATTACCAATAAATGAGTATTTGTGTATACAGACTCCATTATAAAATATATTAAAAAAAATAATGTCACTCATTCTAAGTATGACTATGGGCGGGAAAGTGAAGCGTCATGTCTGTAGTTTTGTTTTATTTTCTAAAATTTGTGATATTTCTAACATTAATGTGTAATAACGGTGAATTATTAACCGTTAAGTGTTTGTGAATATACATGAGTGTTGGTAAATCAAACAAAACAGTGCAACATCACTTTTCAAATTTTCTCAAGGAGTCCATATGAGATCTCAGTATAGTCCCACATCTTTACTGAGGACTCAAGGGGCTTAGGGGAGGGTATCTCATATACCATTTATCATCTTTATCATCACTAATTCTCATTTACTATGAATTATATGTTATTAATATATCACTTACTTGACACCGGCTAGATGTGCTAGACGCACGAAGCCATTATTTAAAAACAAAAAAAAGTATGTTTTTGGTTTTTATCGCAAACTGATATTTATCCAGTTTTAGGCTTCAAAGTCATAAGAACGAAGCCAGAAGGATTGCTCAAACTTTAAACAATCAAAAAACTTTAAGACAAAATAAGTGTCGATAATTAAAATGTCCTGGAAATTGAACAACCTGAAGAAATTTTTTTGTTTGTATGGTTTCTTTGAGAAACAGCGAACAGGGGGCTTACTTCAATATACTTCTTTGTGTAGCGAAATTATTACTGAGTGCTTGTCGCGTTTTTTCTTCAAATCGTTTAATCAATGTAAAAAGTATATTTACTTTTTTGTACAGGTTTTGCGGAGTTTGCATTTTGTCGTTATTTAGTATAGGTAGAGTATTTTTTTCCATTACGACTTACATTATTTCCCATCTATTTCTTTATGGTCCAGTAATGTGTTTGGCTTTAAAACTTTCTTTGAGCGCGCTTGAAAACTAAGTTCTGACAAACTTTACTTCTGCGTGAAATTAGGGTCGATTCACTGAGGCGCAAAATTTATAATAGGTTAGAGGCTATTTTTGCAAACTTGTACACTTAAAATTCAGTATCTTATTTCATTTGACGCTTTTTTCATTGACTCTAATTTCCAGTGAGAGTAAAGATTTAAGTTTTGAAGCCGTCCATTGTAACTGTTTTTTTTTTGCTATGTGTTAATTTTACAGTGTAAAGCCCAGTAAAATTAAGATTGTAATAAACGAGTCCCTGACGACTGCTAGTTTTGAATGGATCAGAATTAACACAGACAAGTGTTTCTAGAAATGTTCTAGACTAAACATTCAATACAATTATTTACTTTAGCGTCTAGACTAAATAACTGAAGAGATCACTAATTAACAGTTACTTCAGTGAATATTAGTTGTTGTTTCTATCTATATTTCTGAAAGTTTCTGATTTAGCAGAATAATAGAATATAATTCGTTAATTTGCGAGGTATTAAATCGAAATGCTCGTGGAATCAAAATGTTTTATTGTTTTTAACGAAAAGTTTATCTTTTTATCTTTTCATAACCTTGTTTTCCAAACAAATACAGCATACTTTTTTAAGTTTTAAAGTTAACGTAGTAAACACACACTTAATATACCTACATAGGAAAACACCTAGACTAGAACAAATATTGATGTTCATGTACATTAAGATTTGTCCTGTGTGGGAATTAAACCCACGAACTCAGGAACAGAGTGCGGGTATGCTCGCCACCACGCCATATCGGTCGTCATTCGAAAAAAGAAAGTTTATTAGAAAGTTTGATTATGATTTTCAAACCTCCATTAGAGAATAAAAAATGTCTTGAATCGTAAATTACTTTTCCTCACATCTCGTGTTGCGCTTATTAAAGAATAATTTACGTAAATGTTTCGGTAAAACTTTAATCGTGATAATCTTTCACGTACCTACTACTATCGTTGTTTGAATACCTAACATAGTTATTTCGTGTGTGTACCAAGTTTTCAGATAGCGACACTAACTGCAACGGGGGTCATATGCTATCGGTGCGTTGATAATTTACTTACTGGCTTACGTGTTTCACAGTGTGACGTGGCGAATGTGAAAAATGAAATGGCAATGTTGCAGGAATCTTCAAACAATTTCTTAAAGTTCTATTACTATTGCGCATAGCGTATAAATGTCAAAAAATGTTGAAAATTATGGTCACATTAAAATGTCAGATAAAAACGTAATCATTAGAAGTGTTACATAACTTCTTTTTTTATATTTATGTCTCAATATTCCTGGAATGAATAAAAGCACTTCAGTTTGAGCCAGCGAAACAACTTACTTTTATTTTCGGGTAAACTTAGGTCAATTAAAGTAAAAGGTAACTTATTATATATTCAAATACAATTGGGGTAACTACTTTTCGTATAAAAGTATTTGGCGTTCATCATCGTCTCAGTATACTAACCTCCGACTCACGACCCAAGGTCAGAGAATAATGTGCTGATGCCTTATGGCCTGTAGTTGCTCTCAGAAGTATCAAATATTTAAGGAATATAATAACCTGAACCTTTAAAAAAATCTTTTATGATCATCAAAAATACTGATTGAGCATCTAATATAAAAATAAATAAATATTCTCTTACCTCTCTCACACCAATTATTTAGTTCCAAGATAAGTATCATTATTAAGAACTTTCATAAATACTTTTTTTTTGTTGTAAATACGTACTTAAGATACATAGGAGAACACCCAGACCAGAACAAATATTCATGTTCATGCACACAAAGATTTGTCCTGTGCGGGAATCGAACCCAAGACCTCTCGAGTGAAGTGCAGGTATACCTCTACACCCCCCCGAACAGGTCTCCACCTTGGCGTGGTGGGTACTGAGTACCTCCCGGAGGCTGGGAAAAGGTAGCACCCAGAGATCGACGACTCTGGATGCCCTTAGTACTGACTACAGGGGAAGAAACTAAGAGAGACCTGTGGAGGGCGCAGCGTGCGGTCCAGGAGGGCCCGCTCAGCAGCGCCAGGAGGGTCAAGGCAGTGGGGGCAGGGGGCCCCTGCTGTCTCACCACGGACCCTCCGGGAAGTCGGCCACACACGCTATGGTCGCACGGGGAGGTAGGAGGGCGCGTCCACTGGGCCTCTCTGAGGAGGTCCTCCCGGTTTGATCCGGGGGACGTTGGCCGCAGGCGGGGTTTCAGAAGCTGCAACCCAGGTACTGGCCCCCGCCTCTTTCTCAACAAGCGGCGGGCGTCGTCGGAAGATTTTTAGTGGGTATTACTGCTGGCAGTCGTGTCTGCCGGTGTTGAGTCCCACACCCCCCTTTCGATCCCCCTTTGGCCGGAAGGCAGTGCGTAAATGCATTTTGTTACCAACGTAAAACAAAAAAAAAAAAAAAGGGAGGTATACCTCCACGCCATATCGATCGTAAAATATGGGATTAGGTGTTCAATTTTGATGTACAAAAAGGTTAGGTTAGGTTGGCAATTTATTAGATTTGATGACACGTTAAATATGATTTAAATAATAATGGGGAAAATCTTGTGGAGGCCTTATTAGTTTGGTCAACAGTATCATGTAGTATTGGATTAAAGATCAGCGTAGGCACACTGAACTTATAGCGCTATCACTCTCGCGATCCATAGTCGTGTCTTATCGGGTTTTTAATGAGACAGGACTCGGCCATTATTGTCAATCACATTAAGTGCATAATAGCCTGGCAATAATGCTCGCACGACTTCGTGCTGACGCGGGTAGTCTTGTCATTTTAAAATCTTCTTAGTTCGCGTTTATATGTTATGATTTGCGTTGGTTCCATTGCTATCAGATCACTTCCTATCCAGACTTTGTCTAATTTTTTCACAAGAAATGTACTTATTTATGAAATAAGTATTCTTATTTGAAATTGTTTATATAATATATCGGTTTTCATCCAGATCACTTCTTCCTGATACAAATGGCCTCTGTAGTGTCTTGTTGTAAAACCTAGTACACCCCTAAACCAGTAGAATAATTAGCACTAAACTGATGTTATTAGGGGTTTTAAGGGTTGGCCTCGACGACATGGATTGGTGGCGAGGATCCGCACTCAGCTCCTGAGGTCGTGGGTTTGATTCCCACTCAGGACAAATCTTTGTGTGCATAAACATTGATATTTTTTCTGGTCTGGGTGTTTTCATATTTGATATACATATGTATTAACAATTCAAAAAAAATCAATTATGCTGCATTATGTAGTATTCATAACACAAGTTCTTTATGACACTTTTCTTAGAACTAAATGATTGGTGTAATTGTTATCAATTCCAAAAATATAAAATTTGTAGGTAATTTTTCTCTACCAACTACAGGTATTTAACAAAAAGTAAGAGGATGGCTTTCAAGTATACTACCTTATGATAGGTCACTGAAGCATAGGGACATTTGTAGATAAATAAATAAATATTCTCTTACAATTACACCAATTATTTAGCTCCAAGATAAGTATCATTAAGAACTTGTGTTATGGATACTCAATAACGGATAAACATATCTACTTAAATACTTGTTTTTTTGTAAATACATACTTAAGATACATAGGAGAACACCCAGACCAGAACAAATATTCATGTTCATGCACACAAAGATTGGTCCTGTGTGGGAATCGAACCCACGACCTCTCGAGTGAAGTGCAGGTATACTGACCTCCACGCCATATCGGTCGTTAAATACAAATATAATAATATAGATAACAAATACACATCAAAGTCATCTCAGTCCAATAACATCCCACCACCGAGCATGCACCTTCACTCACAAACCAAGGAGAGGGTCTACCACGCGTCTTCAGTGCAAATTAGTGGATGTAGGTGTGTGGCGTCCTGTTTGATTTTCAAGGGCTTAACGATTACCACATCTAGTGATATCCATAACTTATTGAAAAACGTGCTTTCCGATGCACAAACGTACAACCAAGAAAGGTTGCCTGGAAGAAATTTTTAGGTTTAATAATTGACAAAGAATTAAATTGGAAATGGCACATTGACCATATTCGTAAGAAACTTAATCAATACTCTTATGTACTATTCTCGTTGCGGCAGACGGTAAGTCAGGAGACTTTACTGACAGCATATCACGGTTTTGTAGCCTCATCTTTAAGGTACGCAATAATATTTTGGGGTAACTCTACTGATAAAGAGTTCGCATTTAGAGCCCAGAAGAGGTGCATACGTGCTATGTTTAAGCTTGACAAAACTGATTCCTGTAAACCTTTTTTTAAAAAATTTGCATTAATGACATTACCATGCTTATACCTTTTTGAATGTGCAGTTTTTATTAAATCTAATGTAGACCTATTTAAATTCAAAACCCTTGATCGTCATAAAGATAAATTAAGTGCCATTCCACACAATACTGCCTTATTAAAAAAATCGATCATTGGAAGTGCTACTCATATCTATAACAAAATTCCTAAGCAAATTCGTCTGCTGCCTTCCCAAAATCTCTTTAAGTTGAAATTACGTGAACTATTGATAGAAAAATGCTATTATAATGTCAAAGAATATTTAAACGACTTATCACTATAAACTTTTGACAAAGTCCGACTTGTTAGTATTACTTTTAAAATCCATAAAATCTGATTTCGTGTTATATGAAATCGCAACTATTGTACGCCCAAGAGGCAGACCGCAGCTAGATCTAAACCTATACTGTAACACCTATCCTGTAACCTGTGTTCGCAATAAACTATTTTGATTGATTGATTGATTGATTGATTGAAGAAATCGCTGTAAGCGATAAGTCCGCCAATTGTATCGCTATTCAACAATAAAGAATTTTCTATCTATCTATCTAACCAAGTGCTCAACTGGGCTGTTGTGATCGCTTCGTAGTTACTTGTGTATTTTTTAGTCTATTTTAATATTTTTGTTTATTTAAAAGAACATTCATCGGCGGTGTGATGAAGAAGATGGTGGAACTTCTCAATCCTGGACGGCAGGTGGCTGGTGATGACTGGAATCGCATAAAAGGTAGGTTCTATTTACATAATTACATTTGGATTAATAGAAAACACCCATCATGTCTTATGGCTGAAATTATGATTATCATCAACTATGCCAAATGCCTTCCACTGCTGAACAAAGGCCTCCCTACGTAGAGCGATCCTCAGCCATCAAAAAAAAACATTTCAGTATATAAAATTATCTGTCTCAATAGAACGTAATCAGGTTTTGGCGCGCTAGTTTATAAGTTTGACTTTCATAAGAGCTCTCTTGAGCCAAATTTGAATCAATGATTTTGACTTTGACTATAAACAGGCCAATGACCTTATGATCATTATATCAGCCACAAGAGTCCATTGTTGAACATTGGACTCCCCAATAGATTACATGCTTTGGCGTGGAGGTCAGTATACCTGCACTTCACTCCAGAGGTCGTAGGTTCGATTCCTACACAGGACAAATCTTTGTGTTCATGAACATAAATATGTGTTCTGGTCTGGGTGTTTTTGTGATATTTCGAACATGAATGTTAAATAACGGTGGATTATTAACCTTTAAGTGTTTGTGAATGTACATGAGTGTTGGTAAATGAAACAAAACAGTGCAACATCACTTTTCAAATTCTCTCAAGAAGTCCATGTGAGATCTCAGTATAGTCCCACATCTTTACTGAGGACTCAAGGGGCTTAGGGGAGGGCACCATTTATCATCTTTGTCATCATTCATTCTCATTTACTATGATTTATCTCTTACTTAACACTGGCTAAATGTGCTAAACGCACGAAGCCATTATTAAAAAAGAAAAAATAATCATTTTGCTTTGACTTCAACTCGAGTCAGACTAAACATTATTGTTGTAGCAGTTCATATTCATTCATTAGCATCATCAGTTCAAGTTCAAATACCTTAATCCGATCGACCTCTTTCCCACAAAGAGCACGGAATTAAATTAAATTTATTACCTGTCAGAAACGTACGATTTGTATATCAAACTCGTTGCACAAAAATATTCAGCATTTTTTAATAAACTTAACGTTGCGTGAACGTGTCGACATAAAATGTGTTTCAGATATCATTTTGTATCCAAGAAAACTCTAAAATATAAACTGGAATGAAATTTATTATTTTTAAATTAACTAATTTTCTTATTTGCACGGGGTTTTATCGAATAGTTTTACACTGTGTCATCTTATAATCTAAAATCAGTTCAAATCTTATGTGTAGTTAACGCATTTCCACTAATAAAAAGGCGCCCCTCACTATATGTGTAATTTTGTATCCGAGAAATCTCTAAAAAATAATCGGAAACCTATTGCATATCTTATATTCAACTTGGCGCGAGTTTCAGTGGTTCTTATTTCAAATCATTGTCATACCTATGTCAAAAAAAGAATGCTGAGTACTAAGGAAATTTTACCCCACAATCAAATGTCGAGTCTAGAAATCTGTGCAGACGTTTTGTATTGTATGCAGCCTTTTTGGTTATGTAGGGAGTCGTTCACCCCATAGCTGGTTACACCGGAGCGGCCCTTTTTAAAATCAGACTTTTTGAAGTTAAACATTGCATGAAATGGAACATTATTGATCGCTCTACACATAGTAAACATCAGCTTTATAAAGTTAAGCTCAGAAAGAAAATATGTTATTGTGTGATTTTCGTCAAAAAGCATGAAAAAATATTTCTCGTCATTACAAATTTAGGATGTAAAACAGAAACGCTTGGTAATAAATAACATTTTTAAAGTAAAATATACCCTTTTTAAAATAGTTTGTAATCTTAGAATTTTCATTAACGAAATTAAACTGAAATTTCATAGACACTACATCGATTTTTACAAAACGTTTATTCAATATTGGAAATAATGTTACTGATTTCTAACTGCCGATAGTTTTAGGAAAGAAACTCCCTAAATGTAACCACGAAATTAAGAACTGCGCCCGAAAAAGCTTCTAAAAACTGAACTTTCTTTGGACACTTAAAATCTGTTGCTATGCTATCGAACGGGTCTGGTGTGCGGGAGCGAGACAACTGCAGTTTGAGCTGCATGCGAAGCCGTAGGTCAGTACGCCGTGGTGCATCACCCGACCTGCATAACTGCTCGTCCGCGCCAACACCAAATAAAATACTCTCAACGTACAACTAATTATGACAACCACGCCACCGAAATTTGTGGTCCAGTGATATTTTTTACGTATTCTTAGGTTATATTTTATGACAATTGCTTCGATTAGGATTTCAGTTCGATTGAACTTCTTTGTTTGACGCCATATTGGAGGAAACGAGAATGCCCCAGCACGGTAAGTTCACTTTCCAATTTCTTTTTTAAATTGTATTAGAAAGAAAGAAAGAAAAGAAAAGAAAGAAAAAGATTTTATGAATTGAAATGATTTTCTGGTTTAGTGTAATGTCAGTGATTGATTATTTGGAAAACCTTTTTAATGTATTTCGCTGTGTTCCTTTTAACGAGGTTTCTAAATATATTTATTTGTAACTGTTAATGTAAAAGTTTCATGAAAACGTGAACTGAAATAAATCAATAGGTATGTTGTTATCTGCGCTTGCCTCAGACAATACATTTCTTCAGAAAACAAAATGAGCTATGTACCTATATTCGTACAAAGCGAAAATCTAAAGTTTAATTTCCTTGCCAATTAAAAACTCTTCGCTCGTTCGAAAAATGTGTTTTTGATATTTTTGATTATAAAATTGAAGATTTATATATCTTACGTCATAGATGGCGACGTTCGCCATTTTGGGCACGGTTCCCCCCCCCCCCCCTCTTTTGAGGTGCATATGCTTCTTTAGTTTTGGTAGATTTTCGAGAACACACCCGTTCAGTATTGAACGACTTGAGTACAATAGATCGTGAAGACGCTTTACCTCTTTACCACTTTATGTAAGTACTTTAAAAAAATATATATTGAATATAAAAGAAGTGATCTTCTTTCATTAACTTTGCTAGAAAGATAGCCTTTTGTTATACTGAATGCCTGCTAATAAGCTATTCGCATCCTCTATAACATTACAAAGTAACAAAAGATTTTGGGACTCTACAATGTACCTACTTATAATATGTACCTTAGTCACATTACGAACATTACAATTAATATTAATGTAAAATAGTTAGAAACTTAGTTACAGAAACAAGTCTTTAAAGCAATCTTTACGATCTCAAGCTTTTTTATCTTAAATAAAATATCGATTGCAGTTAGTTTTCTAGCTATAAATCATAGCAATAACATTACTTGTAAATCTTAGTTGTAATCCACATTTATATGTACAATTGCGTGTTTAATATATAACTTAGAATCGCCTTTTATATAAGAGAGAAACTTACAAAAAGAAGCGACGAGAAACAAGGATCGTTATCTGGCGCGTGTTACATTCAAATACCTAATTGGATTGAAAATGTTAAAACGTTTCTTCAGTTTAACGTTGCTGCCTACTGTACCCCCTACTTTTGTTTACATATAGTCTTATACGAAAGACCAGGGTCGCGGTACAAGAGGAACAACTCGGCATATGCTCTTAAAAGTTAAAATTCGTAAACTAATTAACGAAATAGGATTACCATTTTGCCAACGAAGTGATCAAAAACTTTGATGTTTGACTTGACATTTATAATTTCAATTGATTGAAAAAAAATATTATTTTACTTTTGTAAATTCATTGTGTCATTTTGGTTTATAAAACAAAGATACCCCTATAATATATAAAATTTAGTTTAATTATCTACTTGAAGTTACTATATATAGTTAACAAGTTAATTATTTGAAAAATAATAATATATGAAAATTAGACAACGCAACCGTTAATATGTAGGATATTAAAAAAAAAATATATTTTTAAACACAAAAAGTTTATTTCCTACACAAGTTGTTCTTTAAATCGTTATTGGTACCTCTATTTAGTCTAAAGAAAGTCTGTGTTAGGAGACTCCGCACTTCCATAACTTCAGTACAATAATTAGGTACAATACTTAATAATCCATCTTAAATAGGAGAAAATATGATCTTATCTTATGTCATGTGGGAGAAAGGCAACCCAACCAACTTAGCATTTAACACGTTTCATATAAAGATCTTTGTACTAAGAGAAGTTTGCTGCAATTTTGAGGACCCTTATAAATGGTTGAAGCAATGATACTGCCCACCCGAATACATGGAGGCATATTTCAGCTTTCCTCAGAGACTTCTAATCTGACCAATTGAATCCTGCGGCCTGCATGATACCTACTGCTTTGTCGTTATTGCGGATTTCAACTTTGCGAGTTTTCTTTTATCCGTTACCTACTCTCCCTTAGCACAAAGGGAGCATAATCACTCAATTACATATAGCTCCTAAACATTTTCTGATGATCCAATCTCTATTCTTCTCCAACTCTTGGGTATGAACGTCCTCAGGGTGATCAGGAAGTAAAGCCGTTGAACGACATTTACAAAGACAGATTATGATTATGTTGTTGGCGACTCTCGTTGCATTTACGATTTAATAGATTTTCACATAACAAGTTAGAGTCATTTTGACAAGGTTCCATAAAAAAAAATTGCTCAAAAAATTGTTTTAAAAGTTTGATTAGTTTCATCCTTCTAACCATTATTTCAGCATTCCTACTACTGAGCGCGGGCCAATTTTTTATAATGAACTAATTAACTTATTTTTTCATAATGAAGGTCATTAGGTAAAATTATGATTGTCATAAAAATTTGACCAATTAAATATTTTGTTTATGCCAATAGTCATTATTGAAGTCCTATTTTTTGTACAGCTACCGTACAATACTTACTAAGTACCTACTTGTAACGTTATCAGGACTGGGCAAACGCCGAAAGCATAGCATGGAGCCACATTGGCAACTCTCCAATAATTATATATATTAATGCATGTTATCAATTTATTTTATGACTATTTATTGGTTATCTGCAAAATGCGAAAGTATAATCCATATCTCCATCTCTTACAACCCTTTCTTAGCGAATGCCTACTACCTACGTCTTTTTAGCTACCTGCATGCCTAACTTATTTTTTTTCTAATATGATGCTTGCAAAGAATATAATATGTCGTGCTTTGTTCTCAACAAAAATATACCATTATTACAGTATACAATCAAATCAGGCAAGTCGTTAAAAAAAGTTATTACTGTCTGGTCTTATCTGTCAGTTTTGTTACCAAGTAATATAATAATCACCTGCTGATCAAATGACCAATTATTTGCATAACTGCTCGTTATTTTGCTGATTCGCACGAAATGAAAATCTCTCTTTAATTTTATAATGAAATTACAATAATTGGAGCCGCCGCAATATCGCACGCGCCTGACGCCGTTCAGCAATCATTTGTACATACATTTACAAATTCCGGTCGTGGTTTTGGATTTCACTGTAATATATTTACTTGGTATTTATAACGAGCAAAAAAATTCTTGTAATACGTTAATCGTTGTTATCGAATAAACTCTATATTACATAACGTAAACACCAAAAGAGTAAGTAAATAAATTGTTACATATAATTAATAATAATTATACTTTCCCCGAAAACTTATAAAAATTACATAAGCAAGAATATAGTCAAGAAACTCCACCTACCGATTTCCTAGAAACTGCTACTCTCGTTCCAATCTAAATAAGAAGAAAAAAAATTATATCCGACCTATAAAGTCGTTCCTACCGGCTCCCAAACGGCTAATAATAACCCATACCTAGGTATAACGTCCTAGAGTCCGGTCCCAAATTCCGGTCGTGGTTTTGGATTTCACTGTAATATATTTACTTGGTATTTATAACGAGCAAAAAAATTCTTGTAATACGTTAATCGTTGTTATCGAATAAACTCTATATTACATAACGTAAACACCAAAAGAGTAAGTAAATAAATTGTTACATATAATTAATAATAATTATACTTTCCCCGAAAACTTATAAAAATTACATAAGCAAGAATATAGTCAAGAAACTCCACCTACCGATTTCCTAGAAACTGCTACTCTCGTTCCAATCTAAATAAGAAGAAAAAAAATTATATCCGACCTATAAAGTCGTTCCTACCGGCTCCCAAACGGCTAATAATAACCCATACCTAGGTATAACGTCCTAGAGTCTGGACCGTAAAAAAGGTCCGCCCAAAAAGTTTGAAAGTCGTAAACAAAAAAAAACCCATCCAATGATTCGAGTGTAAAAAATGCATCAATCTTTATTCAAACACGTTTGAATTCGAAATAGACCAATAATGGTCTATGAACGTGAAATAGAATGCAGTTGATGCGCTTAGAATTTTTAATTGACCAATGAGGTGCGTTGGCGTTTCCCGCCCTTTGGCGGAGCGGCAACGTCGCATTTCACAGCTTATCCATGGCTTGGCCCTTTGGCCACAGACTCATTCACAATACAAAATCACAGATTAAAGAATTGCCGCCGCCTGGCGTTTTGAATGCTTACGTTAACATGCGATTTTTGAATGCATTGAAAAATGTTCAGCTTGAATTGAAGCGGACATTTTGATTTTTAATATGTAGTATCCTTTATTAGACTTCACAACAATGCATGTAAGTGCTAGTTATAGTTTACATTATTAATACCAAATTTATTATGAGTCATTTATTTATAACTAGTTACAAGTTAATTACCTATTTTTGCATAATAATAGCATTAGGTTCTTCAAAGGATTCCTTGGCTTGTGGGGAAGTTAGACGAGCTAGACATTCAAATATATTATTAAAAAACATATAGCACATACATATTTTATTTGTTAAAAAATATATAATTATTTAATAATTTCGTTTTTTAATATTTTGGTTTATGTAGAGCTGAACTATAATATTCCATTACCTCTTTACATACACTGTTTAAAACAAATCTATTTAACATTTAAACTTAGTACCTGCCCTAAAATATTTGAAGTAGTTAGTTAATTACCTATCGCCATGTTTTAAACACTTAAAAAACAAAATCTAGTATTGTGTCGGCTTGTTGCAAATAAAGTAAAAATGCTTCTGTAGCAATTTAATTCTTAAAAAAATCAAAAACTAATAACATAGACTAAAACACATTATATGTCATAGTGAGTATACTCTGTCTCTCTAGAAACTTCGTTTATTTCTAAGCTATCACTCAAGTTTAACAGCTTTTATAAAATTTTAAACCAGCCTTTGCAGAAGTGGGATACAAAGTTCGAGTGCAGTAATGATCCCAGTTATCATTATTATCGCATGCTTAATGGAATAGTGACTTAACTCAATAAGACTATTTTTGGGACATTACAAAAGAAGATCTTCTAAAGAATACTTGTCCTACTTGTAACCGCATTCAATTGATAATGATTTATTGATTAGTAATTCTGCTTGTGTTTTAAACGTTTAATTAACATTGATTCAATCTAATAAGAAATAGCAATACTGTATAAGTACGTAACACAAACCTGACCTATCTATCAATGGGTCGATGTTCCTTTAAGCATGCGGTATGGCAGTCGCAGTGCCAAGTTGGAGGTAGGAAGTCTTTTTATGCCTTTTGAAAAATAAAGTTAATGTCACAAAACGTAAGTTTACTAGTTTGGCTTTGTCTTAAGGTTTTATTCAAGTGAGGCTCAATAAAGCTCTTTGTATTCTCGATTTAATAACCAACGCACCCATATACTGCGGACCTTGAGTAGAAAAGAAGAAATGGGCGCGAAACTCGTCAAGTTTCGTGCTGGACTTCTTGGCGGGAAAGTGAAGCGTCATGTTTGCAGTTTAGTTAGATTTTCTAAAATATGTGATAGGTTTTTTAATATTAATGTGTAATAACGTTTATTAACCATTAAGTGTTTGTGAATGAACAAACAGTGCAACATCACTTTTTAAATTCTCTCAAGAAGTCCATGTGAGATCTCAGTATAGTCCCACATCTTTACTGAGAACTCAAGGGGTTTACGAGAAAAGCATCTCATTTATCATCTTTATCACCACTCATTCTCATTTACTATAATTACCTATATGTTATTAATATATCATTTACTTGACACTGGCTAAATGTGCAAACCGCACAAAAGCAATTATTTAAAAGAAAAAAAATAGTTACGCCTATCACAATCAAGCAACCATCACTGGGTCATTATGGCGGAGTATGATTTAAATTTCTCTCACTTTGTTCTGAAAGAGATGCCCCGAGTTTGGAAGAGAAAAGTCTACATACCTAAAGCATCATCACGGGCTGCAATGCGCTCAATTTAGTTTTAGTTTCATCCACCTTGTATTGTGTTGCATTTCTGCATGTAAAGAAAAACAACCACGCAAAGAATCGTCGTGATATGACCTGTAGGCTGTACCCCTCTCACACTCGGAGGAGCTCCATGCTCGGTTGTGGGACGTTTATGAGAGGATGTTATTTATTAAAGAGAAGGCAGATAAAGCCAGCAAAGTCGGAACCACGAGTACAGTCGACGAGGCTCAAAATGCCAAAGTGGGATTGACGTCACGGTTTGTCACGACAACATGACCTATTTCATGGTCTGTCATTACAGACGTACATTGCCGCCGCCGACTGTACCTCAAGCCGGGGCGTTGACCTTTGCTTACACATCTACAGATAATATCTGTATTATAATAGGTTGGGGAAAAAGTCTTTTCGTATTTTTGTATGAAAAGTCAAGACATTTTTTTTTAAGTTTATTTACATTTATTTACAATATATATGTACCGTTTTGTTGAATAACTTTCTGCCATTTTTTGGGCAGAGACATTATCCCGTTACTATAGAAACTTTGGGACTTCTGATCAAAAAAACGGGACAAATAGTTTTGGCAGTCCTCTCTTGAGGTCAACCTTACAGAACCTAAAGAATTCTGCAGAGACCGAAACAGGTGAAAATCTGAAGGCGCAAGGTCAGGGCTATATGGTGGATGCACTAGGACCTCCCAGTCGAACTCTCTTAATTTTTGCTGAGTGGCTTAAGATGTGTGTGGTCTAGCGTTATCGTGATGAAAGACCACACCCTTCCTGTTGATCAATTCCGGCCGTTTTCTCTCGACTGCTTCCTTTAATCTCATCAGTTGCTGGCAGTAAAGATCAGAATCGATGGTTTTGCCGGGCGGTAAAAGCTCATAATAAACAATGCCCTTCCAATCCCACCATACACACAGCATCACCTTATTTCGTGTTAGGCCAGGTTTGGCCACAGTCTGTGAAGCCTGGCCAACTTTCGACCACGACCTTTTTCGCACGTTCTTGTCGTACGTGATCCACTTTTCATCGCCAGTTATCAATCTCTTCAAAAACGGCTCGGTTTCATTACGTCTCAATAATGAATTGCAAATGAGTACACGGTTCATTAAGTTACTTTGAGTGAGCTCGTGTGGCACCCAAATATCGAGCTTTTTTGTATAACCAGCTTTCTTCAAATGGGTCAAAACTGTTTTGTGGTCAATTCCCAGTTCTTCAGCTGCATCGTAACTACTAATATGCCGATCTTGCTCCACTCTTTCAAAAATGGCGTCCATTTTATTCGTAACAGGGCGACCAGAGCGAGGTGCATCTTTAACATCAAAATTTCCGGACTGAAAACGTTTGAACCAAATTTGTGCTACTCTTACTGACACTGCATCAGGTCCATAAACATCACAATTTTTTTTCACTGCTTGAGTTGCATTTTTGCCTTTTTTATAATAAAATTTTAAAATGTATCGAATTTCTTCATTAGATTCACTCATTTTTACGGAGAGAAAAACAAATGAAAAATAGCGGGAAACAACTTTTTTTTATTTTTTTCTTTTCTTTATAATGGAACCTTTTTAATGTTACCAAAACCAGCCAGACACAAATAGTACAGTCAAAAAAATTTTATAATAAGTTTATACCTACGTTATGCGAAAAGACTTTTTCCCCGACCTAATATGTAATGACAAACTTATAACATTTCGAACTTAACTTGGTGATAAACAAACCTATATAATTAATATCTTCTTGTAGCACGTCTTCCGTTCGCGTCTGTAGATACGTACTTATTTCGCACTTTGGATAATATTTTTGGAGTTTTCATGGAGATCTCTATTTTATTATACATACATACATTCACGTCTGTTTCCCCGAAGTGGTAGGCTTATTGCCGCTTACCAGGCACTGTTATGTTCGCCAGAGCCTCGTCCGTTGATTGGCAGGTGCACCACTTGCAGGTGAGGTTGGCTTGGGCTTGGTCTTGGTAGGATTCCTATACTATTTTATTATGTAGGTATCAGGAATAATATAACATTCTATGAAAGAGTCTTTAAAATAGGTCCAGTAGTTTTTCATTTAATTCGCTTCTGGTACTGTGTTTACATATAGGTACATATTAATCACCACCTTTTTTTGTCATTTTTCTTATCTTCAGTTAATGAGCTTGGTCACGCAAAGTACATGGCGTTTAATCACAATATCTTCAAACTTTCACATTAATTTCAGTCGCATGGCTTAAACACTGAGGGGCTTATTAGAAAACATAGTCTACAGTTCGACCAGGTTTATAACTAGTGCTGTCACTTAGCCGAACTTTAGATTTAGTTTTGTAATAAGACCTTTAAATTTTAAAATATTTTCAAAGCTGCGTTTGTCAAATGTACATACATACATTCACGCACACAGGAGCCGGATTCGGTTCCAATTTTCCTTTAACGTGGGTCTAAGACTTTAAGAATTAGCGCAGCCTTACAAGTGGTATCGAATCTTCAGCTTTGTAAATTTATTTTCAATATAGATCTTAACTTACTTACTAAGTACAAGAGAGCTTTATCTTCCTTGGTTATATAGCTTGTACAATGAAGTATGATGCAAGGAACTGTTTGGAAAGATGCTTTTGGCTATCCTCGCACCGCTTTCCACCGGCAGGGAGTTCATTCTTAGACCTTAAAAATGACAGGTGCAAAATGAAACTTACTGCTACTTGGGTCATTGTTAAAGGAGTTCTTTGAAAAGCGTCCTTACCAGTGACCATCTACAGTCGGTAGAGCCGTATACTTGAGTGCCCCCTTGTGGTATAAGTAGTATAAGAATCTGATAAGAAAGAAAGAAAGAAATATTCTTTGACTAGCTGTTACCCGCGACTTCGTCCGCGTGGAATAGTATCTTTGGGTAGCATTTTTATTATTTAATAAGAATCATTAGTAGGTATAGTAGATATCAGCGGCGGCGATGCAGAGAATTCGTTAAAAGGAACTATAACTTCAAAGGCCAAAATATTTTTTAAACTTGATACACCCAAAATTTTTAAATATCACGTTCCTAGAATAGTTTGGCGTCGTAGTTCCCGTGCCGAATCCGTTCCGTTCCGTTCGAATTTCGAGAATTCCGTTTGTAGAAAAACTCTGCACATCCTAAGAGACCTACGTACCAAGTTTCATGGTTTTATTAAGGACACCCATAAAAACATTCAACCCCTATTTCACCCCCATACTGGTAAAAATTTCAAAATGCTAGAACAAACGATTTTTTGTAAATACAATACCTTTTGCCTAAATACAAAATGTTATATTTCAATTTTCAAAAATGACGAACTTCATACAAACTTTCAACCCCTATTTTATCTCTCACAGGACGAAATTTCAAAAACGCTAGAACAAATGTTTAATTATTTCCTATCAAGTGCTTAAATATTAAGTTTCATGGTTTTATCTTTTAAAATTAAGAAATCCCATACAAATTTTCACTCCCTCCCTTTTTAAACCCTTTGCAACCCCCTTTTAGAAATAAAAAGTAGCCTATGTTCTTTCTCAGGGTCTAGACCATCTGTATACCAAATTTCATTTAAATCCGTTCAGTAGTTTTGGCGTGAAAGAGTAACAGACAGACAGACAGACAGACAGACAGAGTTACTTTCGCATTTATAATATTATTAGTAAGGATAACTCGCTCAGCCTTTTGTCTATTTTCGAACTAAACAGAGCTTTAACTATTGATACTGTTCCAAGACCACGGATAACATTCATTAATACTTATTTGTGGATTATATTGACGACCGATATGGCGTGGAGGTCAGTATACCTGCACTTCACTCGAGTGGTCGTGGGTTCGATTCCCACACAGGACAAATCTTTGTGTGCATGAACATGAATATTTGTGCTGGCCTGGATGTTCTCCTATGTGTATCTTAAGTATGTATTTACAAAAAAAAAGTATTTAAGTATGTTTATCCGTTATTTAGTATCCATAACACGAGTTCTTAATTATACTTATCTTGGAACTAAATAATTGGTGTGATTGTAAGAGAATATATTACTTATAATAGATAGAAAATACTAGTAGTCGTATACTGTGTAATACTGTAATTCTGTGCACATGAACCTTGAATTTTGTAGCTGCTTCCAGATGAAATAGTTTAATTTGGAAAATTAAGCTGCTAAGAGCTAGTTTAAAAATATAGTACAAGTGAGTTTAGATTGAGAATTAACATTAGCTTGTTTGGTGCCGTGGAGGATGGAAGGTACATTGATCGATCTAGTGGTCGAGTGGTCGCATGCCGATCGCGTTCGGTGTAGTGGCGCCAGCACAGGGCTGTCCACCTTTATAAATAAATCACCCAACTCGCGGACACTCAACGCACTTAATGCCATCCTAGATGCAGCACCCGACTGTGATTTGTTTGCGGATGGATGGCCTTTTTTTTTTTTTTTTTTGTTTTAAGTCGGTAACAAAATGCATTTACGCACTGCCTTCCGGCCAAAGGGGGACCGAAAGGGGGTGTGGGACTCACCACCGGCAGACACGACCGCCAAGTAATACCCACTAAAAATCTTCCGACGACGCCCGCCCCTTGTTGAGAAAGATGCGGGGGGCCAGTACCTGGGTTGCAGCTCTGACACCCCGCCCGCGGCCAACGTCCCCCGGACCAAAACCGGGAGGACCTCCTCAGAGAGGCGCAGTGGACGCGCCCCTCCTACCTCCCCGTGCGACCATAGCGTGTGTGGCCGACTTCCCGGAGGGTCCATGGTTAGACAGCAGGGGCCCCCTGCCCCCACTGCCTAGACCCTCCTGGCGCTGCTGAGCGAGCCCTCCTGGCCCGCCCACTGCGTCCTCCATAGGTCCCTCTTAGTTTCCCCCCCGGTAGTCAGTACTAAGGGCACCCAGAGTCGCCGGTCTCTGGGTGTTACCTTTTCCCTAGCGCCTCCTGCGCCCTACCGGGAGGTACTCAGCCCCCCCACCACGACAAGGTGGAGACCAGTCGGGGGGGGGCGGATGAATGGCCTGAGATTTTTGTCATTTTGTCTGTGGTATTGTGAGAGAATGGGATAAAAGAAGTTTTTATGTGTGAGATTTTAAAATTATATTTAAATTTTACTGTTTTTGATAATTAGTGTAATTGGTGTATTCCGTTCTGATTAAATAAAAAAATAAATAATTAATTTCTAACATTGAACTGATGGAAGAAGAAGTGATGACAATATTTTAGTCAAGCCACTGTTAAGATTGATCTTCAGCTCTCCTGAAATTTGTATTTTGAATTTGCACCAGTACATATAAGACCATTCGAACTGAGTTGATTGGCAATCTGTTTCAATTTAAACATAGCTCCGTCCTAACCACACTTATTGGTCTGGTTTTATTATGGCTATGGTTGATGCAGCCTTGGCTTTCTGAGATAAGGTTGTTTTGATCATTAAAATTAAGCGTTCACAGAGATCAGCCCTTGGAATTGATAATGTAAACCCGATTTTAGGACAAACTAGTATGGCCTAGTCCAAACTAATTTAGGCGGGCTGCAACTATTTTAATAAAATGTTTTTTCTTACCTTTAAAAAACATTTAATGAAGCCCACCTAAATTTGTTTAGACTAGGCTTTACTAGTTTGTCATAAAATCGGGTTTGGTCGGTAACATAAATATGTGTCTAAATCTATCAACCAACCAACGTCCGTCCACTGCTGCTGTTGGCATAGATCGTCCACAAAGAGCGCCAAATGTATCTTACGAGACTCTAATCAATTCCATCGACGTTTGACAATCGGTCGGTAGTGTTTGCAACATTTGTAAAAGGTTCTCCGCCCTCATCTTTCCTCTTCCGAACAACACCTGCTGGTCTTAGGAATCATCTAAATACTGTGCAGGCTATCAGCACTCGACTCAAGAAATTTTGTAAGTCGTTCCTGTGAAGGACCATCAAGCTCTGGAATTCGCTGCCGGCTCATGTGTTTTCTAGTTCCTATAAACCCGGGACTTTTAAGCGGGGCGTGAAACAGCATTTCAGGAGGCCATCATGAGTAGGTGCGCTTTGTGCCGTTCTTATTCCACGATATAAAGTGATTTAATTTTTTCCATCGACTGCTTACCCATCAGGCAGGATGTAGTCATTATGACGTGTCACATTAAAAAAAGTTTCTTATTTAGTTAACCATGTTTATGAAGTTGTTGTTTATATAGTGGCAGAAATACTCTTCTTCAGTTCCATGACGCTGCTGCCCGTCATCTCATAGGATTTCTCTTCGATTCTTACGACTCCCCGTGCGATGAAAGGGGGGAACCCCCATTCTACGCCGACACCACACGGCGCTAACATTTCATAATAATACTTTAATGAGATACACTGAGTTCATGCCTGAATTAATTAATTGGTGCAATCTTAAATATGTATTATAATGACTATAATATTTTTCGTTTGGACAACCCTGAACCAAATCGTGCTTTCTGTTAGACATCTTGTCGAACTACTTTTTATGTGACTCTAATAAATTATAGTATATTGATTAGTGATAGATCATTCCTTGTTGCTAGGCAACTCATTCTCGGTTATAAATTACTTTTGATTGTCTCCATTCGGCTGTAGTTGGAGTTCATGCTTTACTCACTTACTTTTCTCTCTTGTCTCCTTTGAGTTTGTCTTCTTTAGGGCCGATTTTTCTATTAAAATATTATGTAACGCTTATACGTAAATTTGAAAATGCTTTGTCAATAGATTTTTCACTTTATTTGTGGCATTTCTTTTTTGGTGGGTTAATAATTTATCCGACTGATGTCTTCAATCCTTGATCCTTTTCCGAAGATAGTCATTACATAAATTTTCTAAGCTTATAATCCTGATTTGAATGTTAGATATTAGTAAGTTAAAAATGATTATAGTCAGGAGGACATCACCTATTGTATTTACCATCTATGAATCATGAAATGTGACACGCAATAATAGATTTGATTTCACGATGCAAAGTCAGATAAATTTACGTCAAAATTTAAGACACTTCTACTAGGTATAAATGGTTTATGATGGGCTAGTGAATGGAAATTTTGGGCGGGGAAATCTGTGTAAGACATTCCATGTACAAATCCAGAACGTTTTGGAAAAAGGAGAGTCAGATGTCGTGATGATAACGCTGTGTATGCAAAGATTAATTAGATGTGGTTATGGTAATCTATATTCTGTAAGTTTTAGAAAGTTTAGTAGCTGATCGCATGAAGAAGATGCATCAATGAGTACGGGCTAGTTGGCATAGCTAATATCCATATTCCATTCGACTGGTCTCCACCTTGGCGAGGTGGAGGGGCTGAGTACCTCCCGGAAGCCGTGAAAAGGTAACCCCAGAGAGCGACGACTTTGGGTGCCCTTAGTACTGACTACCGGGGGGGAAACAAAGAGAAACCTATGGAGGGCGCAGCGGGCAGGCCGGGAGGTCCCTTCAAGCAGCGCCAGGAGGGTCTTAGGCAGCGGGGGCAGGGAGGCCCTGCTGTCTAGCCATGGACCCTCCGAGAAGTCGGTCACATACGCTATGGTAGCACAAGGAGGTAGGAGGGGCGCGCCCGGTTTTGGTCCGGGGGACGCTGGCCGCAGGCGGGGTGTGAGACGCTGCAACACAGGTACAGGCCCCCGTCTTTTTCTCAATTGGCGGCGGGCGTCGTCGGAAGATTTTTAGTGGGTATTACTGCTGGCAGTCGCGTCTGCCGGTGGTGAGTCCCACACCCCCTTTCGGTCCCCCTTTGGCCGAAAGGCAGTGCGTAAATGCATTTTGTTACCGTTAAATAAAAGCTAATATCCATATTAGTGGATTTTCGTAAGCTGATAACATAATGTGGCACTGCAGACGAACCATCAATATTGTATCTTGTTAATTAATCAAGTAAGCAAGCGCAGAGTTCGTAGCTCCGCGACATTAGGCACTAAGCGATCACCGAAGTAAAGCAGAGTTCACAGTGGTCAGTCCTGGGATGCTTGACCGGTGGTTGGCACTTAATTTCAAACGCCTCAACGTAAACGCAAAAATTTGTCGTCAGTTTTGTAAACTTTCACGACTAAACAGCAGAATAAATTTGAATACAGAGATAGGATGTCCTCTAGGAAGGACGAGGTCTACATTTTATTCATCTCTGCACGGCGGCGCTTCGTATTCAAATAGGTTACTGAGATAAGGTCGCGGCACGCTAGTTCCGAATGCATTCGTTTAACGTGATAAATTGACATCGCATTGCATACTCCTTAGCATACGTCAGTGAGCGGCGACATAATCATTAGTTTCGCAGAAATAACGGCAACACGTCAACTTTTGCATCATGCAATCCTTTATTCTACTCTTTCAAATAAATTACACATATTTGAATAAGTAATACGGATCGAAAACAATTTACAATCGAAATGAGTCACTTTACAACCTGCACTTACGTCGTCGCTTCACCCGCGGCGGCGGCGCGCCCGGAGCGGGTCGAAGATGAACGAACTCTGCCGGCCGCCGCCATCTTGGCCACGTCACATGGCCTTGTGATGAAGTGTAGTGTTCTTCACTGTCTTGTGATCACTGCTGCTCGTGATTCAAGCTGCTAAAACCAACGCCGCGTTAAAGAAAGTTGTCGGCGATGTTTCTTGTGAGAGATTTCGTGTCACTAAGAACACGTTGTAGCCTCCTATTTCGATGATAATTTTTTAGAAATAAATTTAGACAGTTGCTGTGATTGAAATCAACACATACCTACGTATGAGGTCTGCACAAAATTATTTTTGCACAATTGCGAATTGGTCAAATTGTGTCGCAAGAGGCGGCTATTACTGCTTACAATGGCTACGTTAATTCTTCTCCAAGTTATGGAGTTCTAATCTGGGGATATTCTGTACATAGAGATAGGCAATTTATTGTCCAAAACACTCATGTGGTCCCTTTTTAAAAAAATATAGTTTTCTTACTTTGTCTTGTCTCTATATTTTAGATTGTTGTTTATTTGTTCACAACTATCAAATATAAATATACGCTCCACATATAAAAACAACCTACCAGACGTTATCAAAGATTTAATTTTTTTTAAATTTAAAGTAATTGTTAAGGAATGGTTGGAAATTATTTTTATAGTGTACAAGAATATTTCCATTATTAGTAAAATTTGTAAAAGGATCAAGTGATACCTCATATTTAATTTTAAGATCTTTAGTAACCTTGTTTTCCATGCACACTAAAGAACTTTACTTTTACATTGGATATCTTTTTGAGCCTATCCAGCGGTCCCATAGTGATAAACGGTTGGTCACAATTTCCTTATATCTTCAGAAAAGTAAGCACATTCTGCACCAGTTCGAAATAAACTCTCTTTTCCCTGATTTAAAATTCACCCCCATAGAGTAAAGTGAATACAAATAAGCTCTGCAAGCTCTAAATAAAAATCTGATATGTAGAGTTCGATCCACTGGTCACATCGAGCTTCAGAAACATCCTTTTTTTTTTGTGTTACGTCGGTAACAAAATGCGTTTACGCACTGCCTTCCGGCCAAAGGGGCACCGAAAGGGGGTGTGGGGCTCACCACCGGCAGAAGCGACTGCCAGCAGTAAAACCCACTAAAAATCTTCCGACGCCCGCCGCTTGTTGATAAAAAGGCCGGGCCCATAACCTGGGTTGCAGCGTCTGACACCCCGCCTATGGCAAACATCTCCCAGACCAAAACCGGGAGGACCTCCTCAGAGAGACGCAGTGGACGCGCCTCTCCTACCTCCTTGTGCAACCATAGCGTGTGTGGCTGACTTCTTGGAAGGTCTATGGTTAAGACCCTCCTAGCGCTGCTTGACGGGCCCTTCTGGCCCGCCCGCCGCGCCCTCTACAGGTCCCTCTTGGTTTTCTCCCCGGTAGTCAGTACTAAAGGCACCCAGAGTCGCCAATCTCTGGGTGTTACCTTTTCCCCAGCGCCCTCTGCGCCCTACCGGGAGGAACTTAGCCCCCTCACCACGATAAGGTGGAGACCAGTCAGGAAGGAGGGGGGGGGGGGCAGTAACTGGGTTGCAGCGTCTGACATATATGGCTCAGTTCAATAAATAGTGGGAACATATTGCTCAATTAAGAGTTAAGTGACACTCCACCGTTCACGATCAGGTCAGCGTCTTGTTTGTATTCGTTAAAAAAAACCATCAATCAGCACTGGCTCATCGAACTGAAGTGGATCTGTCTCCGACACGAGTTTTCTCCCCTCTGCTTTGTTCTTAGCCAATTATCACTGGTTCGGCCGTCAACTAAGGTCCTTTAAGGTCTGGTCTATCTAACAATACCTTGGGTGTCCCACAGGCCGATTCCCGTCTAACCTAACGTGGTAAGCTCTCGATTGTCTTCCTTCAGCTGCAGCTGATTTTATGAAACAAATTAAAAGGTGTTGAAGACCAGTGCCTGTGGTAGCGACATCTCCAAAAAGGCATTATACCTTAGGACCCAGGGTCTGTTCATTGGGATAACCAAATTGGCTGAAGTTCAGTTATAAATAAATAAAAGTTTGACTTAACTATTATGAATATTTTCTGACGATGACACCAATTATATAGTTCCAAGATATGTATAATTAAGAACTTGTGTTATGGATACTAAATAACGGATAAACATATTTAAATACTTTAAATAAATTGGAAAACACCCAGACCAGAACAAATATTCATGTTTATGCACACAAAGATTTGTCCTGCCTGGGAATCGAACCCACGACCGCGGAGAGCGGGTATTCTTACCACCACGCCATATCTTTCGTCAAACTATTACAAAAATAAATCAATTTGAAATAGGTGTAGCAAGATGTATGCCCAGATGGGACATACGAGGCTTTTGCAATATTTTTAGTCGGTTGATTGATGGTATTGACGATACAATATCGCAATTATAAAACAGAATGTAGCTCGACGAACTGGTCGGCTGGATGGCGATTCAGTTGACGCCAATTGTGTCCAATTATTTACGGGACTCTGAAAGAAACTTTTGTGAACGTACATACGACGTAATGAGTGAATCCATGTTTTTACACTGCGAAAAAATTACACCTGACCTGCTGGCTAGTTACTATAAAACTAACGTGGTAATTTGTACCTAAATAATACAAATTACGATTGTTATCCATAATATGTCAAACATTAATCTGCAAACTATACGAAATTACATGTTAAGGAACTGTAGGTTTAATATTAAGTTAAAGTAATCTTTAAGTAAAGCTAAGTATTTGTAAGCAGTACGATTACTTGTCTTAGTTAGTTAGTTAATACTGTCATAGTTAGTTAATTTTGTATCTTGTGACCAATTACGCTCAAAGCCGCATTTCAAGACACTTTCCAATCACGTTACTTGTCCCTGAAATAAGTGGCGGTTGAAGTGAAGACTTGAATTTTGTTTAATGTTTACAAACAAGTGACGTCATAATGCGACTTGCGGCTGTTAGAACGTAATAAATAGTAGCATTTTTAAAATATTTGCTGACAAATTGCGAAATACTTACTCTATACCATTGTAATCTACATTGGGTTTTATAAATCTATTTGGTTCAGACTATTAATAGGAACATAAAGCAAAGATTTTCTTGTGTGTTTGCATTGAATAAACTCCAAAACTAATTGAACAAATTTTAAAAAATCTACTGGAATTGTAAAATACATTTTTTGTGAGTAACAAAGGCTAGTAATCGATGAAAATTAGGGATCCTTAGGAAAACTACAGTAATGTAAACCATGTGTGTAAACGAGTGAAACGGGAGAGTTGAGAGGTGATTATTGCAGACTCATTATCCGTGTATTAAGTGCAGGTTCTCATTAAGGCAGTGGAAGCGCTTACCGTGAAGTGGACCACTGCTGAGCCAGATATTCTGTAGTGTTGAGAATTACAATGCTAATTAACGGCTTTTGCTAGTTAATTAAAATCATATACATACATACATAATGTCACGCGTCTTTCCCGTAGGGGTAGACAGAGATCACATCCTTTCACTCGCTACGATCTTGGCACACACTTTTAGCTTCATTCACACTCATTAACCTCCTCATACACGCTCGTCGGTTTAGGGTACGATCTTATAATATGAGTTCTGATAAATTTTAGTGAAGAGATATAAGTGTTAAAAATCAAGCGTTTATCTGCTTAGGAAGGCTTTTAAAGCGTATAGTCCTGGTTATCAAAAATAGATCGGAAAATAGGGTGTATAGGGATCCTACCATGACATAAGGAGCCAAAGTCAACGTCACCTGCAAGTGGTGCATCTGCCGATCAACGGGCAAGGCTCTGGCGAAAATAACAGTGCCCGGTAAGCGGCAATAGGTAAATAAATAAATAAATATTTTCTAACAATTACACCAATTATTTAGTTCCAAGATAAGTATAATTAAGAACTTGTGTTATGGATACTAAACAACTTAATTACTTTTTTTGTAAATACATACTTAATATACATCGGAAAACACCTAGACCAGAACCAATATTCATGTTCATGCACACAAAAATTTGTCCTGTGGGGGAATCGAACCCACGACCTCTGCAGTGAAGTGTAGGTATACTGACCTCCACGCCATATCGGTCGTCCATATATAAGATAGAAGGCAGATATAAGAAAAGAAGATAAGAGAAGAAGAGACTGCGTTCTGGCATCGCTATGGGTTCATGAAACAGGCACTAGACTAGGTAGACTGGACAAGTGGACTATATAGTTGACCCAAATTTCGATAGCTGCACAAGCAGTAGCATAAAGTGAGAGAGACGAGCGTCTTCCCAAATTCTTCTTTACTCTAGTTCTTGGCCGCTGATGTCATTTATAAGAGCTTTACTTTACATACTTGAATAAAAGGTTTTGACCTTGATGGAGTGAAATAGGATTTTTAAACTTTATAACTGAAAAGTTTTATAAAAATAACTCCATTATAGAAAACTACGTTCCTTATATTTGGGGGTTTTTCTTACATGCTTTCTTGGTTTATTTAATTTAAATGGCATGAGGAAAGACGCTGGTAACAGCCAGTTTTAGTAGAGGAGTCAAATAGAGATTTTTCTTCAGCCATCCGATAACCAAATCGAACATATTTTTCTTAAAATCTTATGGTAAACTATTGCATCCTACTATAAAAATATGTTGTGAGGTCTATTTTCTGAACAGAACTTCTTCGGCTCTTAGACAATTTTATACATACATTTAAAGATAGATATGAGATGCAGTGAATTTTGACGTTGTCTTGCATCGAATCGACGAAACGGCAATATCGCTCTCAAATAGAAAATGTCGTCCCGCGACCGTGTGGGGGAGCGCGCGGCGTCCCTCTCGCACCTATAACGCGCTCCCTCTCAACATTATCTATTTCATTCCACGGGCACACATTGGATACAAAGTCCTATTATGTATTTTTTTTTATTCGACAGAGGGTGTAAATTTTAGACCCCCAGTTACGTGGAACCCCGAATTAATGGATTGCTTATGATTCCGAAACGTCCTTTCAATGGAGGTGTTTTTGTCTTTTTGGGTTGCAGTCTGATGATTACTATTGTTTGTTTGACTCAATAACGAACCTTTTCATGAAATTGTATTTCTTTTTGTGTGTACTTACTGTGGTTGCTGTGTCCAGGTATGAAGGGTGCTGCAGTGAAAACGTTGGTCAGGCTTAACTGATTTTTCGCGGTGACAATGGGAGTGTTTTTTGGGGGCTTTTTTAAATAGATCTGTGATATATACACTGGTATTATGATAGCTGATGATGCCATAATTCCAAAGTGTAAGTAATTTCTTCAATTAAGTCTTTTTCTATACCACAAGGTATAGAACTCTCATGGTATACTCAAGCATACGGTGATGAAAAGTTCTAAATGCAGGCTGCATTCAAAAACAAACTCCTGCAATATGTGTGTCACCACAAGCGCGTTGTAGATCCTTTCAATCTCGTATCTATCTAATCAAACTCCTTTGAAAAAGCCCCTGAATGATGCTGTAATATTTCAGGGGAACTTTCCAAGGAACTCATTCCACAACTTAAAAAGCAAAAAGTTTCTGAAGTCTATTTAAGTTTGGCTTAGTAAAGGTAACTTTGAAACTAACGCGTCCATTAACTGCAGGCACTTGAGTAGAGAAGAAGTTTACGGCAAGAAACTTGTCAATTATTGTTCTCCGGCCAGTGAAAAAGGGATACATATAATACTCCTCACCACATATACCCAGTGTGGAATGGTGGTGACAAGTGTGTCTTGCAATCTGGCGGCTTAATGGCTCGAATTGGCTTATAGACGGTAGTCTTACTTACAGTAATAACCGTCATCATCGATCGTATCTTCCGAAGCAGGAAAGCGCTCGATATATCAAGTTTATCAACAATCATCAGTCCTGATCACTTTACCACGCTGTTTACATTCAAAGAACCAAGCGTTTAAATAAAAAAACCGTTACAATCACTTTAGTGTGTAGTTTGAATTTGTGGGTAGGCCCAAAAAAATAAACCCTTTTCATCATACCATTATCCTGGTTGTGCCTTAGCGTTACGCTCAGGACCCAGGGTCTGCTTACGTGCCTAACCAGATTTGGCTGAATTTCAGTAAACATACATAAAAGCTTTATACTTTTTGGGAACACATACTGAATAAAAATAGAAAACATATTGACCAGATGAAAATCGTTATGTTCATGCTCACAAAGATTTGTTCTGTGAGAATCGAACCCGAGGATATAATCATAAATCTTTATTGTTTCATTTAGTGTACTATTAGGTCTTAAAAATAAAATTTTGTCCTGAAATGAACCATGCAAGGGTACCACAATTTAAAATAGGAACACATTTCTTTCTTATATATATTATATATAGAAATTAAAAACCTTATACTGACCTCCGTGTCGTAGCAGTCGTCAGAGGAGGCTGATTTTTAATGATGTAGGACTGGTTTAGATACAAAAGTCAAAAACAGAATACGTTTATAAGTAATACATAATTACATAAAGAGCATAGACAGCCTGTGAGTTTCTTGCCAGTTCTTCTTACAGAGCGGTGGCTCGGAACCGGCACTTATTAGTTATTTTTGTTTTGTTGCATGTAAGTGAATCTAAGCTTTGTGATTTTAGTTACAAACATATTTTGATTGTTTTTTATATTCAATTTTAGACGTTTTCAAGTGCTATGTAATAGTTTGTTGAAATGTTTCAATTTTACATTCATATATGTAAGGAATAAGAAATTGAAATATAATAGATATAATCAAAAATGATTTATTTATTCGTAAATTTCAAGTTCCATTCTATAAAATGTCGGTTACTGAATAAAACCACTCAGGATGAATATTTGTTCTGAATATTATGTATATATTTAAAAAAATGTATTTATGTATGTTTATCTGTTATTTAGTATCCATAACACAAGCTCTTGATGATACTTATGAATAATAAATAAATAAATTGGGACTAAATTATTGGTTAAATGTTCAATAAATATTTATTACAAATTTCTCAATCTTTTTTTTTTCGTCGTCGTTTTTACGTCAACTTAAATTTTACCGGTATTCTGTGAAAGTGCTTTATGAACTGATGTGGTGGGCGTAAAGACATGATAGAGGCCTTCTTGGGCTTACAGCAGGACGCCACAGACCCGCTTTCGTGGTGGAGTATAACCTGGATCATTCATACCTTGGGATGGTATTCGAGTATGCCGCCAAAATACACACAGCAATTTTTAACATTTGTAAATAAAATTACCGGTAAGTAGTACATATCTGGCTGGAAAACAGCAGGGTTACCTAAAAAGGTATAGAAGACAGTCATCATCATCATCATCTCAGCCCATTAACGTCCCACTATTGAGCACGAGCCTCCTCTCACATACTAAGTTGCGAGGGTATTGGGTCATACTCCACCATGCTGACCCAGTGCGGATTGGCGGAGGCAGGTGTATGGCGTCCTGCTGTTAGAATTTTTCAAGCCGCCCAATTAGGCCTCTGACATGGCTTAACGACTACCACATTTAGTGCTAACCGGGACCACCACAAACGGTCACCCATCCAAGGACTGACCTCTGTAAACTCTGCTTTACTTCGGTGATCGTTTCCGACCACCGAGCATCGCGGAGCTACGAGCGCTTCCCTACTATCTACATTTAAGTATGTCATCACATGTATTATGAGCCAATATGGTATTTGTGTCTACGTGACTACTTCTTAGGTTATTGTAAAAATTTACGTGTAGTGAATTTTAATAAATCTTAATTTCTTTGTAACATTTTTAATAGCCTGACAGTGCAGCGACATAAGAATTCAAGGATTTTATTGTTTCCAGATTTACGTGAGATGCAACATCAGTGGCTGTATTGACTGGTAAGTTAAATTGACATTATATGACCCAATTTAACTAAATAGTTCAAAGTTTTAAGTTCCTTTTATTTGCTATAAAAGGGTATTTATTTATTTATATGTAGACAAATACACATATACCCAAAAAAAATGTAACAATCGATAGTTTTAGTTAAATATGTATATGCGAGTATTAATAAATAATTTTGTTAGAATACCTTTACAGTAAGTATATATTTGATGCTTTTTCACTATCATATATGCGAATGTGAGTTATTTCTTTAATTGGACGTTGTTATGCTAATATTATAAATATTCTGACGTAATTGTCACTCTTAATTGCGTCTATTGCTTCTGCAATACAAATGCAAACCGTAATACTTAGAGTCCTAATATAAATGGTAATATTCTAAATCACAAATATTAAAAGAAAACTTATTAAAATTACTCAACATTAATGTCGTAAAACATTTCTTTGGTAAATACAAACAAACCTTTCGTGGATTGTGTGGAGACTTAAATCTGAGAAAAATATTATACTTACTTACATATAATGATTTTTTTAAATACTGTAAGTTGGAAAACGATGTAATTTAAAACAAAACAAAAATAGCAATGATACATTAAAAAGTTATTAAAGAAATATACACAATATGTGTTCTTTTTGAAATTTTGTTTCAGTTTGTTGATTTCATTTTACATAACTTAGTCGAACTACATTTGTATCAAAGTTCGTTTTTAGTGCACTAACTTTGTACTTATTGTAACTATTGTAATGTGTGTAACGGAATTAATTCAGACTAAATATAATACCAATATTTCGGTCACTGTCTGATACTTTTGCTGTGTATTTTTATAATTTTAGTACCGCTGTTTCTAAAATGTAACTTAACATAAAAAGGTCCATGTTATTTTATTTTATTTATTAACAATCAATGTCACATATGAGAAAGATTTTGCTCTCTAATCTTTTACGCTCTCACGCCTAAACCACTTAGCAGATATTGCTATATTTCACATAAAAATAGATGGGAGCTTTAAAAAGGGCTTGTATTTAACGTGTTATCAGAATTAATAAATTGCCAACCTAACCTAACCTTTTTGTGCATCAAAAATACTGATTGAGCACCTAATCACCTCATTAGGTGCTCACTCAGTATTTTTGATGATCAAAAAGTATTTTTTAGAGGTTCAGTTTATTATATTCCTTTAAAAAGTACTTAGGTTACTTTTAGACCTGAAAATTAATGTAGACTTTAGGAAATGCTGTTACAAAGTCCGCGGGCAAAATCATCATCAAGTATTATTGTCAAAGTTTATATAAATTATTTTTCTTGGTCACCTCACACGGTGCCATCTAGACCCAAACTAAGCAAATGAGTAGGAAACATATAACGTATACACATCCTTAGGTAGATGCTCCCATTTATTTGTAAATACATGCTTATAAAACTAAAAATATATAGATAATACTAAGATAATCATTTGTATTCATGCACACAATTATTTATCCTGATTAGAAAACAAACCTCCACGCCAAATATGATTCAGAGTTTAACTAAATTGTAATTCTGAATGGAATTACCATACAGATAGATATTGACTTGGATTTACATAGGTATCGATTTGAGGGTGCCTAATTAGAAAGTTTATTATTCCTACGTCAAAACACGATATGATACATAACAAGATTCCATTTTTATGGTTGATGAGTTACTGTGAAATGTTGGAAGAAAACCGCGTAAGACTTTCCATGACCTATTTCAGAAGGTTTTGGAAAGCGGGTCAAAAGTACCCAAAACCGATAGGAGTGTATGAGAAGGTGCAATGAGCCTGCACGAAGGTGCCTATGTGGCAGGTTCGCAGCTAGTGGTAGCACTGTATCTTTGCCTACCTTTACAGGACTAAAGCGTGATAATCCAGGATGTACTATCACCTAGACTAAAGTGTGGTAATACATCCTACCTATACAATATTCGACGATGGTGGGTAAAGCCGCGTGCTGATGCTAGTGTTAAATATAACTGTACAACTTTCTAGTCAATTAAGTTCCAATTTCTACTGAATGACAGTTAGGGAACCTAGGATACCAGGGAACGGGAACGGATCCTTACGGTTACTTGTGTCCTTATTTTTGAGTAAAGTATTTACATACCATAATGTCACGCCTCTGTCCCGTAGGGGTAGGCAGAGATCACATCCTTCCACTTGCTAAGATCTTGGCACACACTTTTCGCTTCATTCACACCTATTAACCTTCTCATACACGCCGCTCGGCTTGGGGTACTTTTGACCTGCCCTTTCTCTAAAGTTTTTTGTATTTGGTCATGGAAGGTCTTACGTGGTTTTCCCCTCCCAACACTTCCAACCACTTGTCCATAATAAATAACTATCGTTAATCTACTTTCATTCATCGTCTCAACATGACCAAACCATCTCAGCATACCTTTCTCAATTCTTGTCACTAATCTTCTTTTACACCAGCTTCACCCCTTATCGTATTTCACACCAAGTATTTAGTAGAGCAAAATTTCATTCACTGTTTAAATAACATAATATAATCTCACGTCTCTTATCCTCTTTGGGTTTTATGTTATTTATTTTAAAAACAGACAACTACAGTATGTTGCTTAAATATAATTTTATAATTTGCATGCCACCGTTGTTGGCTGAATAAGAGGAGCTTTATTTTAATGTACAATAACTGTAAAGTAGGAACCTCAATCAAGTGCAAATAAAGTGCTATATTCTATTCTTAAAAATTATACAATAGCGTTATTAAAAAAAATAACGTTATAAAATAATGTAAAGATTAGACTAAAATAAGTTAATGTCCACCAGTGTTACGAAATGACAACAGGCAAAATTATAAAAAATTAGTGATATTACATTTGTAAGTAACAAAGTATACTCTAGCACAGAGATCTCAAAATGAAATTAGTTAATTCCCTCAGAATAATGTTTTAAAACGTGTCAATGCTTAATCTTAGTAAATAATACATCTCACAAGATTATTTAGGTCAATTAAAATGAATATACAACATTGTTTGTAATCTTTACAAAATGTTACTTTATATTATACAGAATAATTGTTTTTTTAGGTCAATTTAACAAGATAATCAATTAAAACGATTGTCATTATTTCAACTATTAACGCTATACAATTATAATTTATATCTACTGTTCAGATACCATTCTTGCATACACCAGTGCTTGAAAATTATATTCAACAATTTTTTTAGTATTTTTTTTATTATAATATGGTTAATATAAAGATTTTTATAAATAAAATGATAAGTCAGTTTGGTATCTATATCCTCTTAGTAACAATTTCAAATGATCAAAAGTAATTGTTATTTACCTAAATCTCGATAAAAAGTTACACATATAGACAAATGTTTTTAGAACTAAGTATAATTTAATAAATTTCAGTACGTAGCTATTGTCGTTCTTATTTTATTCCATTTCTTATGAATGGAGTACCTATCAGATTAGTCTCTAAGCTGCATTTTTTATTAAAACCTCGTCAAAAATATTATGGAGCTTATGTTTGAAAATTATTTGCATATCCCTTGATTTTACAGTAAATATATTTTTGTAAAAATTGTCAGTAATAAAAGCTAAAGAATGTGAGTCAATCTCAATCCACTGCAACACAATTAAAATAAACAAAACACATTTTAAGCCGCAAATACATTTTTTTAACGTTAACATAGGATGTTTTTCATAAAAAACACAAAGAATTTTATAGGTATCCCATTAATTACTCCTTAAAAAAATATTAAACAAAAAACAAATTCAGTCTAATGACATTAAAATACTTGCACGGCCATTAAAACGAGAAAATCTTTGAAAACTATTTGAAAAAGGGTGTTATTTAACGTGTCTTCAAAATTAATAAATTGCCAACCTAACCTAACCTTTTTGTGCATCAAAATTACTGATTGAGCACCTAATCACCTCATTAGATGCTCACTCAGTAATTTTGATGATCAAAAAAGTTTTTTTTGAGGTTCAGTTTATTATATTCCTTTGAAAAATATGTGAACCTCTTCCGTGCATAGCGGATACTCTTTAATTTCCGCCGAAAATCAAATTAAGACAGTGGAAAAAGTTTTAATTTATGAAAAGCAGTCGAACGCGCTCGCGCACCGTTACGTCGCGCAGACGACCCTGAGACAGCTATTGTTGTCTCCCTCGCACTCGCAACGCCTACCTTACTCCCCCTTACGCGTTGTGAGAGTAGTACGACACACGATTTTGATAATTTGTTCCGAAATTAAACCGGATATATTTTATTTTTGTCGCTTGTCGCGTCAGACGCACATTTAAGTCTGTTTACTTGGATATTGGCTTAGACTTCAAGAAATCGATACAGTATAAACTGCTTTCTTATTGAAACGCTTATAAGCATTAATAAATCACACATAACTAACTTACTACAATATAATAACACCCAACTATATTCAATTACAGCGCCATCTAGTAATTAAAAAGTTAAGTTATGTGTAATATAGAAGAAATGAAATTTAGCCATTTTTAAACAGTAATTTACTTGCTGTAAAATAAACAATTTTTAGTTTGGGCAATGAATAAATTACTCATGTAATTTAATAAATGACACAACACTCTGTTTAGTAGATTTTTTATCGTTTGTTACATCATAAATATTGTTTGAGTAAGTCTAATAATTAAGAATATTTCTGTTAAGTTCCGTTTTTAAAGGGGCTCAATGATTTATTTCTAGCTTATAATTTAAAGATCAAATCTCTTTCATACTGAATGCACCTATATAGTATGAAATGCATTGTGAAGTACTCCGGCGATTCGTGCATACGTCTGTCTACACAATGGCCTTGAAGTATTTTTTATTGAAGAAAACTGGTTCTCAATGGATTTACGCTCTCTGGTTATTTAACTTGAATGGCATAAGGTGGGGTAAGTATGCAAGTTATGTACGTGTTCAAACTGCAGCGTCTGTTGTAAATTACGATAACTTTAACTTAAACTCGTAAAACTTCTGTTCAGTTCTGTATGGTTGTAATCAAGTTTTTGATAGATCGTAAATTTTTATATTTGTTACGGAATAATTATCAAAGATTATATTTTTATTTTGCTTCAAAACTTCGTGTTAGTCAACTTCATATCGTCATGTGCGGTCCAATTGTTTTGCTATCAGAATAGATTTAACTTCAAGCTACATTGACATTGAACATAGTCTATTTATCACTTTTTGGTGAGGGATTTGTGGCGATGGACGTATGAAGCTACTTTCAACATGCACTTTGATGTCGGTCATAAATACGTGTTTTTAATATATGTTTCATTGCTACTGTTACATTACATTACTGTTTGGATGGAGGTAGTCACGTTACTTTTAAAATAAACGTAATTTGGTTACCTAGTTTGAGCGGGTCATATTTCCACGACGCGTACCCGGTCCAGAATGACGCGCAAATGGTGTGGCGTTCTACTTTTACTATTCATTGAACACTACTTTCGCATTTTATGCATTGAAACTCAAATATCAAGACCAAATATTTTCCCAGCAAGATTTAAAGTTACACTGCTGAATTATAGTTAAAAAAGGACAACTTACTTACCTCGCTTACATTGGCTTTTCACACGAGCCAACAAGAACAGAAAAAAACTTTAAATACGTTCAATGAAGATCTATTTTCGTTCGACTAGTTGCAGTAATGATGTCCGTCTAGACCTCTAATTGACAGATATAGTAAAAATAGCAAGTTATATTTAGTCTGGCTTGTTGCTAACCGAGACTGGGTTGTAAGTAGGTCGCTTTCACGCTTTGCTTCGCAGCTGCATTGGCATTGTTTGGTGCGTTTGCGGTTAAGAATATGATATGTTCTGATATTGAATGTTTATTTTAATATTCTTTGGGAAATAAGACAGATGAAATTATAGATTTTAAAGAGAAACAAATAATAATTCGATGTTATTTGAAAGTAATATTAATTAATTACGGTATTACTGGATTTACACTACATTTTTAAACTAACTAGTTTTTGAGTGCAATCTACATTTGTCATAGGTACATATGTATTACTTTTTTATTAAAATCAGAATATTATATATTGCGCTCTTATAATTTCTTTTCTTGATTACTGAACGATAAAAGCTTCGAAGAGCAGTCGTAGCTCCGCGATATTAGGTTTTCAGATACGATCACTGAAGTTACCCAGATTTAATAAAGATGGTTTATATCAAATATAACCTGGTACCCTTGCGTCTTATGAAATATATTGTAAGCTTTTAATCCCGATTATCAGTATATGTTGTAGGCGATAGGCGTAGAGAATATAGAGATAGGATGCTACACACTTGAATCCGCCAATGTGCTGAAGGTTCGATGGGTTAAGTCTTAGTATCTGATAAAACGATCATGCTCAGTTGAGGAACATTAGTGGGCTGACATGATAATTATGAATCTTGAAACTTTTTTATGCCCAGAGTCTACAACATGATTACATTTTACATTGCAATTAGTTATCTCAATAGTTTTATCTATAGAACGAAGTTAAAGTGGTCTAATTACAAGATTAATCGCTTTTATTTCAAATAATACTTTTTCACATCTGACTGTGTGAAATTAATGATAAAGTGTTTTCCATAACGGCACACTTCACGTCACAGTTTTTCTATTCTCACTAGCTGACTCATATTACGTCGAGTTAGATAGATCACCCACAAAATATGGGCAACAACGCTTAAAAAGACTTTAAAATTATTTCAACATAATTGTTAATAAACCACGCGTAAAATGTTTGACAAATTTGAATGAAACTGTCCTTAACCATATAGATGATATTCTAGATTATAACATTTGGTCATTAATGCTAAACAACAATTCTAATTACGTAGGCAGTAGCAGAAATAATATAGTTAAAAATAAAGACAAAAGAATATTATGAAAGTCATCCATAGGTCAAGGATACGTTTGGACACACTTTAGAGTAATTCAATTTTAAACTGACGTTTTACAAGCATTAGGTATACGTGAAGACCTATCCACTTTTCTGATTAATATTCTCAATATGTAACCATAATGTTCATAATCCACTATGATTAAGGGGGCTTTTAGAATATTTGTAGCTTTAGTCAGAGCGTAGAACAAATACCTTCATTTTCAAGAACATGAAGTCAGGTGGCCTTATGTTATTATTTATTTTAATGAAATATATCTTACAGTACATTCATCAGATCAGCTCGATTTAGGCGATATGAAATCGACGGTCATGGCTGGTTTTTGAACGCATACAATAATTAGAAGTCAAATTAGAATTTATATTACACTTATATTTTAATTCAATGGTTACTCAAAATAAATCAAGCAATTTAATTATCATTACAGCGTTAAAATAATTTAAACTGCAAGTACCAAAACAGGTTTGCCGCGGTACATCGATCGAAATTCAACTTCACGACAAAAAGTGGACCGATATACGCCGTCCCGCTCGCACGGGTGCGCCCGTAACGCGTAGGAGAGAGACAGCGCTATCCGACGCCCGCGCCCACGTCTGGAGGCCGGTACAATGAACTCAACACATAAAGAGCGCACGCTTAAAATAATACCGTCTCTGTCATCCCAGAACCGAAACGACGGAACTGTTCTAGCAATTTGAAATTTAAAATGAGTACCACTGTTTTAACATCAGACTCGGATAGTTTGTCCTTGTCGAAGGCCTCACTTTGCGTCCCGCGTTTTTTAAATTAACCCCAATTTTTAATATGAAATTATTTGGTCTGTACGCTTTTTGTGTTCAATTTTTTTTAGATTGTTTTGTGGAAGGCTGGTTCTAGGTTATAGAAACTGGAAATTTGGATTGAAGTGTCTTATTGGAAAATGGATTTTGACCAGAAAAAAGGACTTTTCATAAAACCATGTAAGTACATATTCTTTTTACTTGAACTGCACATTGAAAAACAGGTATGGGTTTTATAGGATTTTAGGATCTTATAAAAAAATATAGATAGGTAATAATTAATTTTTTTCATAGAATTAACTATATTTTAATTATGACCGTGTTTTAAATTAATACTATCGAGTAATTTATTTAAAGCTTGGCGTGATGATGCTGGCTGGCGGGCTGATGGTGGCTCTAGCGAATGTCTACTTATTTAATCATATTTAACATTTTTTTAATGAACTATTTTTTTTTGTTATGTGCTTAAAACCAGCAATATCTATGTACTCGGGACACCAAGGTAAGGAAATTTTTAATAAAAATTATAGATGGAAGAACGAAACATTCGATTTATATTAGATATCTATTTATACACAAATATTTTTTTAAATAAATAATATTACGGATTTTCTGTGAATTGTAAAATAATAAAAAATACTTAAGTAGTACTATTTATGTACGTATTGTATACTTTCCTTAAATATATTTAAAAAGAAGTGTTCTTTTCTTATTTGATATTTTTTTTAACAGAAAATGAAGAGGAATTTCGGAACAAAAGCCAGGTATGAAATTAAATGTATTAAAACTGTCATTTAAAAAAAATACTAAAATGTATTTATATCAGCTTTATTAAAAAAAGAAATAATGTTTTATATAAAATCTAGATTTATTTACTTAAAATTGTGGAGTCTATGTTGTACCTGTTTTTTAAAAAATGTTTTAAAATTATTAAAAAATATGAAAAAAGTTTATATATTTAAAAAGCGTGTGTAAATAATACACGCTATTAAAGTTACGTACTGAGAGTCACTTATTTATTTTTTATGTATGTAAAGTAGTAAAACATGGAGCGTTCATTATTTATAATAATTTACTAGAAATTTTACAAATATCTACCACGGCTACGTTTTGAACTTAAAAAATACATATATTTTATTAACACAATTACACTTTTTTTTTACTTAAGTATGCAGTTTCAAAATTTACATTTACTTTTAAAACTATATTTGATTAAAAAAGTAAAAAAAAATGTAAAATAGTAATTTTTTTTTTCGTTCACCACGTTTACAATAGGAAATATAATTATTTTAGTGTTTTTTTCTATAGGTAGGTGGTAAAGTATTGACGTTGTATACGTAAAGATATTAGATAATTGCGTGAAAAGAATTATCACTAAAAGTGTAAAATCTTATGCAATAACAAAAATTAAAGTAAACCCATAAATTTATACAACAAATCAGTATGATTTTTCTTTTTTAATCCTTATAGAGAGTGACATGTGAAAAATATACAGCAAGATAACAACAGAACACATATATTAATATAATTTAAATAAATAAATAAGTTCAAGTGTCAAGAAAATTGCATTTTTATTCAAATGAAGCACGTGGAGACTTGACCTTTCTGATATGGAGCGTGCTGCAGTATGTAGTGGATCCGATATTTACCGTATATAACAGGACTTTAGTAAAGGAAAATGTGCAAATGTCTTTACAAAACTCAAAATAGACTTTACTAAAAATACGAATTACTAAAATAGGGACACCTCACCATATCACAAGTCACAAATAATACGAAAATAGTGATGAAGATAACAACAGTAATTTACAATTATAAAACCGAATTTTATTTTTATTATAAATCCGAATATTTATATTATACTGAATATCATAATATGATAATTATATTACTTATTTATATCATATTGTTTAAAATCAAAAAAATCAAAGGTATTCAAGAATGTCACCCTGCGACAACACAGGAATTAAATAAAATAGACTTGTAAGGCGTTAACCCGTATTAATTTAGCGTGTTTCTGCCAATGTACAATAAATTTTCAGATAATTCAGGTGTAGGATCAATTATTTTGCTAATTTTTGGGACTTACTAATATAGAGCGTGATAAGCATACAAGCATTTCTTGTACTTTCTATATTTATTTTAATTTTTTTACATGCACTGAAAAAATTATGAACTAAATGCACTAAACAGTTCGAAAATTTTACTTAGATAGGTAGGTATATTTTTTAACAAAAAATGTAAGTAAATATTTTTTTACATACTTACTACATTTCACAATTACCTAAATTGTATCATGTGCAAGTATCTGGTACAAAACAAATACAGATTCTAAAATTTAATTTATTTTTTTCAACTAAAAAATTTATAATTTTCTGAAAAACCCTAAAATTCCTATATTTTTTTTAAATGACAAAATTATGTTCCTTTTTTAATTAAGCTTAACCCAAAGGGTTCATACCTTCATACCAACTTAAATTCAAACCACCAAGTCAAACATGACAACAAACCCGAGTTAAAAGTATAAAAATAATATAACTGAAGGATCTAATATTTAAAAAAAAAATGGTAATGTAATTTAAATAAAATTGATAGCTTTTGGTAAATGTAAATAAAGATTTAAAAATATAATATTTATAAGCCAACCGCGTTTACATGTAAACTTAATCTTCAAAAACATAGCTAAAATATCTGTCATAATTAATAACCCTTTGAATTAAAAAAATCACAAACATTTTGGAAGTTCTAACTACAAAAAATTACAAACGTTGAATTTTTAATAACACTCAAAAATGTATTTCTGTTTAAACGTTTGAATATAACGTACTTCTAAAGTATGTCTTCAATAATGCTACGTCTTTCAGAGTCTTATAATATACAAAAACTTATTCTAAATTCTATTCGTAAATCTAATTGTGCTGTTTCATAAGATAAAAAAAACAATTTTAGTCCCTGTTTCATCCTGTAACGAAAACATTTTTATTAATTTACAATTTAAAAACTATATATTATAAAGCTTTTTATTTATTCTTAAACTGACATTTTGAAGTTTCTTTGTATAACATCACTTCAAAAACAGACGGTCTTTCATACTAACATCTATCCCTTATTTCACCCCCTTGGGGGAAACATCTGTCGTCGTATCTATCTGTATGTATAATATGTATGTTAGTGGTTTAAGCGAACATTTTCCTTTTATATGAAAAAATATGTGAAGATGTCAACTTGTAAAAACATTCCGTGTGTAAATTAAAGTGAAGTTTTTAATACTTTTTTTTAAACGACGACCGATATGGCGTGGTGGCGAGAATAAACGCTCTCCGCTCCTTAGGTCGTGGGTTTGATTCCGACACAGCACTAAGATGAATATTTGTTCTGGTCTTATATATATTAAGTATATATTTGCAAAATAAAAAGTACTTAATGATACTTATCTTGGAACTAAATAATTGGTGTGATTGTCAGAAAATATTTATTTATTTAAACACCTCAAATATTATTAAAAAAAAATCATTTTTACATATGATTTAACAATACAATGTCGTAAATTAAAATTTAATGATTTTATGAACAGTTATAACTTTCTCTGTAGTTATAATTGGAATTACTAAAATGAACATTTTTTAAAGTTTATTTGTTTTTTAATATTGAAAAACAATCTAACACAATTTGATAAAACTTTGCCACATAGCTAGGCATATAGCTTATAACCTGAATGTTAACAAATTTAGTGATTCCTTAAGGAAAAGATATATTTTTCTTTCAATTGCAAAAGATTGCCATCTATTATAATAAAGTTATTAGCTAATAAGAACGATTTTTTTTATAAGGATAAACATTAGGCCTTTAAAACTTAGTCCAGGAAAAATAAGTGATTGTTATGGAAAGTATAAAATAATTTCAATACTCTAGCGACAAAAACTTAAATGCGAATTATTGTTAAATTTGGATTACTTTTCATTACACTGTCACGCAAATACTACTGGCCGGATTTACGTGAAATTTGGCACACAGATTAAAGAAGATCTACAAACATTTTTATACTGGACTTTTTGTAGGAAAATGTAAAAATAAAAAAGTAAGTAAGGAAAAATGCAGAAAGAGTCGCGGAGGGAAGCTAGTAATGTACTTACAAGATAACAAGATGTAGAATTAGTAATTTATGTAACGATAAAGAATTTCATACTTTTAAAATTATATTATTCTACTTTTTAGCTGTGCATGCGGTTTTATTTATGTGAAAAGTAATCGGAACACGACAGTATATAAAATAAGTAAAAATATATGTGTCATCGCCATCCGAGCATTATACCGGTTGCGGCTCTACAGGCCCTGGATCCGCTAAAATTTATATATATATAACATGGGTAGATTGTGCTCGGTGCCAAGTTTTACCAAAATCTTTTTAGCCGTTTTATTGTGATTAAGTAACAACATACGAGCTTTCGTATATGTAATATTGGTTTGCTAATGATATATTTATTGATTATTAGCATAATTGCACTGCACTCTGAAATGACACACAGCGCCATCTATCGTTGAATGAAACAAAGCTTGTACTCAAATTATTTCTTAATATATTTTTAACTTTATCGGATAATATACAAATTCCTAAAGAAAGAAAAATATCCTTGTTAAGTATGTGCCTTATTAGCGACGATCCGTAGTCTGATATATATTTTGTATTTTTTTTCTGTTGTTTCTAAATTAGATTTATTAGATCTTTGTACCTACCGTCTTTTAATATGACTTATATAACTATTACTAGATAACTATTATTACTAACTATTTTTTTAGTGGTCTAATAGTATAATTCGTACAAAATCAATTTCATATAAAATACTTTTTTACTTACTTCACTTAATTTTTTAATTAAATATTATTATAATAACATTTTGTAAACTATTAGTATTTCATTAGTTTTATAGTGGGATAAACACCCACCTCTTGTTTTAGTCATAACTTTATAATATTAATAGAAATATTCGTAGATTTCGGACTATTTTAAATTTCCCTTGAACCAATCTACTAGCAGCGCCATCTATTGTCATATAATAGTAGCTAAAAAACTGACTGATTAAATCATATCATTGACTGGTTGTCGCATTATATAATACATACATAAGACATATAATAGACTACATGCGTATCCTTAGAAGGGCACAGCATTTTAGAAGGGTCTCTTTTTTATGGGGCTTAAAAACGGAAGTCACCAAATTATTTATAACTACTGTTTAAAAAAAACATTAGTCCTCCAACTACAGTTACGGTTGACTGGAATAGATTTCTATTCTAAATAAGTCCACCTTTGTAGTTGCTCTATTTAACATTAGTTTAAAATATTATGTCTAGTTGTGTATGTATAAGACCTATCTGTCTATTTGGGTTTAATCTTAAAATCTGTTAACAGAAAACTTTTATGATCAACAGAATTTTATGAGTATAAAGTTATTATATAGGTAACTAAACGGAGCCCTTTCACATAATTATGCCCACATTCCGTTTATTTCTTTCACATATACTTCTTTAATTAATTAAATTCAAATGATAAATATAGTAATGATGATATATTTGCATACTTACACACAACAAATCAATTAATTTTTTTTTTACAATAAATGATATAATTTTTAATATCGCATAAATGCCCAGTTGCACCTTGACACATCTATAGTACAATTGTTATGTATTCAATTAAATATACTCTGCTAAAGTTCACGGGCTCACATACAATATATTTCCGGAATGCAGCTCGGTAAAGAGCAGTTGTTTTGAAACTCGACACTGTTATGTAAGTAGACTCTGTGGCAGACCGCGTTATCAATGAGTGTTTACTAGGTGCTAGTACTCTTTGTGATAGATGACGCCTGGGTACAGTCGGACTCAGATATTTCTGATCACATCTTCACTTTTTATGTATAAAAGAATTCATGTTTAGTAAATAAGCAAGAGTGCGTTGCGAGAATTTGGTCATTTATTGTGTTTATATTTTTCTCTGTCCGATTATTTAATATTTATATTGAATTATCATTGGCGAAGTAGAAGATGAAGTGAAATCATACTCACTTTCTAAAAACTGATTTTAAATTTAGATTGATTTTTAAATTGACTTGCTCCCCCTACTTCCCCATGGTGGTAACTATCGTTCAGGGTTCACCGGTTCATTTATTGACTTAGCATCTACCCATGTCTAATGTAATGTGACATAAAATGATTTGATTTGAGTTGTACAGTCAGATACATATGTAGGTATGGTAAAGTTTCTGAAGTTACAGAATATATTTCTAGGATTTTTTTTAGTTGCGTGGATGATTATGGAATGGATAAGTAATGTATAGGACATAAAGGCAAAGTACCTATAGCCGGCAATTTGTTCTCAAAAATCATTTTTAAACCCTTAGTCTCGCTTACGAGACTAGAAAAGTTGTTTGACATGTCAAAAATATTTTTTTTACCCTAAAGTTTTTTTTTGTTTCTCTAACTATGTAATGTATGTTACTGTATGTCAGAATTCTACAGTTTATCTGAATATTTTGGTTATGTCTATATTTTATTAAGTAAAAACTTACGCTAAGTTTTTCAAGCTACTATAATTCATCGTATAGAATAACCCTCTTTGTCGGGGTGTTGTACCAATCAGGTTTCCTATACGAAACGAGACACTTGCATACAATCCAATTTAATCCAAACGCCTCTATGTGGATAATAACTAACTTTCCACGCATGATTCAAACGTTTAAGTAGAATTTTCAAAAGTTCCCCCATTCAGTGGGCTGGTTGAACAGTCTATCCCTATTTTCATTTTACAACTAAAACCACCCGTGAAAATTAGAGATTTACAAAACTATACAAAGTGATGCTTTACAAAAGTTACGAAGAAAACAGGTACAGTCAGCGTCTAATAGATGGTATCACCTAAAGCGCCATGTATATCGGAACACGCCCTAACGCTCTTGACAATAGAGACGTGTGTCGAACTTTGTGGCGCTTTGGATATTGCCATATGTATGATGCTGACTGTACTACCAACTGACAGCCCAATTTGAGTCGTTGGAAGGGGAGTGAGATTTCAAAAGGTAGGGGGGGTTTTGTGTCACAAATGCAGTGTGGAGCAATTTCTCTTTGATGTGAGCCTGGAGGCCTGTCTGTCGTCACAACGGGCCTCTGTACCGGTCTGACCGTCTGTGAATGGCATCTACACGAGCCGAATCCTTTGCGTGTGTCAATTTTCTAGTTTCAGCCTTTGCTTATGGCCCTTTATTTTCATTCCAAGTGTACAAGTGATTATATATATATTCTAGTTTTTATGCACATACAATCTCAGGCCCATTCGGTATATCCCATTTGAGGTAGACAAAAACTTGCTGTAACTCTTTCAAATGGAATTAAAGTTGGCTTTTAGCACAGCGGTCTTTAGATGAACCTTGTCAAATGGGAGTGGTTGCTAGCCCTTTTCCCACTTTGCCACGGGACTAGTTCCCTTCTGCGACACCCTCGGACAGTGGATTGTTAGAATTCCAGACGTGGGATGTTAGGATTCCTTGGCGCTGCCGCACCCAAGCTTCACACCCATGAGTAAGTCGCTAAAGATTATTTTAAAAACATTGCGTCACAATTTCCTAAATCGTAAAGGTCAAATAGGTGAAATGAGAGGTTCTTGAACCAATAAACACACTTAGCAACAATTTCTTTAAGCTATAAGTATACCACTACAACATCAGGTAGCGGTGGATGACCTTCATTAATATACGCGTTTCCATTGAACTCGATAAACGTCCACATAAAAAAATTATTTTATACGATTTTAAATTACAATTTTTTTTCAAATGGATTTAGTAGTTTTACTAGCTTTCGCCTGTGGCTTCGAACGTAGGGCTTATAGTTGTGAACAAAATAAGAACGATACATTTATTTTGGATTAGCGGATAGCATTAGATAATCTGCAATGGGCGACTGAAATCAATAAATATGTATTTGTTTACAAAAAGGGCTGACAGGGTGATAAAACATTTATTTATTACTTGTCTCGTGATCCGATACTACGACTGAAATAAGCTTAATACAGCCAGTATAAGTAAAATCATATGTTAATTCATCACTTTTAATTTTTCACAATTAAGGATAGTAGAAATTAAAAAAAAAACACTTATACTTATTATAAATTGATAACTAAATCTGAAAACAAAATAGTTTATTAACTTTAGAAAATTTAAAAATACTAACCTCAATTTATATACGTTAAAATTAATGTCACTCGGCTAAATATAAGCACAAATAAATTAAGTATTATTATTATCTTTCAAATTTCATCAAAAACTGCACGATGAGTTCGTTTTTTCTTTCACATTAATAACGTTATGTATGCTTCAGGATTAATGACGTTTATGTCACCACCACCAATCATGTAGTTCCAAAATAAGTATCATTAAGAACTTGTGTTATGGATACTAAATAACGCATAAACATACTAAAGATTTTTTTTAAAATACATACTTGATATACATAGGAAAACACCCAGACCAGAACAAATATCCATGTTTATGCACATAAAGATTTGCCCTGTGTGGGAATCGAACCCACGACCTCAGGATCGGAGTGCGGGTATATTCGGCACCACGCCATTCGGTCGTCTACGTTTATGTATATTATTGATTTTTTAGTTTGTTTGAACAGGGAATGCCAAGGTAGTTGTCAACACAATAATGAAAGAAAGAGGCAACGGGAGGTGTCTCATATGGGCGAACGAAGTTGCAAAAGAATAACAGCTCTAAATCCCTCCATGATGGCGCTAGATAAAAGTGTATTTAGCAGTTTCAAGCGCTTAAAGAGTGGAGTTTTTATTAAAACTGACTCACCTGCTACTTCAGCAGCATCCTAATTGTTACATGAATTGTCTTTTGACAAATACCTTTGCCTACGCAGAAAAGATTTTCCTTACCTCTGCCCTTAATTTACTTGTACAATATTCAGCTATCATATTGGTTTTACCAAATACTTAACACTGCTGTGGTGTTAACTCACTGAGTAATTAATTACTCGTAGATAATTTGGAAATAAATAGTTTTTCCTAAAAAAAAAATTTCCATTACGTCGTGAATGTGACTGGTTTCCTATCTGTGTTTTTCTATTATGCTCCAGCGATTGTGCAATGCCAAATAATGATAAACATTTTTTACAGCCATTCAATTATGCAGGCACATATGTTGCACACGACGATGCAAACGGAAACTACAGTTGTAAAACTTTGTTATGTTTATTTAAATACTAATAAAAAATGTTATCACAACTGTTCTTCCTTGCATAGACGTGCTGCATAGAAAGTGATAGTAAAATGAGACTAATTACAAACATCAAATAATGTCGAAGCAGAGACTGTAGTCAACGTTACATTTTGTCATGAGTTTTTGGAACAATCATTGAATGTAAGACGTTACTTGGACTTATTTTATGAATTAAATTCCACTAGGGATACTTGCATTATATTTTTCATACAATCACATTAATAACAATTTTTTTAAACCTATAAGCAGTTGTAAGTACCGACACCATTCTTATTAAAAATGTCACGTCACAAATGTTCCGTCATTTTATTCTTGTCGAAATGTTACATTGACTACAGTCTTCCACGCTACCTTGCATGTATTGCTTGCGATGCCCCATTATTTACATTCTTATTAATATTATATTTGCGAATGTACTGTTTTATGTCAATTATGTAGTTATGTAAATTCGTTTCAGGAATTGTGCTTGAACAGGATTGTTATACTTATCGATATATTTATTATAGCACTTAACAATTTCACATTCCAAAGAATTCCTTGAAATATAAAATATCTGTTTTTATATATTAAACAATCAATGAAAAGACCAACAAACATACTTTCTGGTAGGGTACAAAAATTTTGCTTCAATTGCTATCCAAATCTTTTTATGGTCATTCGATCATAGAACATTAAGACTAAAAAGGACTGCGTTGCTACCGAAGTACTTGCTAAAAAATGTAAATAAATTAGTAAAGTGACATCCGAGAATGTCGTGCGTCAATGCGCGCGCGCCCGGCCGCGTATTTCGGTAGCCACAAGACCGGATCATCGCAACCATTATTGTCCGCAAAAACCGGTGCGCGCTCGTGGTGCCGATCCACTTTTTTATGTCGTCGTCTAAAAAGGCAGCCGGACAAGGCCCCGGCCGCGGCCCGTACCGCCGGGACTTATTCTAACTACTTAGGTACTTGTATAAACTACCATGGAACAGTAATAAATAACGTTTAGTAAAACAGTGTACCAAAATCAAAGTAGAAAAAAATATCTTTTTTCTATCGTGCAAAGAAACTATACCGGATTGTTTTTTTACAAGTCACCAGTACGGCGGCAGCGGCATAGGAAAAAAAATACGGTCATTCGCACAATGTCCCGAGTCTTAAAATGTCCAAAGTAAGAAAATAACACTATCTCTTATTTTATAAGAAAAATAACAGTGAATAGTCGCATTTAGTAGCCAATAAACATATTTACAAAATGTGTAATGAATCAAAAATGACCACTTGTTTAATTTTACGAGACAAAATTACAAAAAACAATTTCTAAATAGCTTTTACTTTGTTTGAAAAAACTTTACCCACTGGGGGCCACCATAAATTACGTCACACGTTAAGAGGGTGGGAGGGGGTTGTAGAAGTGTGACATGGTGTGACAAGGGGATGGGAGGGATCCTAAATTTCGTGACGTCACATTTCAAAATCCAGGTCCTATGAAAATTTTGGAACTGCTGTTTTAATGTAATCATTTGTTGCTGTACAATTGCAAAATATGTGACATCACACTAAGGAGGAGGGAGTCTCACAAGTGTGACCAGCTGTGACAAGGACGGAGGGGGGTCAAAAAATTACGGAATTCGTGTGACGTAATTTATGGATGACCCCCTGGGTTTCTTGTAATCTTTTTTCTACTCATATATAAATTACTGTGGTAGAACTCCTTGTAATTTTTTTTATTTTATTTATTAGCTACTAGATTTTATTGACTCTGGTAAGGCAGAATTACATTTCCTTACGCTGGACATATTGAGAAAAAGATAAACCACCACTGCACAGACAGAAATAGATGTAATACAGATATCTATTACGTTATGAATAATTATTTTTTTTGTGATTATCTCCACAGACTAGTGTAAGAGATAGTGATTATTGTTAGAGTATTAAAAATTTATAACAGATAATAATTTTGTAAAAAAAAAGAATGGTTTTTGTGTATCCATTCTAGAACTAAAGACGAAATTTTCTTTTTTGTATTATTTAGATTTTTGGCCTTTACACAAACTTTGAACAAACATTGTTCATCATATGAAAATTTGATTTCTGTTCCATTTTAATGGTTGCCAGCGATTTTGTTAGTGTATTTACACTCTTAACAGGAGAGTGGTTATATGGCTCTCTCGGGATAAACTCACAATGTACCTTTATTCCTTATGTATAAATAAATTAAGATTTTTTTTTTTTAATATTTTTCTCATAAAGTTTTAGTTATTCTGTTTGTAAATTCTGCTTAGTATACAAATCAAATGTAGTTTAGAAATTAAACAGACCTTGATTTCTTTAGGATTTTTGTGTATAATTATGTAAGCCTAGTTACCTATGTATCTGTTATGCTTACATTTATTCCTTTTAAAATTGTTATAAAGTCTTTACCATATTGGGCTTTTTGTCCATAAATTCACGTGTAGTTTTTTAAATAAATCAATAAGAGCTCCAGTCATCACGACATGCTGATTTAAAATGACACTTTACTTTTGCTTGTAAATCAATACAAATGCGCACTAAGTGCCGATTGGTCACTTGGAAAATGAAAGTCCGTTTGTGGGGCGCATGGTGACCAATAGGCACCCTGCTTTCACCCCATAACAATACAACAATGAGCTGAAGGGTTGAACGCGAGAGAAAGTTATGTAAAGTACGATTAACAAAGAATTGTGTTTTGGAAATGTACGTCTATTTAAACTGTTTAGATGTTGGTTAAGGAAATTGTGATCTATTGTTTAGACCGTCTTTTACTATATCTAAAGATAGATTCCAGAAGATAAAGACAGAACAATTTTTTTTTATAATTTGACTAAATAAGAAATGAAAACATTATTCATGTATTTTTACAATTTTTTATTGAATCTATTAGAAGCTCTACTTAAAAGCTAGATGGCGCTGTGCGACTGCAATTATATTTATTTATTTCAGTATTTAAACAGATGCCTATATGCTTTCTAGATAGCAAGTGTTCCCAATAATATTGAGATATACAAAAATGTTTCTCTTTATTTATTTAAGTCAAAAACTACTAGTATTTTTTTTTCAATGAAAAGGATAAACCAGTGCCAGTGTTTTGTGCAAAGCAGTGTATTTTATTATTAATGCACTAAGATATGTATACCTAGTGACATGCCTTCGCTTCTCTTCGGTAGCTATTTATTAATGGATCATATTTAACGTGTCTTCAAAATTAATAAATTGCCAACCTAACCTAACCTTTTTGTACATCAAAAATACTGATTGAGCACCTAATCACCTCATGCTCACTCAGTATTTTTGATGATCAAAAAAGCTTTTTTTAGAGGTTTAGTTTATTATATTCCTTTATTAATTATTTACATCTTTGATTACGTTACTGGGGTTCCTATGTTACTAAGGGATAATTTATAATTGTAAAATAATTTTTGATATTTATTACTTCATCGATGATTGCAAGTCCAGTATTTGCCTTTGCAGCAAATCAGATTTTCCCATTGCCATGCTAAGCTCAAAGGTTTTTGATATCACTAATAACCGAAACGCTTTGGGGGAACAACGGCAGCTTATGCATCACGCACTCTGCGAAATTGCAGGCGTTACTAGTTCAATCAGCAAATTGTTTTTATCAATAATCCGTTTCTATCCATGCATTCTCCCTCTACTGAGGCTGAGCCAACATTTACTAATGAGACTCTACATAATGACTTTATCCTGACTTATTAGCGCTGCTTACCGTGGAGTTAGCAACAAGCGCAAACATTCATGACTCCTTGCATAATTGTAATTTCACGCTCCGCTAAAAAGACCAAGATATTGGAAACACATGCTAGAGAACAATCTTCTCCTTTAAGCGTTACTAATGTCGAAGTCCTAAAGGTAGACTAGCCTTTCTCTTCCCCTTTAATGGCACAAATATCACAGCACACTGATCTGGTCTCTTTAGACCCAGTGCAAATCCTTGGAGACTATCAAAAGTCTACTCTTTTTACGTGAAAATAGTATAGAACGTCATGTGGATGCTCGCTGAACCACCAAGCTATTTGTCCTTAAGTTATATCTGCCACTAAATTCTCAAGCTCCTTGGATGTCTAGGAATAAGATCAGAGTGTATTTCGTATCTACAGAAGTAGCATTCCGTCCACCATTCCGTTCGCTCTTCCTTTCCTATAAACCAAAGACGCAAAGGCAGACATAAAACCTTCGCACTAAATTCTTTACACAATCTGCATCATCATTCGAGGCAGGTTGTCTCACTCGTAGGCTTCTCAATCTCGCTCCAGACAGTGTACACTTCTATCTCTTGACTGTCAGAACTCGTCAACGGAATCCCACACATCGCTAGCTAGTCTTAAACTAATAGGTACCTATCTACTAGTTTTACTAAAGGCATTAGACAAGGGATAAAAATATTCATAAACATTTTTGCAAAATCCAACCGAAAATAAAGGCTATCAAATTTTATTACGTGGGAATCGAATCTACTAACTAAAGAACGTAGTGGAAGATTTACGAGCGTATGTAGATGACATCTCGATTGTCATACTATAACATGCATATATTCCGAGTCGTGACTGTAATACCGGCCAGGCGTAACTAAAGCTCTCGGTGCCCAGAGCTACACCTTGAGGCCGCGTGTCGTCCACACAGCATAGAATTTCTCGCGATCTGTGTACCGACTTGCAAAAAAAATGGCGGACGCCACGCCGGTCGGTCGTTCACCCCGACCGGCGACGGGTTAGTCGTGGTGCAGGAGACAGACTCCGCGACGCTTACAACCAGGCTTTGTCTTTAAACTTTGCTCAATTGTTCAAAAAGCTATACATCTGTATATAGGAAGGGTTTTACGGATTTAAATCGCGGTGAATTCAGGCATAGGCTTCCTCTCACAAACCAATGTGAGAAAGGTTCAGGTTATATGTCACCACGCAAACCCAACGTAGATTTGATTGGATATAATGAAGAAAGCAATTGGTAAATCTGCTTCATTATGAACTAATTTTTCGAATGCAATAATTGCTTAGTAAATATTATACTATTTAATCTGTTATTTTGTATATTACACATTAAGTAAATCAAAACATAATCGAATTCTAGGCCGACGTACCTACGTGAACTTAGATTAAAATTTGTTTATAAATAAACATACATCTTCATGATAGCAACAGAAATAAGATCAGCGACAAGTGACATTTACATATATCGCATTGCGGGGCTTATTCTGCCGTCACACAACAACACAATATAATGATCTAGCTGCTGTATGCTAATTAGGCATGTGAGATTTGAAGATTTTGACTTAAATTCGTTTGATCGATGTACTTATAACACAGTAAATTAAATTTTATTAAAAGAAAGACACGTTGCCGTTCGGTGCCGTGTGTAGTGCATATTAATACTATTGATATTAATGAATTAGGATCTTTATGGTCAGATTTTTAATAAAATCTTTATTAAGCAAACTAGCTTAACAAACTGCTCCACCAACTGGAAGAAGAGGACAAATAGAGAAGTTTTATGTCAGTTGTGAACGTATTAGTCGAAACGGGATGCTTCAGCCAGTGCGTGGGGAAATCATTTTAATTTAATCAATTCACAACTGACGTAGAATTCTTTAGTTTCAGGACCATAGATTTGGACCTTAATAATGATTTTATTTATGTGGAACGATACTGATTATGAACATGCTCATTACGTAGATACAAAAAACAATCCTACATAAAAATATGGAACTAGCATCAATTTTACGTAACAAAATAATTGACAGTGTCTTGTGCCACCGTCGGCCTCGGCAGTAGCTGAACCAAAAGTAGCATTGAAATATTTAACTTGTTACTTACTGAAGTAGCATTCTAGTCACAGTGACAAAGTTAAGCACTTACGATCTTCTATTTTTGTTGGTACTAGAGTATAGTTGCCAGGATCGGATTTTACAATAGTATTCTTTTCTTGTAGAGTGTTTTAAACTGAACCGGGAGTTATGTATAGTCTCGTAATGTAATGAATATAAATTTTACGAATTATGAAGTCAGTCAGTTAGATTGTTTTTTCATAAACATCAAAACAGTTCAATAAAACCTCTATTAATTAATTGTATGTTAACTAGCGTACACTGGCATGAAACAATAAATTTGTAAAAACCGTATACAAATTTATTTATTTTTATTTATTTTACATTATACACATACATTACACAAATACAATAATTACGATGTACAAAAAAAAAACAGTAAGTTTTGTACAGTACATCGGATACTCATGATATCAGTTAAAACATACATTACACCATTAATTAAAAATAATAATAATAACAATAATTACACACAGTAAACATCAATTTGACATAATCTATAATTCCGCAACTACACTATTGTTATCCATGTGTGAAAACACTTTTGAGTTTATCACGCACATACAGCGAGATACGACGGTGTAGTTTATTTTATTACATGCGATTATATATTAATAAGAAAAACATATTCATTGAGAGTCTCAACACTTACATAGTGTAATTCATTCACAAGTCGATGAAAGTAAATAAACATAATACCAAGTTGATTTCAAAACTGTCTAGACGCTTACATAAGTCCAACACTTTCAACTCACAAACCTAATAGTTAATAGCAAATTGAAACCGGTTTTGTAACACATTTCAAATGTAATAATTAGGTACTCATTGTGGAGTATTTCATGTACTATAATATCATATTACTTTAATTGGTTCAAAAGCATTGCTTGCTTAAACTTTAATAAGTTTGTTTATTAAACACTAATATAATTTTGTAAATGGTTGATTGATTTAGAAACACTTTTTGGAACAATGACATCAATAGCAGTGAGATTTTAATTAAATTATAATTGTTGCATTGGAATGAGATTAGACAGAAGTCTTAACCGATTGTTAGATTTTATTATCAGAAAGTTTCAGTTTGAGCCCACCCACAGTTTTGCGTATAACTACAATGTAATTTAAGTATTATTAATTGTTACACTGCAGTAACTTTCTAATATTTTTATACTTTTAAAGTATTTAAATAGTGATCCCTTTTATTCGCTAATATATTTTTGGCATTGTGTTTTATTAAGCATAAATATTTTTTATCCTTTATAGTTTTTATTTAAAACTTTGATACGCATATAGTTGTAGGGAATATAGTATATTCGTCTAAAAGTTATCAGGCGTAATGATCAAAAGTACTTAGAACTGTTGTAATTTATTTAATGAATTTTTCATGATATACTTACTTATTACTACTACTACTACTCTTTGGGTTAGGTTAAGGCTAGTTTATTATACTTATATAGAGTTTGCCGACCTAATTTAGTTTTCAATTGAAGTGCTTATACGTAAGTAAATTTATGCTTATGGATATTATGTTTATAAATTATTGAACTTATAAAAGTTACGATTTAAATAATGATGGTTAAAAGTTTGTATTACGTGTTAGTAATGTTAGAACAAGTAGCAGTATGTCATATTAAATTATGACATAAATTTGTTATTAGTAACAATAGAGAACTATTCAAATACTAGTACTAATACATTCTAGAACTAAGTCTAAAATCAATATAACACAGTTCCCAGTCGCTCGCTCTCCCCTAGACTAAAAAAAAGTTTCGCAGACAAACGCGATAGTGTGCGTGTAGCGTGTATGCGCTCCGCCAGCGCCTGTGTGCGCGTCTAGACGTTAAGGCCTCTCTACACGTAAGCGAGGGATTCCATTGTACAGTCACCGGCGGCAATATCTGTTCATTTGCGGACCTCCTCATTACATACAGTTGAATGACGTTCAACGATTAAACAAAAACGTATAAATACAATGACACGGTTGTTGTTAAGTAAAAACGTATTGTTCCCAAGTACGGCTTGCATTTTCATTCGGTTTGGTTGGTGGACTTTTCTGTGGCTCTACTGGCTGGCTACCATCCTTATACTTAAGTTGGTCGCTGTAATGATCTGCTGTATTCCAGAAATAAGCTGTATCTACCAAAGCATGTTATATTTTCAAAGAACTCCCTATGCATGGTGTCGACACCGCGAATTGATAACGTCTCACTAAACGTTAGACCTACTCATTTAGTTTAGAAAATTCTGGCGAACTTAATTATGCCTCATGGCAGTTAAGATAGACTTTGATTTTATTTGGGGACTTACAGCTAACAAACTATATACTTATAAAAAATTAACTTCTAAAAGAAAATAACCAGTCTCGTAGAAGAACCGGTGAAGAGTAAGACGTTGGCACGATTTGATAAAATAATGTTTTTTTTCGATTTAACATCAAATGAAACCGATCATCTTTTATTGAAGTTGACCGTACGAAACACGTTGAATGAGCCTTAGATATCTCGTTTCTGTGTGCGTGGCGTCCGCTTTTTGTCTGTGTGCGAAACTGTGAAGAGAAATCTTGGTAGGGTTGGCAGTGGTTCGAAATCATTGTATATTTAACTAGTTTTTGTGAATAGTTTTTTATAGCATCTGCCATTTTCATCTCGTAATAACTATCTGTATGTGCAGTAGTGAGAACGTTGCATTAATAGATCACCCAGTTATAGGGACCTACATTTATATTTAGATAAAGTCATGACTAAAATATTACGAACATAATGTACCCCATGTTGTTAGTTAAACAAGATATATTTATCACTAATGACTTAAAATTATTAGTGTCTTATAACCAGAGGTCGGAATTAGGTAGAGTTATTTATGTACTTGCATCGAAATGTTGATATTAATGTGGACCTTCCCGGGATTTCAAATGGATTTCAAATGGGAGTGCTCCGCATTTTCGCTATTGTATTCTTTTGTTCTCACAAGCTATGTAGTGCGAACAATAAACGTGGCAACATCGCGCGTGTGCGTATTGGAATTTTGCAACTTCGGTCATCCAATATCATTGATGTAAGTTTGGCAACGTCGCGCGTGCAGTAGTCTAAATTAAAAAAGTAAAAGTTTTATTAAAAAGTAACGGGATTTTTTCTCTTCTTTAAAATTAATCCCGGGATTTGAGGCATATCCACTATATTCTTTCGCTGTGTGAAATCAGTGTAAGTACATGAATAACTCTACCTAATTCCGACCTCTGCTTATAACAGATTCGCTGCAAAATTTCGACTCAAGTCGAAAATAGATATTTGGCATTAAGAATTTAGTTTTTTTTCATTGATTGAATTGAATTGAATGGTATTAATAGCCTGCAGGCATTACTCTGCAGACTACAGATTTACTAATACTTTATGAAGCCCAAAATGAATAGGCATAAAATAAGTATATATTCGTTTATATATAACAAAATGCAGTGACTGCTGATGTATAAAACTTACCACCGAATGCTGTATACTTGTACGTGTGGTACTTCGTGTCACATTGACAAGACTATAACAATTTTTTTTATAAGACAGTATGAAATAATGTAAAAAAAAAGTAAAAATAATGACAGGTGGTTTTAATATTTTAGAGAACTGCCAACCCTAACCAAACGTGTCACAATTTGGAGTTCAGCAGTTCAGTAGCAACAGAGTACTGCCAACCACATAATTACCATTACATTTATCTATATTGAGATTGAATCCGGACAGTCGGCTACATAATTATGTGTACAACTATGACAGTTGAAGGAATTTTTATTTTTTTGATTACTTCAACATTTCAGTTGAAGTAATTTGGATTGTATTTTGGATTTAAAAATTAGATTTTTAATGAAAAATTAATCAACAATAAGTTTATAAATGTTAATATTACTTTGAAAAGTAAGTATATTACTTTGATATTAAATAGGAATTTAAACCTTAAGATACCTACCTCTACATATGTATAACCTATTTTCTAAAGGCTACTTACGACAAATAATCACATACTTAATTTTGTGTCATAATTTTATTTCTAAACATTTTTATTAGACCAACTGTTCATATCCTAGCATAAAGTAATGATACTATTAGATATGACAATAATCAAAACATCTTCTTAAATTTTATTTCATATATATTTTACTATGAAATCAACTCTACAACGATAACTTGCAGCGCACTCCTGAATATTTTTTTTCTTTATTGCAAATAATTGAAAGTGAAGATGAGAAGAGCATCAGGTAGAATAATGTTGTGACTACTATAATAACAATAACCAAAAATAGCCGAGTTGCCATTGAGAAGACATTGCCGAAATGCTGAGACGGGTAATTTTGATGCATAATATCATAGTTTGGGATACTATATTTAGTTTTAAATTACAAATATTACAATGCACCAATATATTATTACTTTTTATTTAAAAAAAGAAGTGATTGCTACTGATTTAAGCTACTTTAAAAATGTATGAGGTAATTCTTATTTTAGGCAATATTACAAAATAACACCAATAGATTTGTCTGAGAGATCTATTATTATTTAAAGAACTAGATGTGGGGTTTTGAGAGTGTACCTATTTATGAAAGTACTACAAGGCAAACCTACTGAACTTAAAGGGACAAAGAATTGTCTTTTATGACATTTTTTATTTATAAAATGAATTATTAGAAATCCCTAAGGATATAAGTTAAAAGCAATAAGGTAGGCTTAAAGGCAGAGTTATATCTAACACTGCATTCTAAACCTAAACTTCTTCAGAAAAACCATATCAGAGGTGGACCGTTCAGGAATTGCCAATGTGTGAGGCCTTCATAACGATAAATGTCTTGAGCTCATTGGTTGCAGCGGTACACAGCTGGATATTTTCTTAACTTGTTTTGTGATATTAAATGTTCACAATTTCATTTTTATTTTGAATTAAATAGATATTTACTTATGTGCAATAATAGTTATGAATATATAAAAAAAGTTTGTAGCAAATAACCTAAAATCTTTAATGAAGGTTGTAAATTACAATAAATAAAATAATGTTAATATTAATTTCATGTTTGATATAAATGATTATGAAATTGAGAGGTATCAATGGAATCTTGTCACAATTTGGGTGTAATATAATGAAAAATGTTACATTTAACAATATTATAAATTATCATGGCACAAATGCACTGTGACATTTACGAATTAATTAATGATATCTTTCCTGCAATTCCTAATAAAAATTACATTTTAGCTCTGATTTAATTTTGTTATTCAGTTGTAAATGACGCTCAATCAATCACATAAAATCGCTTTGACAAACTCTTTGAAATTAGTCATTTAATTTTGTTACCGGCTTAAAACATGTGAGCATCAAGAGCTTAATCACCCTATAACATAATTTACGGAATCAACCACTAATAAATTATGCAATGCATATTGTGAAACCTACCTAGGTATGTACAAAATCCGTTTCTCCTAAAATAAACGTTCTTATTTTTCTTAAAAAAAAAATTGTTTCGATAGTTAAAGAATATTTATTATTACTTATTCGGTTTAGAGTAGATCCATTTATTCGTAGTTATTCTGTTTAAATTACCATGCCAATGTATATAAACTTTTCAATGTCAAAACTGACAAGCATCAACTTGACGTTTATTTAATGTAACGTCACTTTGGTCCGAATTAGTAAAAATAACAGCTATTTGAAAAATTAAAATTTATCAGTTTATTCATTACCTGATGGATTTATTTATTCTTGCTGCAATTATTATGTCATTGTATTGTATCTTTTACCCACAGGTTACCTTGTCAGTTCGTCCATTAAATATTCTTTTATGCTGTTCGCTAATGACATAGTCTGCACTCCTGTGCAAGCTGACGTCCGTCTGTCGATTAAGCTTCATAGATTTACTCACAAAAAGAATTAAAAAACCTAAAAATATATTTTAACTCAAAGGACCTTTTTAATGTTATTGATAATTGAAAAAGGGGAGCTTTTTAATGCCAGTAATTTTAATAAAAAACTAAGCCGGTGCTGGTATTAAAATGTTTATTTATAAAAAAATCGATGTGTGTCTAGCTAGGTACAATTATCATATAACGTCCCCCAAAGCAGTAAGCCACTGAACAATGTAGGTATTGTCCATGTAAGTTTAAACAACATTATATAACATAAGATAATTTAGAACCTTCTATTAGTAAATTTTTTGACGTCAGCATAAGACAAAATTTATAGATTTGTTTGCATTAATTAGTACATTTTAGAACACCTAGTGTGATTTTTTAAGTATATATAAAAAATTATTAATCTGGTGTGCGTAGTAAGCGTTAACTGTACATAATTTAAGTAAGCTCTTCGTGTTGCCTGTAATTCCTTCTTTGATGCTACCTCCTCGAAAGTGTCTTGAGGCTCATAATAAAACTCCTTGTTGCGAAAACATATGATTTCGACAAGTTTTCATTAGATCGAGTCTAGATGGCGCTATCTATGAACTTATGTTTATATTCCTGATAATATTAAATAAATAATGGAAATTTTTATTAATTGTTTCAGACTCAGTCATCCCTTTCAACATTGACAGATCAACCCTTGTGAAGCATGTAAGTCTACAAGTTTCTTAACATAAGACTTAACCTCGGATGGTCTTAACTTATAAGATGTTGGTGCTCAAAACAGAGCAGTACTTAATCAAGGTTTTAACTAAATGGCTAAGTAACGACTATCTGGGGAGCCTGTCATTTGTTTTTCGATGTAAGAACCAGCTTAGGCAAATGGTTAACCAGTCTAACCATTTGCAGTGAATGAATCAAAATGCTATGACTACTTAAGACGTCTGACAGAATGTCTGAATTTATAAATACTTTCGAGATCTGTCTGAAAGACGTTAAGGGCTGTAGCTTTTAGTATATTTTGTGTTACTCCTATGTTATTTTGCAGAAAAACAATTTTTTTACGAAACAATAAATAAAATTGTGTAGTTTTCTTCTATAAACGCGAATATATCTGCGATTACCGCTCAATTTTATCAAGTCACCTCATGAACATCCCACTACTGAACACGAGACTCCTCTTGCGAACCAAGGTGAGGGAGGTTTAGGTATTCTACCATGCAGATCCAGTGCGGGTTGGAGGTGGCAGTCCACTTTTGGACTAATAATGTGTTTTTGCTATGTGTTAAATTTTGGTTGTTTATTTTTTGTTTTCGGTTCAAATTAACAGGTAGCCCACACATAGCCTGTTTCATTGAGAGTACCTCCTTATCAAGCACCCTCTCTGTGTGGGTGTGGACGATTCTACACTTTCCTGTCCTGAGTTGTGAGGTTGCAGCAGCCGCAAACTGTCAAGTAGGTACACTAAATCTCGCTTTTTATTAATCTTAAATTTAAAATTGTCTATTTTTTTCCAAGTAATTATGTATGCAAAATAAAAAATTTTTTAGGTAGATTTATACTTTTTTTAGTGTGAAAATTACCGATTTTATTTGTTATATCTTAATACCCAATGTAAACTTGTGGAATATAATGACGAACTGAGAATTAAGACTGATTTGAGTGTCTGTCGCTCATCTTATTAGTTTCATTAGAAAATTCTGTTAAAAAAACTATAACCGTCCAAGCATATTACTTTTATCGACTTCGTTCTGTTGTACAAATTACAAAACGAACATAAAAATAAATTGAACGAGTGACTGATTGATTGAATGAATGACTACTGGTTGATTTTTATAGACTGGGAGATATGCGAAGTCTGTAATGCCATTTAAGCCGGTTTTGCAACATCTGTTTATGAAACACCGGGTATTTAAAATCACAGTTTTATTAAAATGTGTCTCGTCTTAATGACTACATCCTGCCTGAGGAAAAGCAGTGGATGCAGTCCTTCAAAATAAGGGAGCTTCATACCGTGGAGTAGGTACGGTAATAAGCTCACCTACTCATGGCGGCTTGTATAAACGCTTCGCTTTAAATACCCCGGGACTGGAAACACATGTCCAGCAGAGAATTCCAAAACCATTCAGTATTAATCAGAATAGATTTACCAAAGACCTTTCAAATTTTGTGACTGCAGAACACAAGTTTTTGTAGACTTAGCAAATTGTTATAAAATTAAGTACATTTTCTTGTAATTGACGGGAGAGGAAAACTAATCTTCTTGATTTTCTTGTCCTTTCTTTTACGACCAAGCTCCCGCCCGCAGTGAATGGGCGCGTTCGTTTTTAAGTTGACTTTAATAAGAGCGCTATTGAGCCAAACTTGAATAAATAACTTAGACTTTGGTAGTCTGTGTGGACTATCTGTCACGAAAACACAAAGGGGAACTTAAGTACATACGTAAAAAAGGCCATTCATTGCACATTTTATTTAATTCTGATCATTATACAATCTGTACAGTCAGGAGTAACGTCTTAAAAGTTTCTTCTCCAATTAGCTTCCACTCAAGATAATGCTCGCAGTGAATGGACTCGTAAGAGTTAAGTTATCTCTAGATTCATAATTGTTCTGAGTACAAATGATATGAAGCATTTGTCATTGAGTCGTAGCCCGTTAATACTGTATAAAAACAATGTGTAACGTGGCTGTACAAGTTAACGACTGATGCCTGACAATATACGTGAATCTTAAGATAGTGGATTCAATTCCATGAGACAAATGTTTATGTTCTAACATATGAATATTTGTAAAAAAGTGACCTGAATCTATTCATTGGAAAAGGATTAATCCAAAATGTATTTATAGCTGTAAGTGTGTGGAAAATCATTTTGGTTGTAGAGGCTTTAACTGATCAATTAACTCATCAGTATTGGAACCGTTGATGGCCAGCTTTGAACTTATTCTTTAATCAGCATCAGTAATATGAAAGGGTTTGTGGGACACATAAAAGTGGGTACTCGGCTACGTTAAATACGGAACCCCAGTACAGCTTCCTAAGATTCTAGACCTCGTACTTTAGGCTTCGTGCTTGTCAGCCGCAAGCATTTAAATTGGCTAACGACACTTTATACTTCCATACAATTGTCATACATTTTTGTCCAGCAATGGGATGACATTTGACATTGACAGCCCGAACAATGCACCAGACATACATATAAACCGGCATTTGTGCCTTGATTGTGACGTTGACTAGCAATTTGCATCTTTTTTCACTGGAGACTTAAAGGCGATTGTCCTCTGGTCATATAGTCAGACAGCTCGAAATTTGTAGTAATAAAATAACAATAAAAGGTCAGACAGACGGTTTGGGTATCGTTCACGTTTCGGATTCAGTCTGCCACGAAGTCCCGTGGGGTGTGGTCGGGCCACTCGTCGTTTCTCCCCGCAAATATCGCGAAAACATTTACGAACTTTCCGATTCAAAGATGTAGCTTAAGTTTTTATAAATCAATTTAAAGTAGTTTCAAACAGTGCTTTGAGTATTTGCGAATTTTTATTTGCGTTTATCGTTGGTTTGTTGAGAAGTAAGATTATTTTTTTTATTATTTTCTTGAGGTTTTGGAAAAGTTTAACTGTTTATTAATTTTCAAAAAATATTAAGATTATTGAGAAGGTTCTCGTCAGTAGTTTATGGGTAAGATTTAGTCCCACTGATGAACTATGCCTAGGGCTACTTTTCTGCTTAAATTACAAATATTTAACTAACTAATATCTAGAATTAAATTAGGGACGTAATAGTGCTTAGTGGATAATATGATGAAGCAGCACATTTTTAACCCCCTACAATTTTTTAAAAAAGTAAGTATTCAATTTATTTACCACTTTTATTTTATTTTTCTTTATGGTTTGTTCTTTTTCTTTTGTGTCATTTTATAAATTACCAATTGTCCAATATCATATTTGTGTAGGAATGAAATAAATGATTATTATATTATATTCTAGAAAGCTCATGCGACAGGTCTAAAGCTTAGCTAAGCTAGTTATTAATTTCTTAATATGTTTTATGTTATAACAATTTTTGGCAATATCTATTTAATTTTACTTTTTTTTTAAATGTGTTGGTTGCCTTCAGTGTAAGTATGTAAGTTATTAAAAGTTTAAAACTTTACGTATTACACTTACCGATTATTATTATTTGTGTTTTTAAATGTTTGTGATGAAACAAAAATGCAATAAAACTGGAGCTGTTTGAGCTGATAAAACATACTATTAGAATACTACTTTATCGCTGACTAACTTAGGCTGTACTTGCTACAAAAAAGTTATATTTTTAATTACGTCACAGTTATATTGGACTTTTGGCGGGAAAGTAAAGCGTCATGACTGCAGTATAATTTTATTTCTTATAATTTGCGATATTTCGAATACTTATGTATAATAACGGTGGATTATTAACCGTTAAGTGTTTCTGAACGTACATGAGTGTTAGTTAATGAAACATAACGGTGACACATCACTTTTCAATTTCTCTCAAGAAGTCCTTGTGAGATCTCAGTATAGTCCCATATATTTTCTGAGGACTCGAGAGGCTTGAGGATGTGCATCTCATTTACCATTTATACTCTATCACCACTCTTTCTTATAAAATTTACTATGATTTATATATTATTAATATATGCATCTCTTGACACTGGCACTGAATGCACTAAACCATAATTTCAACGAAAAGAACACAGTTTTGTTTTTAAAAATAATCTGGGAACAGTTTAAAGGATTAATCGTAACCTAAAACAGATCCAATATCTTATGAACTTCACCTAAAAACTAGCGGGCTTATTATGCGGGCAGGAGCTTGGGTAGCGAACAATTGGGGAATAAAGTCGTCAATATTATTCTCCACCCAGCACACATTGAATTTGACGAAATAAAATTATAGAATGTAAAGATATATAAATAAATATTTCTAACAATTACACCACTTATTTAGTTCCAAGATAAGTATCATTAAGAACTTGTGTTATGGATACTAAACAACGGATAAATATACTTAAATACTTTTTTTTTTTAAATACATACTTAATATACATAGGAAAACACCCAGACCAGAACAAATATTTATGTTCATGCACACAAAGATTTGTCCTGTGTGGGAATCGAACCCACGTACTCTAAAGTGAAGTGTAAGTATACTGACCTCCACGCCATATCGGTCAAATATATATGTGTTGTGATATGTTGATAGGGTTTGTAGGGATCCTACCAAGACCGAAGGAGCCCAAGCCAACCTCACCTGCAAGTGGTGCACCTTTTTTTTTTTTTATCGTCGGTAAAAAAATGCTGTTTACGCACTGTCTCCCGGCCAATGGGGGGACCGGGAGGGGAGTGTGGGGCTCACTGCGGCAGACGCGACCACCGCAGTCCTACCCACTAAAAAACTTCCGACGACGCCCACCGCTGTTGAAAAAGGGGCAGAGGGCCAGTGCCTGGGTTTGTAGCTTCTGGCACCCCGCCCGCGGCCAACGTCCCCCGGATCAGAACCGGGAGGACCTCCTCAGAGAAGCGCAGTGTGTCGCGCCCCTCCTACCTCCTTGTGCGGCCATGGCGTAACTGGCCGACTTCTGGGAGGGTCTATAGCTAGACGGAAGGGGCCCCCTGCCCCAGCCACCTAAGACCCTCCAGGCGCGGCTGCCCGCCCGCTGCGCCAACGGCGTAGCCGGAGAGAGAGCGGATCCCGCTCCCTCTCCCGCTCCGCGGCCTCCTTCTGCGACATCACCACTTCGCAGAAGGAGGCCATCGCCTCCCACGCCGTCTCGCTGTCGACCATCAATCGCATGATGGTCGGCAGCGAGAGAGCGATGCAAGTGGTGCACCTGCCGATCAACATACGAGGCTCTGGCGAACTTAACAGATCCCGTCAAGCGGCAATAGGTTCGCCACCTATTACGTGGGACCGACAATATAATTGGCGAAGTGTGGGCGTAAAATATGCTTCTGCCTTCCCCTTCGGGAAAACAGGCGTGTATGTATGTATGTAAAAAGATAGAATGGGCTATTAAATGGGTTGTAGGTACGTAACGTGTCAGTAAATTTATGAGCTGCCAATCTAAAGTTACATCATAAAATTAAGTCAACCACAAAAATGTTCCATTAGATTCTCATTCAGTATTTATTTAGTATCATAATATAATAAGTTTCATTAAGAATTTAAAATAAATAAAAAAATATGGGCTCAAAGATTTTTCCTGTGCGGGAATCGAACCCTGCGACTTCAGGAACGAAGTGCAGTTATACTGGCATCCGCTCCATGTTATTACCACTTTATTATTCGAACTAATGTCATTCGAACTTTGGCAGCAAGAGGTCATTTTAATAAATCGGCGTTGTAAACAAATTTTGAAAGGCGAATTTATCCAATATGTTATTGTGGTTTAAATTAGGGATAAATGTACCTACAGGATGCGTACATTGTCATCTGACAATACACTAATTTGGTGCGAGGCTCTGACTGGTATCTCCCTTAATTCCCATTTCCAATCCAATAAGCAGTAGAGCAATTTGTAAACTTAAGTGGATTTTATTTCAGTCATCGAAACTTCGCAGTTTCTAATAAGATTTTTGTGAAAATAGTACACCTAGTAGGAAATGGTGTAGGTAGTTTAGAATTGAAAATTATTGTGGTAAAAATAAGTTATACGAAATCATTTTAAAATACAATAGTTTTAAAACAACAGTTTTTGTTCCTAACTGCCTGGCGCTTCTCCTCGCACGAATATAACTGAATATTCATATTGAACCTTGTCGAAAATTTAGAAACAGTCCCGCGAGGTACCTGCCTGAAATAGTGCCACTTCTTTTCATCTCGCGGATTGCCGTAAGAGTCGACGAAGTCATCCTGCCGATCCTGCTGGAACTATGATCATTAACCCCCTGCCCAGAGTGGTGATTATGAACGAAAACCCTAATTCTATTGGGGAGGCGAATGCAGTGGACTTTATACGGATGATATAATGATTAATTTTGAACAGATTTCAAGATTATCTCACGGATAAAATTACGCAGTGGTTTCATAGTTACAAGAGAGCTGAAGGTAGCATAAGCTAAAACTGTAGCAAAGTTGATTTCAAACTCCATGTAACTATGTAAAATTATTGGTGATCTGAGGACCCAAAGCCTGCGACGCGCCACCAACTGCATTGCCGATGTTAATCCACATTTCGGTGTTGTTGCAGCCACTCGGTGTAATAGCTGTGTTCTAACAAGCAGACTCCAGGTCCTGAGCGTAAGCCTTGGGGACAATCAGGATAATAAATAAATAAAATAAATAAATAATTCCTGACAATTACACCAATTATTTAGTTCCAAGATAAGTATCATTAAGAACTTGTGTTATGGATACTAAACAACGTATAAACATACTTATATACTTTTTTTTTTGTAAATACAAAGCACCCAGACCAGAACAAATATTCATGTTCATGCACACAAAGATTTGTCCTGTGTGGGAATCGAACCCACGACCTCTGCAGTGAAGTGTAGGTGTAAATACCTCCACACCATATCGGTCGTCAATAATGCTACGGCGGTATGAGTCAATAGTTTGACTGACGTCTATTGCATAGTTTCAGAAGTGCGACAGAGTGTTTGCACCGTTTCCCCGTTGCCCCGTTTCTGCCGCGTTTTCTGTGTAGTAACATTGTTATTGACGGCATTGATGAGAAATAGATACGGTTATATGTAATTGTATTCAAATGCAAGTCCCCTGGTACTAAAAATGGGTGATATAGAGTCTGTCTCGGCGAGCAGCACGGCTCGTTGAGTCGAGTGGAGCGAGCGTGGTCCCGCCATTGGAGGACTCCACCTCTATGCAAAGGTTTCTTTGAAATATTTGTGTCATAAATGTTTGATGTATGAAGCGTATTATTTTATCTTATGATTTGTTTTGGTTGCTTATGTTATATAGAAGAATGTAGCCTATAATGTAAAAGTATTTACGTATGTGAAGACATACGTAAATACTTCCTTGACTGTGACGGAAGGGTTCATAGCGTTCTTAAAGAGAAAATATGGACGTGATATTATGTGTATCATTAAATGCGGCCCTGGCTTATCGGTTCCCAGCTCAATGAAGGAATCAGTTAGCATCAAGGTTAATACTCGCCAATGTACTGTACAACAGACGGGGGCCCATTTTTACCACAGCGCAATGGCAAATAACCTTTTTTTGGTTTTAATGAGTCGCAACTTGATTACACCTCAAGTTTCGAACCACTACGAGTGGTTCGAAACTCCGCGATTATAGGTCAACGAAATAAAGAAGTCGGGGAGTTCGATATTTGAATGGGTGACCGTTATTCATGTAGTATTCATCAACTCCTTCTCATCTTGGTTTATGAGAGGTGTTCTACAGCAGGCTAGTATAAAATCATTTGAGTGTTGGTAACAAACCGAAGAACGCAATGCGAATACACGTAGCTAACGCGCTTATGCCATCAGTGGTTTTAAATTAGTAGACATTCGATAAAAATATTAATTTCAACAAAGAAAAATTTTCGATAGACATTTTGAATGCTGATCATTTGTCAGCATAATTATAAAAAAAGAGTATTTCATACAATAAATAAAAAAAAATTGAATGTTCTATTTTCAAAATAAACCACCGCGGGGACGCCCAATGCGATCGCATTAAAATGTAAAAATAATTGTTGCATTACATTTGTTGCATCTGTACGCAGCTTTATGTTACAATGTTGCCAGAGCTACCCGAACACAGAATTAAAAGCACACGCCTTTACAACTTTTTAAATTAAAACCACCCCAATACTTTGTTACCCCTAACCAATGGGGTAAAATCAATAATGAAACCCTATCGATTTTATCAATAGAGAATTAGGATTTTTTGTCAATAACGTGGCGAAAATGGTTTTAAATTTTTTTTGTGTTCAAGCTGACGCGTGTCTAATTTTTATTGCGTGGCGTGGGGTTGCATCCGCGATTTCATTCGCTATGTCTACTAAATAAATAAAAAAAAAAAAAATATTTTCTGACATTCACACCAATTATTTAGTCCCAAGATAAGTATCATTAAGAACTTGTGTAATGGATACTAAATAACGGATAAACATACATAAATACTTTTTTTTTGTAAATAAATACTTCATATACATAGAAAAACACCCAGACCAGAACAAATATGCATGTTCATGCACACAAAGATTTGTCCTGCGTGGGAATCGAACCCACGACCTTAGGAGCGAAGAGCGGGTATACTCGCCATCACGCCATATCGGTCGTCGTCGTACTGGTCCTACGTATACTGACGCAGGCAGCTAATCATATATTATTTTTATTTAAATTTGAAATTATATTGCACAAAGTTTGCGTTCTAAAAATTATATAAAAGTATAAAAAATTTAGGGTCCTCCGCGAATGCCCACTGGGTCCGCGTGGTATGACCCAATACCCTCTCACCTTGGTATGTGAGAGGAGGCCCGTGTTCAGTAGTGGGACGTTGGCCTGAGATGGTCAAAACGGGATTGGAAGCCGCAGCCTCTGATGTAAGGGCTACTCGAAGCTGCTACGATCACTTTTTTAGTAAACACACTTTGCAGCATAAGGCACCTGAGGTTTTTGTAGACTTGTCAAATTGTTTGACTACTAAGTACATTTTCTTGTAATTGGCGGGAGAAGAAACTAACCTTGACGATTTTCTTGTCCGTTCTTTTACGATCAAGCTCCCGCCCGCAGTGAATGGGCGCGCTAGTTTTGTTTTGACCTTCATAAGAGTTCTATTGAGCCAAATTTGAATAATTGATTTTGACTTTGAAACACAGTTTGGAAAGGATCAATTATAAACATGTAGAAGTTTATTTTTTAACAAACTTTACTTTGTAACTGGTGCTAAACACGCAAGTTTACAGGAGAGTTAAGCCTCTTCCTTTCAGTTAAGAGTTTTAGTTAGAGTTTAGTCAAGAGTTTCAGTTTAGAGTTCCCTTCCCTTGGGCTGGCCGGTGTCTGAGATTATTATACTTATTATATTCAACAGCCACACTTAGTAACATTGTTACTCGTTGTAATTTTATCCGGAAGAAATTTTGTCCAACAAAACCCCTTCTAATTAGGCGGGAATTGACAGTTCACTTTTTAATTTAGCGCGCCGCGGGCGAAGCTATCAGCTGCGCGGCCGATGGAGGACGCACAAAAGAGGTTTTATAAAACTCCATCTTTTTTATTTTTCCGTACGCGAAAGGGATGGTACAATGCACGCGGCGTATATTTTTTCTTTCTTTTCTCAAACGGCTTAGTTTTGCGTTACATTGGGATTTATGTGGATATGACTTGATTTTATCATTATCGTACTAACGAGAACTGAACAAAAGATCGTTTAGTGATTATTTTTATAAAATTCATGTAGAAATATAAATATATGCATTTCGTCTAGCCATTTCGCCATTTCTTTTTCAAAGAATGTAGGTTATTTTTGTCACAAAACAAAATATATTCAATTTCGTAAATAATCATAAAACGTTAGCTTTTTCTCACAAGAAAGCCTAATCTGACAAAACACATACAACCCAAGTTCCCTCTTAAATAATTTTACCAAAGTCATATCCACACTATGATTTAAAAACAACTTTTTACGAGTCGTAAAAAACGCACAAAGGGAGTGTAGCGCTCGTTGTCCCGCGGTTGAATCACAGCAATATGGTCTTTATAGCTGTACTGTATGTATGTTGGTCTGCCTCATCAAATTTTTTTTTCGATATGACAATCAGCACTGGAACCGATAAGTTTGGTGAATCTTTAATAAGACGATTGTGATACTTGGAGTTTTACATTTATTTATTTATTACGTCGGTAACAAAATGAGTTTACGCACTGCCTTCCGGCCAAAGGGAGACGGAAGGGGGTGTGGGACTCACCAACGGCAGGCGCGTCTACCAGCAGTAATACCCACTGAAAATCTTCCGACGACGCCTGCCGCTTGTTGAGAAAAAGGGGGGGCCATTATCTGGGTTTGGCAACAGCCGGGGGATGTTAGCCGCAGGCGGGGTAACGTCTCGTAGACCAAAACCGGGAGGCCCTCTTTGGAGAGGCGTAGTGGACGCGCTCCTCCTACCTCCTTGTGCGACCATAGCGTGTGTGGCCGACTTCTCGGAGGGTCTATGGTTACACAGCAGGGGCCCCCTGCCCCCACTGCCTAGGACCCTCCTGGCGCTGCTAGACGGGCCCTCCTGGCCCGCCCGCTGCGCCCTCCACAGGTCCCCCTTAGTTTCCCCCCCGGTAGTCAGTACTAAGGGCACCCAAAGTCGCCAATCTCTGGGTGTTACCTTTTTCCTAGCGCCTCCTGCGCCCTACCGGGAGCGACTCAGCCCCCCCACCACGACAAGGTGGAGGAGGGGACTAGTTTTAAACCTGGTCTAACTGAGACCTGTCGGGGGGGACTTTGAGTTTCACATGAGGCAACTTCTCACTACTGCCCCATGGTCTCATTGGTGGCTGTAAACGACTTTTATTACAGTATACAGGCCCTTAACACTTAAAGCGTTTAAAAGTTGAAGGCTCTGGTAGGACAACAGATCTGGTTCCCAAGATCTGGGTCGTATAATGACGAAGGCCCGTGAAATTACAGTGCAAACTTTTAAAGAAATGAGCGTCCAGCGTAACAGTTCTATAATCCGCAGTTAAACAATTACTTTGCATACGCAGTAGTATTGATAATCTGCACGGAATGAGACTAGCACCTCAGACCTGCACATGTAGTTCGGGAGAGGAAAGGAAAGGGCGGAATTAGATCGAAGTGTTCTTCAGAACACTCTGTAAAAAAGACAATCAGAGATGCAATGTTCCTACGTAGCTCATGATTCGCATGAACCTCAGGTTTTTTTTAATATGACACGTCATTATGACTACATCCTGCCTGACGGTAAGCAGTCGATGCAGTCCAATAAAAAAAATGAAAGCGCTTCATAACCGGAAATAAGCACGATATAAAGCGCATCCACTCATGACGGCCTGCTAAATTGCCGTTTCACGCCCCGCTTAAAATGCCGTTTCACGCCCCGCTTAAAATGCTTTACTAATAATGCGTGCAACTCGAGTAATAACCTTGTTAGTCATTAAATTAAAGGACAAACGTAAACTAAAGTAGAAGAATGCTTAAAAAATAAGATTTATTCGTAGCTAGTTAAATAAAGCCATGAAATATAGCGAAACGAACATGGCGACCAGCTTATCTTAGTTGCCTCACCTTATCACAGCTACTACAAATAGTTACGTAGTATCTCCTTTACTACATAACTATTTATAGTAGATGTGAGTAGTATAGTAAGTAGTATGCTCTCAGGGAGCAGTAGGAATTCAATAAACTAGTGAGGCGGCTCCAAAAATTTTATGTCGACAAACTTTATTCCAGTGACATTGGTCGATTTACTAGAGCGTCAGAAAGATACTGAATTTTAATTGTACAAGTTCTTATATGTGCTAAAGAAGTCAAAATAACCTCTAATAGTTTGCGTTAGTAAATTGATCCTAATTTCAAGACAGTTTGATGTTTGTCGGAATTCAGTTATTGAGCACTAGAGGATAGTTGCTTCTTTCACTCCTTAATAATTTTATCATTAATATTTTTTTATTACATAGTAGAATCACAGCACCAATCAATGTTTTTCCTCTGGACGAGTTATACTAGGTTTGCGTACTTTAGTTTCGAAATTTAGAGACCGTATTGCACAGATTTTTACTCATCACTTAAACAGTCATTTTTAAACATTTATGTCGAAATGCAAACAAAATGTTACGGCCTTTAAATATAGCCATAGTCACATACACATTAAATAATAAGTCATCGAAATTAGTAAATTGCCACCCTAATCTACCATTATACATATCAAACATGCAAGTGATGGATTAAAAATATCTTTGTAACAATTCCCGCGCTACTATAATTTCTTGAAAAATCGAGAAACTATTCAACACGACACGTGTTTCGCCCTTACACAGGGCATCTTCAGGTAAGATAGGAGCCTCAGAACAACGATGTCTTCACGACCAACGCTGAAACGAGAGTAGTTTCTCAATTTTTCGGGAAATTATAGTAGCGCGGGAATTGTTACAAAGATATTTTTAATCCATTCCTTGCTTACAATGGATTTCCGCAAAGTAACGCCTGAATCAATAAATTATATCAAACATACTAATTTGCTTCAAAAATTGGATGTTAAGATGAAAAATATTTTTTTAGATCGATTAAATTACAATAACCAAAGAGCAAAAGTATTTGTATAAAATTCTATGAAGTAAGAATTAAGTATATTTTTTTAAAACTCGTGTCACGGTAAATTTGATTGCTCCTCCGAAACTGCTTGACCGTTTTTAATAATATAGTTTTTTGTATATTGGGTAGATATATAAATAAGTCGTACAGCATCACTATCCTACCTTCATCTTACATTTTTTTAGTGATTTTAGTATTTTGATCATACTTACATACAAAATCAAATTTAATAAATTTTTCTCTAATGAAAGAGTCCAATCACCTATATCCTCTGCCTTTCTAAGGAGACGTGTAAAATATTCAAATGGGTAGTTGAAGCCAAGTGTCAGCAAATGAGATTTACCGAGAATGGTCGGCGAGGACTGTGGTCTCTTCCCGGGTCATGCCGACTCTGGTGCAGCGGCCCGTGGTCCAAGCTACGAGCTCCCACCATCTTCTACGTGCGGGCTTCTACATAATTTACCAACAGATATATTTTCTGGTGCCAATAAAGTTCCTACGTATATTTTTGCGTGAATCGTAAAGACAGTGAAATATTTTTTTACTCTCGAACAGCGGGTTTACTTTATACTTATACATTCATTTATAATTAAAGTTGGAATATAATCGAATCCGTAGGAGGACTGGAGTGACCGACATAGCGAGGCGAGTTTGCAGGCTGAAGTGGCAATGGGCGGGGCACATAGCTCGAAGAACCGACGACCGCGAACTGGTAAACGTAGTAGAGGACGGCCTCTGCCGATGGATGCAGGCGACTCAGGATCGCTCAATGTGGAAATCTATTGGGGAGGCCTATGTTCAGCAGTGGACGTCGGATGGCTGAGATGATGATGATGATGATAATCGAATAGGTATTAACAAACTGTTTGATAATGCTAACGGCTTCATTCTACCGTTGCATTGCTAGCAACCGTCAGGGAGTGAATCCTCACTCGCTAGAAATATCATGAGCTAGTACGAAATTTCAGTTGCATATCCATTGGTTGTGCAATGAAAGACTGCCTTTTCCCAAAAGATTCGATCGATAGGTCTATTCCCACACAGGACAATTATTTGTGTGCGAGAACATAAGGATTTGAATTTCTTTGTAAATACGTACAGAAAAGGTTGCCCCCCATTTAAAAAAAATTATGATTCCCAAAAGAGAAATATATTATGTAGCCACACAAAAAAGTATTCAAATATTTCAATCCTTTGTTTAGTAGCCATTGTACAATCACCGCATGGCTTGTCGCTGTGTGAAATCCCCAAGGATATAATTTTTATTATTTCATAATTCAGGTTTTTACTGTTCCTTGGCCAACGCTGTCACAGTCGTGGGCGGCCTTTCGCTGCTATATCGTATTTGTCGCACTCCCTGTGATTGGTCAACTTTGAGTTAGTCTGCTATGAATTCCCGATAATCGCCCGTCGCTATGTGGCGTCGTGTTAGATAACCAGTGGTTCAGTCAGTCAGCAAACCGTCTAAAAACACAAATCGCTTTTATCTTATCTTTTACACCCCACACCGGTCGCGGCAGAAATCCGGTTAGGAGCTTGACTTGAAAAAAATGTCTGACAACTGTCTGCCGAGTTCGACGCCCGATCAGCCTTCTCCCTCACTCTCATATAGCTCTCCCCGCGCGGGAATGAGACGCACGACACGAACATTTCAAGTCTTTCTCCCTTATAAGTACTTCTTGGTTTTGCAAAAAGGTTAAGACAAGATATAAACTCCTTGTAGGTTAATCGACTAATGATGACGGATCAACTTTTTTCTCTTGTTTTATGTTCATTATTTATGCTTTTTATTTCCACACATGATCGTTACATATTATATTTTGAAGATTGTAAATTCAAATTACTGGCTGGTCACTTCATATTTTAATTTCAAGGTTGCCATAGTTTTTTAAAATATAATTTCCACATATTTGTTTATAATTTTATGAATATGAATACTTGTCTCGGTCTTGGTTTTCGCATTCGCGTAGTGAAGCGTTTATATAATTTCTGATTAGTTTGGGACTTTAAATCTGTGTAAAATATCAAATCATATTTAATTTATTTAATAAGAATAAGTTAATATCTAACATCAAGCAAAACTTAACAAAAAATTACTGTAACAGTATTTAGCTTTAAATAATTGACTATTACTAAGTAGGATGTTTCACATCGACATTAAACAGAATAATTTCTCCGAAATCTATCAGCTCGTCGCGTTACTTATAAAAAAACTGTCAGTTGGCAATACTGCTGTCGGCTGTCACATGCACACCGGATCTCGAACACGTCAATGTTACCCAACGATGTGCCATTAGAACCATTGGTGTATTTATAACTAATCATCAACGACTGAGTAGTAATGTGGAGTATTCATTTAAAACTGCATGCTTACATAATCCAGAAGATGCTACAAATATTTACCATACATACAGTCACGCCTGTTTCTCCGAACGGGTAGGCAGAGGCATATTATATTCACATATTTCGCAAAATAAAATATTTAACATCCCACTGCAGAGCAAGGGCCTAGTGTAGTAGTGGTACCCTCTCAACTTTAATGTAACCTCACCTCAAACTTTGCACTAGCTTATCTACCAACAACCCACATAAGCACTTCTTAGGCAACCGTGTAGTGAGACAGTGGAACGAGCTGCCGGCAGATGTAGTGTCAGCTCCCACTGTCAATTCATTCAAGAACAAGCTGGACAAACACATGCAACCGGTTAAGACGAACTAGATGCAGATGAATTGGATACAGGCGCAATCAGTTTTAAACTGCCTGCCTGTTAATTAATAATAATAATATAATAGTGGTCGAGTAGTTCCTTATATTTATTTCCCTTTATATCAATCGATAATTATTTATGTCATAAACTATTATGTAGTACATGAAAATGTCAAAATTAAATATAAAAAACAATCGAAATATTAGGTCGGGGAAAAAGTCTTTTCGCATAACGTAGGTATAAACTTATTATAAAATTTTTTTGACTGTACTATTTGTGTCTGGCTGGTTTTGGTAACATTAAAAAGGTTCCATTATAAAGAAAAGAAAAAAATAAAAAAAAGTTGTTTCCCGCTATTTTTCATTTGTTTTTCTCTCCGTACAAATGAGTGAATCTAATGAAGAAATTCGATACATTTTAAAATTTTATTATAAAAAAGGCAAAAATGCAACTCAAGCAGTGAAAAAAATTTGTGATGTTTATGGACCTGATGCAGTGTCAGTAAGAGTAGCACAAATTTGGTTCAAACGTTTTCAGTCCGGAAATTTTGATGTTAAAGATGCACCTCGCTCTGGTCGCCCTGTTACGAATAAAATGGACGCCATTTTTGAAAGAGTGGAGCAAGATCGGCATATTAGTAGTTACGATGTAGCTGAAGAACTGGGTATTGACCACAAAACAGTTTGACCCATTTGAAGAAAGCTGGTTTTACAAAAAAGCTCGATATTTGGGTGCCACACGAGCTCACTCAAAGAAACTTAATGAACCGTGTACTCATTTGCGATTCATTATTGAGACGTAATGAAACCGAGCCGTTTTTGAAGAGATTGATAACTGGCGATGAAAAGTGGATCACGTACGACAAGAACGTGCGAAAAAGGTCGTGGTCGAAAGTTGGCCAGGCTTCACAGACTGGCCAAACCTGGCCTAACACGAAATAAGGTGATGCTGTGTGTATGGTGGGATTGGAAGGGCATTGTTTATTATGAGCTTTTACCGCCCGGCAAAACCATCGATTCTGATCTTTACTGCCAGCAACTGATGAGATTAAAGGAAGCAGTCGAGAGAAAACGGCCGGAATTGATCAACAGGAAGGGTGTGGTCTTTCATCACGATAACGCTAGACCACACACATCTTTAGCCACTCAGCAAAAATTAAGAGAGTTCGACTGGGAGATCCTAGTACATCCACCATATAGCCCTGACCTTGCGCCTTCAGATTTTCACCTGTTTCGGTCTCTGCAGAATTCTTTAGGTTCTGTAAGGTTGACCTCAAGAGAGGACTGCCAAAACTATTTGTCCCGTTTTTTTGATCAGAAGTCCCAAAGTTTCTACAGTAACGGGATAATGTCTCTGCCCACAAAATGGCAGAAAGTTATTCAACAAAACGGTACATATATATTGTAAATAAATGTAAATAAACTTTGAAAAAAATGTCTTGACTTTTCATACAAAAATACGAAAAGACTTTTTCCCCAACCTATTATTATTACTACACTGAAATCACGAATCTTAGATTTACTTAAATGCAACAAAACAATTTAATAACAAAAAATATTTAAGTATAAGTGAATCTAAGTGCCAGTTCCGAGCCTTCGCTCTGTAAGAAATACTGGTAAAAAAACTCATAGGCCAGGTATGCTCTTTTAAATATCCATTCCATCCATAGGTTTGGTACTTGAATTACAATCTTCATTTGTCTGTGAAGCTATTCAATGCAATATAATATAACATTAACAATATGCGTGTTCTAAGTCATTTATATTAGAATAGCCTGTATGAAACGGCAGTTTAATCCCAAGCATTTTTATCTTTGATAGAATAGTATCCGACTTTCTAATAACGACTGCCATAGATGTTCATGACAGGCTTACGCCAGAAGCACGAACATTGCAATATTAACCAAACATACAATAATATCAACTATGCCTGTTCTAACATAATTCCTGCTATACGATTTTGGGAGCACACAATAACATCGCTGTGTTATAGACACGTGAAATAAAGCAATTCTCAGAAGTTAGTCTGCATTGCTCTCTTACAATAATGTGGCTCAATCAGTTATTAATATGAGCTCGATTCGTTCTAATAAGGAAGTGTCGAGCAGTGTCAAGTTCCTAGATTCGTTATCTGTGATAATAAAAATAGATAAACACAATGTAACATCCTTTGAGTTACCTTACATAGTAGTGAGAACGTTTATAAATATTTATATTTACAGCTTACAGCTTAGGATGTCGATACTAACCATTACATTCATTTAAAAACAAATCTTTTATTTGTATTAATGTGACGCGTCATAATTACCATTTCCTGCCGAATACTAGGCAGTCGATGTAGGCCCAAAGAATGACAGTGCTCCTCATGGTGTAAACATGGTATCAAGCGCGCCCACTCATGACACACTGCTGCATCTTGTTATAAATGTAATGTAGGTATGTATTAACTCTTCAAAAAAAGAAAACAAAACTAATTGTTTGTAAGAAATTAAGTAATGAACATTTGATTCTATAAATCTGAAGAAAAGAAAATGTGGTCAAATGATATGCTACAAATTTGAAATAAAATTTATTTAGACATAAACAAAGAACAGAATTCAAAACATTAAACAATTTTTACACATAAGTTTACATATAGTATGCCCACAAAGGCACTCAGCATGTGCTGCAGTGGAGGACCACAACAGCGCTGGTCTTCCGTGTAGACCGTGGTTTATTTGGAACATAAAATTTGTGCAATATTTTTCGGGGAGTAAAGCTTTACGAATATTTTTTACCGTACGGCAGTCTATTGTTTGAGCATTGATTGAAAAGACCAGGTTGTGCGGAGTTCAAACCTCACCAATAATTGTACCTCAGACCTTACACAAGCTAACCTCGAGGGCTTTTCAACATTGTTAATATTGAACAATTTTTTCGAGGCATGCGTGGCACATACCATCTGGTTAGTGTCTTTAAAGAAAGAAAGGACATTCAAAGGCAGATTGTTAAAATTTTAGTTGTATTGTAATATTGTTAATTTCTGGCATGTGCTCTCCGCAAGTTTTCATTTACCCTCATTAAATAGCCTAACGAAAGTGGCGTTAAATTACCATTTTAAATTAAAAAAAAACACTGTTTACTCTTATGTAGCTGTAAGTTTTTTTGAGTATAGTATCTCTAGGGAAGTGTGAAACATATAATTGTCAAAATAAAAAAAAAAAACGTGATTAAACAACAAAATAATGAAAAATATTATTTAATGCTAATATTGTATGTATGTTGATGATGTTATTAAAGCTCTCATTCTGATTATTTTCAGATAAAGCAACGTCATCTGAGGACGAAATGTGTCCAGCCAGATACTTCAAAAGACGAAGACATACATCCACTTATATCAAGTTTTTGGGTACGTACCTTATTCACAATTTGCCTTGACGGTTTGTAAAACGACGCATTTTACAATCTGCCTGCAATAAATAGCATGTATATTATAAATATAAATAGGTATAAATGATTTTTCTACATCTGCTTACATCAGATGTTTGGTACGTATTATAGAGTTTACTTTTGAAATTTTTATGATTTATTACTTATAAAGTATTTTTTTCGAGGAATTCAAAAAAAATTAGATAAATGACTATTCAGAAGACAATGCATTCTGGATACGGTTAGCATTTTTAGAAAAGTTCTCACACTGCAGCCCTACCTAATGTAGTAGTGGTTTTCGTTTTTAAATGGTTTTGATGTTATGTCATACAATCTTTACATAGTTGCATGTATTGCTTGCGATCCTCATGGAATCTTTTCTCTGAGGGATTCTCATGAGCTCTTTGTAAATCTTAAAGCTCATTTTGTTGAATAAACACATGTGCCGTTTCCCCCAATAGACTCCCGTGAGACATTTATCTATGAATATACCTGAGTATACCATTGTCCCTGCATCATGTTGTGATTGTGATGGAAACCATTTATTTGACAATTCTACTTCGTTTCGTTTCTGTTTTCCAAAATTCACATTTTATGATTTAAGGTTTTCTTTCAATATATCGCTAAGTTTATTAGTAGACATTTAAAAAAAATAGAAATTATAGTCATACATAATTAAAAAAATATTGACCCCACAATAGAACCCTGAGGGATTCCCTACCGCGAACACGGTGGATACTGTCTGAATCTAGGAAAAGAGTATGATAAAAAGTCACTGTACATTCAAAGCAAATCTAATTAAAGCTCTTATAGAAGTCAACTTAAAAACTAACAACTGTCAAGTCTTATTGTCTGGCCAGTTATAAAATTTATTTAACATTAATACAGTAAGGATTCATAAGCCTGGAAAAAGTTGTAGTATTTCTTTAGCAAAAAAATTCAAGACATACATAAAATCGTACCACAAGAGCTCAAGAGGTCAATGCTTTATGTGAGTGGTTGACGGGGTTATTAAATAGGGTTCAAACTCAAACGCGATATAACCCTGGTATTTTACGGGTCCAAAGGTTGCAGCGAGCATGCTTGTGATTGTACTTATTGCCGGAATTAGGCCAACTGCCGATAAAGCCAAATAATAAAAATTGCCAAGTCTGTAGCCTCAATACAAAAGTAAAGCGTAATATTTATAAGATTATGACGAATGATTTAACAGAACCTACTTATTTAGAAAGAAAAACAGTACACCATATTTTATTAGATCGATGATACTTTATTTTCAAGTAGGTAGATAGATAAAGACATAGTAATAAAAACAGGAATTTAATATACTTACCTAATAATACCGTACACACAACCTTATTAAAAATAAGCTTTAGTGTTAACGTAGACAAAAGCAGAACGGCCTTCATCGTAAGCAATCGCACTACTGCATCAGTAATCCAGCGATCTCCCTCTAAAAGAGCAATTCTTCAAGCTTGCCCATTCGCAGAAATAAGTTACAGCACAGCAACGTTGGAATTCCCAAATACGGCCCAACTTACACCATGTTTGAAATCGTTGGCAACATAGCCCCCCAGCCCCTCGCCTCCTCGTCTAGACGCCCCCCTCCCGTCTAGACGGCTAGTAGACACCTGTACTTTTAGTTCCGATACTCCCTTGGTTAAGGGTATTACTTGCGGTTGAGATAGTGCCTTATTAAGCTCGAATGGGTTAGTTTTGGGGGAACCGATATGTTTAGTGACTAGTTGTAATGAGGCTATGGCGTGTGTGCTGTAGCGAATGACTCTGCTCATGCATGACATTTATTCGATCCGAACTAGGACAATCTGCGTTCAAAAATGTAGGTATTTGCAAGAAGAAAGATATTTGAGGTCTGCACAATATGTTCTGTCGTCTGGGGCTAGATTGCGTTCTATGAGGTGTTTACTCCAATATTATACTAAGTATCGAAAATAGGTTCCAGATTGACCTACTTTTAATTATTGGCGTTAAAAACTCTTTTTATTCTGATTTCATCATTTTAATACCTTAAAAACTTGAGCAGTTTTAATGTTAACTTACTAGCCAGTAATAACTAAGTAGCTTGGAATAAATAGCACAATAGTACTTTGTAATATGTTATCAAATTTAGTAATCAATTAATCGTTTCATCACTAATTTTATTTCACATATAATTAAAATTTTATACCTTAGCCATGCGTTAACCATAGACCACGAATAGACGCACATTTCAAGTACTGATCTTCAAATTTATTATTTCGGCGGCACTTTTTCTGAACTAGGTTACGAGATTAGTACACGGGTCGATAAACTGATACACACGGTTTTATACATCGAGTATTTTCTCAAAAAAAATACTGTAAAGTAGCTATAATTCTATATCTCAATTGAGATTTTTAAAATGTAAATTTTTATCGAAGTTACTAAAGTTGTTTTTGCGTGATTGAGGAAGAAACATGAAAATCTTTTATATAGTAGTAGTGATATTAACTGCTGATGTTTTTAGCTTGATAAATTTTGTATACCTAGCACCTACAGCGAGAGATTTTGCCTCCTCGCCTAATGAAGTCCTACTTCGTATAAAACAAATTGGAACTCACAAAAGCTACAATTATAAAACCTTGTCATTATCCACATGCATTATTCAATATAGCCCAGGCTTTCTCTTTTTTAAGCAAGTAATAATAAAACATACAAAACAGTCTGTTAGTCTTTCACTATCACAACATGTGACATCCTGTAACTATCCGAAGCCCCACTAACGGTAAAAGGACACAACCCCTAACATTGCAAAATTATCACCCGTACACAATTAAAAAAACTGCGCCGTTTTTTAATAAAAACTTTTTTCTCGGTCCACATCTGCTCTGCTTTCTCACGGGTTGTTTGTCTTTTTTTTCTTTCCGTTTTTTAACAATTTTTCGCGCGAAGGAAGTGCCTGGCTGCCACCTGTTGTTTTTTTTTCATTCGCTGCAAAGAGGGTAATGTTGTAGGCCTATTGTTCAGTTTCTGTGCAAAAGAATATGTTATTGGTCATATTTTGAGTATGTGTACTTTTGCTGGTAATTAATTTATAATCTGCAGGAGGGTACATAAAAAAAATCATAAAATCTAAAATTATATTTTAATAAAATGATACCGAGCTTCGAAGCATTTGTGAACGTCACTTTAATGTAGAAGCGCCACTTCCCTAAAGCGGGAGCTAGATATTCATAATTATTTCATAGATTTAAAGTTTGTAGCCAAAATAAACAAATTAGAAGTTGACTTATGCAATTGAACCAGTAGGTTTCGTGTCCTTAATAATTCAGGATCTTGGTTTATTTATATGAAGCACACAACACCAGATTCCCTCAGATAAATTACCGCTAGTGTTTAAATTGATACGAGCGCTTCTTGTGATTCGGAGGCTACGTTAAGCCTTCGATTGCGGTATCATAGTTTTGTTTTTGCGCAGACCAATTTGCACTGAATTTGCAACGTGAAACTATATTCATCTAATTAAAGGACACTTAAACAGGACACCTGCTGGAATATTTGTTCATACACATTATCTCTCGTAGGAGTACGCTGAGATCTTGCACAACGATCCTGGCAAACGACTTTGGCGCTTTCTCCAAAATTGGTGGCGTTCACTCGTCCACCATACCACATGATATGATGACATGAACATATAAATATTTTGTGTCGGAGCAACTCGTTCCAACATTTTAATTCTCTCAATTCAAATACGTTTAATATTATAACTTTTTGTTAGTACTATACCGAATAAAAATAAGGTTTTAATTTAAAGCTTTATAGATAAATGTCTACATATTGGGACATGTTTCATTTTGAGACAAGTGGAAAACCCCAAATTTCCTTGCTCCTATCTAAACTACAAATGCATTATTTCCTGATTTCAGGTTACTGCAGCCTGGACTGAAGCAAGACATCAGATGACTTGGAGCAAAAAGACGTGACTAAGATCAATAGATTCCTCCACCACAATTTACCCATCTCTTGTTCCAAAAGTCCGTGTTGTTGAGTGAAAGTATATGTCAGATCCATTCGGAATTATACTTTTGCTCTCGGGATTGTTTTACAATGTCTACATATGTCTCCATTTGCGTTTTCTACACAAAACTGTTAGTAAACAAAGTTGTATCTCTTATTTAGACATAGTGAAACAGGCTCTTAATTAAAAGCAACTGTTTTTTCACATTGGCAGGTAGGTGGACATAGTCACATAGTCAGTGCGAGTCCGACATAACCCAGTGTGCCTCCCCGTGGCCTCTGAGTATACATAACGTATTTTTCAAAGCTAAAAAAAAAGAAAGGTAGGTATATTAATTGAACAATGACTTTGGAACCGCAGTGACGCAGATTCTCAATCGAAGTGCGGCATGGCGGGCGGCGCATTACTCAACGCGGCGACGGTACTTTCGCGCCAATATATTGTCACTTTCTGTCCCTTAGTTTCTTTCTTCTACGTAGGCTCCTGCGCAGACATCATCATCGGTGTAATAGCTCGCCTTAATATAGTTACAGGCCACCTTAATTTCTTCAAATCTTACGACTAAACTATCATCCAAGGTCATTGTTTAACTTATAGACCATATGTGCTTATCTGCCACTTGTAAGTTACAAATGACTCAATGTCAGACCGACGTCCTCCTTTGGTGTCGATTACAAACAATTCGTACCCCGTCCCAGTTACTGGATTCATGCAGATTTATTGGGTAAGTGGTCGGCCACGAACGTCACTTGGCTCAAAAACCTAGAACATCCCGCTGACTGCACCCATGCACCAATATGAATGATCAAGTCATCGCTTTGCTCACCGGACAACGCAAACTAATATAAAAATACACGCTATTAATTTAAAAGGAATCTTATAAAGTGGTACTTAGACAAGAGACAACAAACAGTTTTTGCAACACTAAAGAATATATGCCTGAAAAGATCTTACTCATCATAGAGTGAAGACCTCAACAGCGCTGGGGGCCTACCGCCGAGTTCGATGGCAATCGATTATAAGGCAATATGGATTTCGAATTGATTCTGTCGTACCGCCGAACTCCTGGAAATCGAAACAAAATGGCGTTCTCCATTTACCTATTGGTCTGTCACGGACTGAAGGTCATGAATGAGAGGTGGCTGTCGGCAGATTCCCCGGTACGGATTAATGAACGTAAACAAAGTTTGATCTAGATGGATTACCGGTAATCCATCGAATTCGGCGGTAGGCCCCCTGGTCTTCCATGAAGACCTAACAAATTTAAATGAAGTTATGCGTTGTCCAAATATCACATTTGGCACACAGGTTTGACTTTTCTGGCAGATCTTTAATCCTTAAAATGACAATATTCACTACGACTAATAAACACACGATGGCCATCTAGTATTTTCATTAGCTTGTATACATTCCAACGTGTAAGACGTGTTCTGCTGTTTTATTGCGTCCTATTAATTTTGATTGATACCTATTTATGTGAGTCCTTTTAATCCAGAGCTTTTAATTAAGTATTTGTGCATACTAATCATTTTTTTTTCTCTGTTTTTGTTAATCACTGCTTGTAGATGTAAAACCTCTTGCGAATGACATTTTTGTTTTTTACAGATTTTTTTATGACATTGTGTATGTTTTTTCATGTTATTGATTTACCAATAGTATACACTGTATATGATTGGTGGTTGATTGATTGATAGCATCCCAATCCAGGACTAGACCCCTTTAACTGGAACCCGTAGATCCGAACTTGTGCGCCATTACGCGACTTGGGGGCAATTTTATGCGATTTTATCCTCAGTTGCCACAAACGCAAGTAAAAATGCTAACAGTACCTCAAAGAGACATAAATAAAACTTATATTTTACTTATTAAAATAAAAAAGAAAACAATTGTTTTTTGTTTGAAAAAAGAACACGTTGACGATTGTTTTTTTTGCAATTTTAATAGTGAAAGATGTGTATTGTTATAATGTCAAGTTACAAATAACAAAAATGGAGAGGATTTGTCTTTTAGTTGCCTTTGGTGGTGCTAGGAAGTCGCGAGTCCCCACACAAGTTTGGTAATACGCGGGCACAGTTTTGGCGGGAAATCGTCGTCTCCTCCGTTACTTTCTTCACCAAAATTTTTTCTTTTATTTTTAATGTGTTATTTTTTATTCATTAGTCGTATGCACGTATTAATTTTTTTAGGAATTTTTTTTTTAAGTTTTTTTTTTGAAAACTGTATGAATTATGTTTTCTAGAGTGCAAATTACTTTATGTTTTTAAATTATATTTTAAACTTGGTGTGTCTTTCGTTGTTAAGTCACTATTCCTAGCCTTATTTTTTATTGTAATTAGAAAGTATGTTATTTTTTATACCTAGTTAATATGTAGTAAAGTTGTATTAATTGTGACAAACGCGAAATGTTTCATAGCAAAGCTGCTTTTGGCGTAATATAATGAGACTAATTATTTTTTTAAATATTTGAATGATGCTTTTACTGTGTCTCATTGTTTTGCTCTGCGCGATTGTGTATTCCTTTCCATTATTAAGCAGGTGACATTGGTCTGGTGACCAGAGAACTACCGGCAGCACACCAAAACTGAATTGGTCTCAAAACTTAAAAATGCCATTTATAGACAATCACTGTCAAAAAGCGCTTATGGCGCCCCGAGACTCAGTGTTCATAATCACTGAATGAAGCGTTTACAGAGATTAGTCCTTATTGACTATATTTGTGATATTTTAATGACCAGCACTTGCATTTTATCCAACATGACAAATATCGTCATTTTGGCGCTATGAGGTCCATAAAGTGCAAAGTCTAACTACTGACTAGGCGCCAGATGTCAGAGATATTTTGGCGCTCTTTTAGCGTTAAAGATTTTATTATAAAATCTTTTTTGATAACATGTGACATAAGCTTTTTAACGCCAGTGCGTTACAATTACAGATATTTTACATTATTTCTGTGACTGACGTCTGGGTCTCAAAAAAAAATAAACTGAGGGCTACCTAGACTAATTAACACAAATTATATGAAAATATACTTTATTGTGTTTGAGCTCATTATGTCACTGTTCCTAGAGAGCCATAAAATTATTGAGTATATGTAAATTCTATTTATCCTGTCTGCCGGCAGTCCTTTGCCATCTCACAGACTACAGTGCTACTGCTTAATTGTAGGAGATGATTATATATTATTGCGATATTTTTGTTCTTTTGTATGTTTGTTATTAGATTCTGTTGCTAGGCTCTTTAGTTACTGTTTATGATTAAATTATAATCATAAATATTTCGACTAGTTATAAATTATCATAGCTAAGCTGTATAAGCATAATTCTATGGGGACAATAATTATATTGAGATCTGATTATCCGGCTCATTAAGTAGAGGTTAGTACATATCCTAAGAGAGAGCGAGAGAGAGATAGATCTCCTGGAACTCAAACTTTGTTAACTGTTGTCCAGAGCACCTTAAACAATATGCCAAAAATGATTCTTACCATTTAAATATTGCAAAAATTAAACAATCATTGTGTATCTCAATTGTTTCTAGAAAATACATGGTCTACTATTTTAAGAAAAAATGTACTTATAAGTCGACCCTGACACGTATCTAGTGAACATATTACATAATAAAAAAGCTGTTAAAAGATCTATAAGTTGTAAGAACGACAATATTATGGCGCTTCTAGACATAAAGCAAATTCACAAGCGCTTAGCTTAAAATTAGAATTTATAATAAACAGGAAAGCAATTCAAAAAGTTTTGACGCATCTTAAAGAAGCTAGCTAAAAGTATTTACTACATTTAGCACAGACCAAATAGATATAATGATACTTACAATTTGTTTTCCTGTTAATAACGCTGTCAATAGAAGGATGAGAAGCCGAACTGCCCAGCGGGGGATTAATTGGGCGAATCAAGTGATATTGTTAGACGATGAAAGGAATAAGCAATCGCTTGATAAAGAGATGCCACAAATAACATAATGACTAGCACGTGCCACAGGAATTAGTACCCCCACCCCTCCCTTAAAGGTCGTGGATTCTATTCACATGCGGGCCAAATAGTTACGTGCTATTAATATATGTGCTTTGAATGTTTTCTTTCATATGGTACAATATGTATGTACAGTAAAAATATTAATGAAATTGTTTATTTATGTGGAGAATTCTAAATAAAAGCTGGTAGTTTGGGCTTAATTGTGACTTTTTTAGGTGTAAGTGCATTAAAATCAGTCTCTTTAAATAACGTTTCTGTAGGGGTAATGTTTTAACAAAAACGTAAATAGTTGGAAGGGGATACTTCAAAAAAAAAAACAAATAATCTTTCCATATCACTTATAAAATATATTTTAATTACGGTACTTTTGTATATGTACAAAATATATATACTGAACCCACTGTACCAAACCTCGGTTCATTTGATAAAATGCCAGAAATTGTCCCTCTCTCTCTCTCTGAAGTCTTATACAGTGTCTATCCTAAAACGAAGTTGAGCTAGACATCGAATAAATTATATATTATTATTTTAATGGGAGTTGTGGTTGTGACTAAAACAATATTTGATCATTTCTCCTGCCAATTAGTGTCCTGGCGTCTAGACAATACCTGTCATGGTCCTATTTCGTACTAATCAGCTAAACTTTAAATCATATTTCTCGAGATTTTAGGGGGTGGTTACAAAATAGTCCTTATGTGTCTATTATATCTATATGAAATCAATTGTTCACTTCTTTTAAAAATACTCTTATGTGTTATATTAGACAACTTACTACTAAAACTATTAAATAATAATATGAATAATAATATGAATAATAATAAACGGATAAACATGAATAATGACTGCTTATTAACAGGCAAAAAGTCGTCATCATGACGTGTCACATAAAATTATATCATTTATTTTAATATGTACGTACTCAGACAGACCACTTAAATATCCAACGATTTTGCACAAAAATAATTGTCTCGTAAATAAAAACCGACACTACAAATTTGTGTACTAAATGTACTGAGTTCCGACGAAATATTGCAGAATGTTAAAAATATGCTCTTAACGAATATTCATATATAGACAATTAAGTAAGTAACTTAGTTAAAGTCAAATTCACAAGTTGGATTTCTACTTTGTAATTATCGACTGTCACGTCTTGTATCTTATTAAAGCATATACAGAACACCTGGAACCACAATATTAATCACTTACACAATATTAGTCTTAAGTTTAATTTTATTACTAAAGTTACCTAAAATGTTATATTATGTTAAACACCGTCGTTGCGATTTTTAAATCTCAAGTACTTAATTTTTTTCTCTTTATAAAAAAGGTTTGAAAAACAAATTGAGCGATATTGCTCTGTCAATTAAAAAAGACCGTAAACTTATGGAAAAAAATACGTTTATTATAGATTAGATTCGAGGACTTTTTTATGTAATACGAGCATTATCCCTGTTGTGTCCTAGACTTGAGCTTAGGGCTCTGGTTTTCCCACCTGGACCTATTATGGAAACCGTAATATGTGAGTCAGATATTAATGTTCCTAATATTGATGTATAATTTTTGCAATGGCATAGAGATGAATTTCCGTTTGTCACCAAAAGGAGACGCCTAATGTGACTAATACTTGATATAAACTTAATATTGGTCAAAAGTGAGAATTTAACATTCGCAACGACAAATTAATTTACTACCCTATCCTATATTTGTTATGTAAAGAAGATTGGAAAATAGAAGAAAAATAGCCGTCAGCGGGGTGAGGTAGTAGGTTGTATAGTACTGTAATACACCTTCTTGGAGAGACTGTATAGCCTGCTAACTTTCCTCGAAGACGGCTGATCAACGATGAGAGAAAAAAGAAGAAATTACGAAGATATTTTTAAGATTAATTTGGGATATGCAAGTTTTGTGTACTTATATATTTTTTAAATGTTTTTTGGGCAATTATTTTTTTGGCTGATGTGTGCCTTTTAATGAGGTAAAGAAACTATTAATTTTATAATATTATAGGTCTAACAAATAGCTTTTTACTAACTAATTGTATGGACAGTTAAACTAAGTCAAAAATAACAGTACTAAATGCATGATGGTTTTGTTCGGACTTCTTAGTCATGTCTGCAGTTTTGTTTTATTTTCTCAAATTTGTGATATTTCAAACATTAATGTATAATAACGGTGGATTATTAACCGTTAAGTTTTTGTGAACGTACGTAAGTGTTGGTAATTGAAACAAAACAATGAAAAATCACTTTTCAAATTTTCTTAGGAAGTCCATGTGAGATCTCACCATAGTCCCACATTTTTACTGAGGACTCGAGAGTTTTAGAGGGGAGGGTAATACTATCCATATTATTATTAATATGTCTTTTACTTGACACTGGCTAAATGTGCTAACCGCACACACACATAATATAACTTTTAACAATTGAAACTATTTTTTTCTTCTTAAATTTTAAGCTAACAGATGAAATATGTTATTATGCATTTGAATAAGATATCTGACTAACGCAAATGTGATCACAATCTTTGTAATTGGATTTAAAACAGGACCCAACGAAGCAATATGGTTTTTCAAATAAATACTACTTTTTAAAATAAAATTTGTGTTTCATTTGTATTATTTTAAGTCAAACACCCCCTTACGCCCATATATATTCTATTCATATTTCCTTATTTAAAATATACATAGAAACATACAATCACGCCTGTTTCCACCAAGGGGTAGGCAGAGGCATAGTATACGCCCACACTTCGTCAATTGTGTTGTAGGTCCCACGTAATAGGTAGCGAGCCTATTGCCGCTTATTGGGAACTTTTATGTTCGCCAGAGCCTCGTCCGTTGATCGGCAGGTGCACCACTTGCAGGTGAGGTTGGCTTGCTGTACACCGTTATTCAAAATATACCTTAACAAACATTTATATATTCTTTCGTAAAAGTAATAAAACCTTAGCACAGTGATGAGGTAGTTTTTAATTTGAATATTGTTTTAGCACATTCCGATTCGTTGTCAAGAGATAAGGCAACTCTTGGATTAGCTACTCCATCGTCGCGACGTTACCGTCACCACTGATAAGGGGAATTATTACAATGATGTAATACAATCTGCCTGTTTACAGAACGGACTCGTCTTAATGGAATCACTTTGATAGATTGATATATCCTTCATTGCTAAGTCACTACATAGTATAAAACCTAGTCGCTTTCCGCTGTCTGTCTGTCCTGAGATCTTTAAAACTACGCAACGGATTTTGATGTGGTTTGTTTTAATACAGTGTTTCAAGAGGAAGACCACGCGGACGACGTCGCGGTTAGCTAGTTTACTTAAAAGTAAAACCTTTTGAATGCTTGAACCACATCACTATAAATGTTAACGGTAACACGAAATAATTATCCAGAGTAACGAAGTACTTTAGATATAAGTAAAGAGCTTTTTTGATATTTTTCCGGGAGCATTAAAATATAACATTACTAGAATATATTTTGTCGTGTCATGGTTGACCGCTGTTGGTTTTAAAATTCGAGTACAACCAAACGTACCGGAGGCATATTGTTCGCCCACACTTCGCCAATTATATAGTTGGTCCGTGCACTGTTATGTTCGCCAGAGCCTTGTCCGTTAATCGGCAAGTGCACCACATGCAGGTGAGGTAGTCTTGGTAGGATCCCTGTGCCCTAAACCCCTATGGAATATTAATCAATAATAGTTAAGCTGGTAAGGGTATGAAATTGCATGTCATTAAACTTTGTAAAATAATTATCAGTCATCTTATCCTAGCATTATTTAGACGACCGATATGGCGTTGAGGTCAGTATACCTGGACTTCACTCCAGAGGTCGTGGGTTCGATTCCCACACAGGACAAATCTTTGTGTGCATGAACATGAATATTTGTTCTGGTCTGGGTGTTTTCCTATATATATTAAGTATGTATTTACAAAAAAAAAGTATTTAAGTATGTTTATCCGTTGTTTAGTATCCATAACACAAGTTCTTAATGATACTTATCTTGGAACTGAATAATTGGTGTAATTGTCTGAAAATATTTATTATTTATTTATTTTATTTATTTATTATCTCGGATGCCCTAGACTATGTTCAGTGCCCCGGGTCTGCTCACTGGCCTAACTAGATTTGGCCGGATTTTAGTTCATACATTGAGCGACTGCCGTCTGATGACCACGAACTAGAATGAAATGACTTCTTATCAACAACTGCCATAAATATTCATGACAGCTGGGACCGACGGCTTAACGTGCTTTAGGCAACCGATAACTACGCACATGACTTCGAAAAGTCATAGGGGCGCCAACCGGGCTTAAACCAGAGACCTTCTGAATTTAAAGGCTATTGGTGTCACCACTGTGCTATTGCCGCTCAGGTAAAATAATTTGTTAGTGACAGTCTAACAACAGAACTTTATTCACTGTTTACTGGCTTTTGAAGACAAAGAGCTCTCTCTCGTTTCAGCGCTGGTCGTGAAGAAGTCGTTGTTCTGAGGCTCCTATCTTACCTGAAGATGCCCTGTGTAAGGGCGAAACACGTGTCGTGTTGAATAGTTTCTCGTTTTTTCGTGAAATTATAGTAGCGCGGGAATTGTTGCAAAGATATTTTTAATCCATCACTTGCAGACAAAGAGCTTCGGAGTCAGGCTGGAACCTGGTCCGCGAATTTTACTAATTGGAAAATCATCATAGAATCATTACCTCAGCTTCTCAATGTCCCACTAGGTTCAGGTAATCTCACTCTTCGCGAAGAGTGACCAAAGCTGGTGTGTGACATCTTGGTGTTAGAAATTTTCATGCTGCTCTAATAACCTCTATAAGCTCTAACTTATCCTAATGACTACCACATATAGTTGTAATGGGACCAACGGCTTAATGTGACTGAAAGTAGCATAATCTAATAATACCCTAAAAATAATGCTTTTGGCACTACAAAGCAACGGTTTTTTAAACAATTTATTAAATAATAATTAAGTATTTAATGAACACGTTTACAAATGCAAGAATTTCATTCTTATTTAAAAGAAAAAAGGTTTTACTCTTCTAAGCTCTTTTCTAAGTTCTAATTAATTTAAGCATTCTCTAAACGCGAAAAATTAGGTGAATTAATAAATGATAGGAGTAAAATAAAATTTTGTGGCATTATACATAAATTTAATATTACTAAAGTGTCTGTCAAATATAATCGTAGCATGTTTAAAGGCACTGGCGCCAATTTTGAACTGTTGAGACTAAAATTTTAACAATACTGTTGAAAAAAATCGATCGAAAACACTACAATGGGCTCTCCCCTTTACACCAAACCATGCAATCCTATCAATTATTTGCAGTTTTATAGAAAAAAGCTTTTTTAACAAAAAACCTCTTTCGCCAAAGGGTCACGTTTTTTAAGGGTGACATATTACATTTATTCTTTTTTAACATTTTTTTCTCGCACAATACAATGTTTTGCACCTGGCCTAAAAGTATTGTAAAGATTGGCATCATTGCAGTTCATTCATTGTAGGTTAAAATTTTTAGATTTTTGCCAAATTATTTTGAAAAAAAAAACACTTTTTAAAGACTTTTTGCCAAAAGTATTTTAGACGCGTTTTTTCCTATATTGGGAACAACAAATCTTTAAAATGATGGTTTCAAGTTAAAGTGGACCCGGGATTGTTTGACATAGTAAGAATATAGGGTATGTAGTCTTATTGACTTTATCATCGCATTTCATTAACCAGAGGTCAGTGGTATCTCACAATTTAAGGTGAGAAGGAATGAGTTTATACTTTACCACGCTCACCCAGTCCGAATTGGCGAATTGTCCTCCGCGAGGAAAGTATTTGGCGTCCTGCTTGCTAACATGTATACACGACTATCACAAGTAGTCAGGGCCGTCTTTAAACTATTTGAGGCCCTGGGCACGTTAGGATCATGGGACCTCTATGACCTTGAGAAAGCTCACTCACTCCCATCTGTCAAAAAGTTCAAGCTATGTTGTACACGGTATAGCTATGCGCATGCAGCAAGCTAAAGCTAATAAGCTAGTAGGTATTTTAGTAAGTCATTATCATCAGATTTTTCAAAATTAATGTTTTTCGGTAATACCTAAATATCGGTTATCATTTGGTAATCTGGCAGGAACTAGATAGCGATAGATCGCGGGGCCCTGGGCACGTGCCCATAGTGCCCAGTGGGGAAGAGGGGCCTGAAAGTAGTGATAACCGGGACCAACATATGACAACAGTCGCGTCTGGTGGTGAGTCCCACACCCCCTCTCGGTCCCCTTTTGACCGGAAAGCAGTGCGCGTACGCAACAAATTGCGTAAACGCAATTTGTTACCGGAGAAAAACAAAAAAAAAATGGGGGAAGGGGTTGGTAATCGCATTTCTAGCCACTATGCAGGATCCGGTAGGGTTTCTCTTCATCGACTCTTACGACTCCCCATGAGATAAGGATGGGTGGCACTGTTCTAGGCCGGTTCCGTCAGGCAGGTGTGGGCCCAAAACATGATACTATTGTTCTTAAAGACAATAATATGCCTGTTGAATGTACAGAACAAGCAGCTTAAAGATTTGATGACTTTTTTCGAAAATACCAATAGAGACAACTCAAGCCTAAATTCGTCTCCTTTAGTTATTGCCTCACTTCTTTCGAAATATTTACCAGTCTGCAACTCCATCTTGAAATTTAAATACATTACATATTAATAATATGTTGATATTTAAAAATCCTTTGAGTTAGAAAAAAATAAAAATACGGATGATTTGTGGAATATGTCTACTAAAGTTATTCAATCAATTCTATTACCCCATACCTTGGTACCTTTAATAAGGTTAATAACATTAACTACATACTTTAATTCACATAATCTTCTGCATACAAAGCAGTATGATTTCAAAATGGGCTGTTCTATGGCAGATGCTTGTGCAGCTACAATGCAGCATATATTTGAAGCTTGGAAGAAGTTACAGAATGCTCTAGGAGTTTTTTTTGATCTATCTAAGGCATTCGACTGTGTTGACCACCAGACTCAAATTCTTCAATTGGTGTAGTAGACTTAGCCCAAGAGTTACTATCATCATACATTTGTTCCTGACTACATTTATTCAGACGGTAGATATTAATGGAACTAAATCACCGGGGTCGTTTGTTCCTATGGGGGAGGTACAGTTTTCACATGGAGTTCGTGAGAGAATTTGAAAAGTGATGTTGCACTGGTGTATTTCATTTATTTATCAACACTAATGTACGTTCAAAACACTTAACGGTTAATTATTCACCGTTAATGCTCATTAATGTTCAAAATATCACAATTTTTAGAAAATAAAACAGAACCGCAGACATTACGCTTCACTTTCCCGCCATGAAGTCCAAAGATTACCTTAAAAAGCATGTCAAAGATTCTTTGTAAGTAGTAGCTTCATTTATTTTACTAGTGCCGACATCTATCGTATAGAAGACTAACTACTTCAAAACAATTACAATATTTTGCTTACAGCGACATCTAGTGGCAAGTAGATGAGATTCAGATATTTTTTTAAAAACCATCATTATAATATAAATTGAATATTGTATGAAAACACATTGTTAAATAAATTTTTTTTACATGGGTACATGCAAAAACATATAATTTATATTTTGCGTATGGCAACTTAATTAAGAAACCCAACCATGGATTTATAGGTCTCGCAAGAATTCATAATATAAACTTTATTACAAACGCGGAAGGACACTATATTCCTTGTTATTTTTATGTTAGTAAGACATTTTATCGCTTGAGTAGGAAGTGGAATAAAAATAGGATTGCCAACAATTTGAGTGACGTCACGCTATGGAGACATGAGACTTCTAAAATTACAATACACCCGAAGAAAATCGTATTTTCTTCTTGAACGCTCCATTTTCTTTTATGTAAAGTACGAAAATAACGAGTTCAGTGCACGACGCGTGTGTGAAAACAAGAAAACCCCGACCGAACTGCGAATTGTGAAAACAAAGTAAAATAATAAAATTGTGATTTTTTGTTCCAAAAGAAGCTCCTTGGTTACTGCAATAATTCTAATAATTTGTAAGTATTCCCCGTAGTGCCTACCCGCGATCGATTTAATAAAATACTCTTTGTAAAGGTAGTAATAGCGAAACATTTGATTGCTACTTAATAGAGCCTGTGCGTTGAATCTGTCATAATATGCCTTCTATAAATAAATTCCGTAGTATTTTTGGATGTGATATTTAGCAATTTCACTTGTGCGAGACTGGGAGTTGTGTGAAAGTGATTTGATATCATTGTACGAAGTTCTGTGCTCCCAAAGTGCTGAAATCGCTGTGGCCTTGAAACTGCTAATCAATTCCGTTGGTGTCGTATTTCTAACTTTACTATGTATCAGTGTGTTTGCCATTTATCGAGTTCAAAAAGTAAATTTTTATAGTTAAATACTTTTTAGCAAGATACTTTTTCATGATAAGGCAGAAACAAAAGCCTATACTCAGTATGGTGGCATACTGTACTGGCGACCTTGATAGCTTTCCTTTAGTGATAAAAAGTTTTAAGTACTTAGCTATTGTTTATTTTGCTTTTTTTTATCTTGTGCCTTGTGTAAAATAATTACTTAAAATGACACTGGTCTAGGATTATTATATTTAACACTATATTATAAAGAGCGTACCTGTAAATAAAGTATACTTAGAGCCTGTTTCACAATGTCTTAATAAGAGATAACTGGCAGAAAATAAAGTATCTGGCAAATAAATGCAATGGGGAACTTATCCGGAAATTGTGAAACAGGCTCTTAATGTACCATCTCCCTCTGATGGTGTACTCTCAACAAAAGACTTCTAGCATTCTTAATTTATATTGTATCCTGTCTTCTGGCAATGACAAATTAAAGTTAGGACACAGGTTATGATATTATATAAATAAAAGCATCTTCTTCTATTGCATTGCGAATGCTGTATATTCTATTGAATGTACATCTACATATGTTATGTTCTAAGAATTGTAGCACGCCATTTCTTGATATGTTTCATCTTGAGATAGATCTCTGTGCTATAAGTGAACCTTACTGACATCAAACAAACATCAACATTTTTTATGCAATAAACTATTACATAGTACTTGAAAAAGTCAAAAATCAATTTAAATAACAATCGAAATTTGACTACAGTAAAATCATAAGGCTTTGATTCACTTACGTGCAAAAACAAAGAGTTTTGTCTAAGAGCTAAAACAATGAAGATCCTATTGAAACTAGGTTTCTGTCCACAGCAAATGGAATATATTATTTAAGAAAGTACTTAAAACTTAGCCTATCAAGAGTAAGGTTCTAGTTAATTCATATTGTCACATGTGTTGGTAATGCCTCCTGGTCTAATATATTACATAGGTCTATTTAGATTTAAGTCTCCCCGCCCACATGTTACATGGATTGGTATGATTATAGTATATACATACACACATACATTCACGCCTGTTTCATATTCAGGCATATTATATGCACACATTTTGCCAATTTTATAGTTAATTCCACGTAATAGGTGGCGAGCCTGTTGTCGCTTACTGGGCACTGTTATGTTCGCCAGAGCCTCATCCGTTGATCAGCAGGTGCACCACTTGCAGATGAGGTTGGCTTGGGCTCCTTAGGTCTTGATAGGATCCCTATACACCCTGGTAGAATCCCAATACACCCTACCTACCTAACCCTATACACATGATTGTAGCAGTTATATAAACATGTGCAACTATTTCTATCAATTATGTTTTCCACCCTCTGAACCCTGCTTCCAACTGATCAGGTCATTGGGTGGGATTATTAAGAGTATCAGAACTAAATATTTAGTAAATACATACCTACAATATGAATTAGAGTTAATACTGCTATGTAACCACACCTTAAACACTTAATGTTCTATGTTAGTGGTGGTGCCTGGACTATTATGCTAGAACTACTTATCATTTGTGTTATGAAATGTGTAAAACAAAAAATTATGCTAAAATAACAAAAAATTTCGAAAACCCTAAAAAAAGTGGTCAACTGTCCTTTGGCTTACTTTATCAACACTATTAATGTTATGGTTTCATTGGTGGTGATGTGGTTCCATCACATATTTCTTTAAAAAAAAAACCATAACATTAATAGTGTTGATAAAGTAAGCCAAAGCACAGTTGACCACTTTTTTTAGGGTTTTCGAAAATATTTGTTATTTTATACAAAAACAGACATAATCTTAAAGCGTACAGGTTCTATTTCCACTACATAGCTGAGCAACATTGATATACTACTTAAAAAGACTGCTAGCTGTTTACTGCAGTGGTTTGAAAAATTTATTAATTGTGTTACCAGTAAAGTGCGTGAAAAAGATGTAATTATAATATTTTGTGCACGATGCGTCACATGGTCAGGACTAGACTAGTGTGTGTGTTGTGCTAATAATTCTGAACACCAAATGACCAACAAAAAAAGGTTCTAAGTGCCTAGGAGTATGGGAATCTTACCAAAAGCTGCCGATCGATCAATGCGGTTGGAATGAATATCGGCTCACCACCTATTACGTGGGACTAATATTATAAATGGTGAAATGTGGGCGGCCTCTCCCCTAGGGGAGAAAGGCGTAATTATGTGAATTGAGCATCATCCTCCTGCCGGATTCTAACTGGAGTTGGTGCAGCAAATCTTACACTTCCATTCACTTCACTTAATCTTCCACCCCTTTCTTGATAATAAATTCTTGAAGCACTCAATACATCTCTTTTTGGTTGTCCTCTGTCTCTCTGGAGAGGAGTGGAGAGGTCCACCAAGGATAGAGGGTTAGGAACATCAAAATAACTCAATCCAATTTAACAATTGTGTCATACATATATGCAGAGGCACATTGTAATATACATGGATGAATGAAATTACAAAGATAGTATAAATGGTATGTTTTAGTATACCTGCAGTCAAACATATGCCCTGTTATTGCATGACAAATTGCTGTTTATCATTGATGAGTATATGATTTATTATAATTAATGTTATATATATTTCAGCCTCTTTACTATATTTTTCATTATTCTCAATTATTTTTTTCATTTGTTATTTTTATTTGAAATTTTTTTCTATATTATTAATTTATGTAAAAGTTGTGCAATTTCAAGTAATAATATATAAATTATTTCTAATTTACTTATATATTTGTGGTAGTTTTACTGCAGTGGCCAGTATTCTGCCAGTGGTGCAGTATGATGTAGCTTTTGGATATTGCTGTTCCTGTTTTTAGTGGGCAGAAGCTAGCGAAGGTATTGGGCATATGAGACTTAATAATCTGCCTCATAGTGACAAGGCTTACTCAGATTTTATCCATTATAAATAAATAATATAAATATTTCTCCTACAATCTCATTAATCCACAATAAGTATCATTAAGAATTTACATAGAAGATACATAGGAAACACCCAGATTCATCATGCACACAAAGATTTGACCTGTGTGGGAATATAACCCATGACCTCAGGAGCGGAGTGCCGGTATACTCGCCTTCACGCCTAAATTATGGTGATGATGAGGCAAGCGTTATTGCCATTGGAAATTAAAAAATAATTTAGTTATGTATTGATTGATATGCAATGAAATAATTACTTGTTAATTAATAATTACTGGGATGCTCTAAGAACTTTCTAAGTCTCCATAACAAACAACATGAATCAAAGCTAAACAAAATAAATTTCATTGAAATTTCCCCGAAGGGGTAGGCGAGACATATTTTTACGCCCAGATTTCGTCTGTTATGTTGTTGATCCCACGTAATAGGTGGCGAGCCTATTGCTGCTTACTGGGTACTTTTATGTTCGCCAGAGCCTCGTCCGTTGATCGGCAGGTGCACCACTTGCAGGTGAGGTTGGCTTGGGCTCCTTTGCTCTTGATGGAACCCCTATACATGTTTTTTATGGCCGATGCTAATATTTAAACAATTTTCCCTTCAATCACAGTACTCTTAACTTCCTTTGGAATATGGCGTTTATTGCATGGGGCGTGAAACGGAATTTACGTATACGTTATAATAATCACTACATTAAAACGTGTCACATCAAAAAAGCAGAACAATCTCAACATACATATATAATGTCTCGCCTCTTTCCCATAGACTGCAGGTAGGCAGAGATCACATCCTTCCACTTGCTTCCAAATCTTGGCACACACTCTTAACTTTATTCACACTCACTAACCTTCTCATACGCGCCCGTCGGTTTAGAGTACAGTTGACTAGTCCTTCTTCCAAAATCTTCTGGATTTGGTCATGGAAGGTTTTACGTGGTCTTCCACTTCCAGCACCAATCCACTTGTCCATCATAAATCACTTTCGTTGGTCTACTATCATTCATCCTTCCACCTAAGCATACATTTCTCAATTCTTGTCACTATATTATCTTTTTTTACACCATCATTGGCCCTTATCACTTCATTTTCAATCCTATCACTCAAGTTCACACCTATCTTACTTCGTAGTGCTCCCATCTCTACAGCATTAATCTTACTTTCATGTTTCTTCTGCCATACCCAGGATTCGCTTCCACATCAAAATCTCAAGCCATTCGAATTTCGGAGATTCAAACTTCGTGCCATAGCTCTAAAAGAAAATCGCTCAATCAATAAAATATTCAGTAACAATCTCGTAGAAGAATCTGGAACCTAGATTTTTCCACAACATCTAGACTTTTCCTATGCAATCAACGTTGTATAGGAGTAGGTATGCAAACAAACAAGTGTTGTACCACTACAATGACTCAATTAGCATAGCAATCGACATATGTGGGCAAGGTCGAGCTTAAGGACATTGACTACACTTTTATGCGAAAAAGTCATAGCTGTCATGTCTGTCTATTAATAGTTAGATGGAAAGCATGTCTTGCAGGCATTCATAATAAAGTCAAATAGAACAATGCGTATGTACGTACGTAAAGCGTCGTAACTAGAATCAATATTTGGGCGGCCACACGAGCCACACTGCGATCCAAGCTAAACACGGCTTAAGACTACAGTGTGCAGCCAATAGTTGATTCATGGTAGTTTCATTAATTCGGAAAGTAATCAGGTTGTAATTTTTTAATCGCTAAGAATAAAGAAATAAGGTTTGATAATTTCTATTGCCCAAGGTGTAAAAAAAATTACATTGAGTAAAACAGTCCGCGAATTTCATGGCCCAAATTTACTTCCCCGTGAGACAACAATTATACCTTGTACATTGTATGTCACTGCTTTTGTAAACCAAAGCTTTCTTATTGTTACAGACCCAAGCAACCAAAAGAAGTCATGTTACCGAAGCCTGCACCGTCCAAATACCTATATTAACTAGTCTTATTAGTATTTAAGGCAATGCCCTAGAAAATATTTAGCATAAGAGGTACAATAATTCGCAAAAATGCCTGTAGTATCGCCTTCACGCTTCACTTCTACATCTTCGAGCCTCTCGGGCTCATACCGGTCCACTTTGACCTCATCTTCTAGTTTGGAAAAGCCTTATTATAGAACTACCAGTGGAACGTACATAACTTCAAGTTCGCGAAGTAGTTATGGAGATCGCACATCAGAATACCGCTCGAGATTCTCAGATGTCGACGGCAAACGAGAAAGAAAATCATCTTTAGTTGAATATTCTAGATCCTCGAGAGCACCGAGTGTTACCGATTCAGATAGTGGAATATCCACTAGATATAGGTCTGAGAGAAGCGAATCGAGGTCTAGAGATATCTCCACAACTCGAAGTGAGAGTAGTAAGACTTCCAGCGATCCATTGCCGAGGACTAAGCGTAATGTGCTGAGCACTGCAGCCCTGGCTATGTCTACAGCTGAGATGTACAATAAATACTCGCCTGCGAACTACATACCTTTGACGCAGAGGATTAAGGAACAGCAGCAAAATCAGAATAGTTACGGCGAGATCTCCAGATCTAAGTCTATCTCCAACGACATTGGGAGGCCCCCCGCGGACCCGGCGAAGACCCTGCGACGCCCGAGGAATTCTACGGCAGCTACTATAGCAGAGGTAAATATAACACCTTTTTTTACTTACGATTAAATCTTCGGTTTGGGTGTCTGCGAAATTTTCTGAGTTTTATTGGTATAGTTAAGTTGTTGGAAATTTTATTACAATAGGATTTAATCTGAAGTCATATAATGAATACATAACAAAGTTGAATTATATTATAAAAAATATTATTATCTGAGGAGAGATGAATTATTAGCACTAATATATATTTTCATATTAAATTCACATGTAGCTGCAATTTTTTCTTGTCGAAGCTTTCTATAAATAATACTTTTCAGTCATTAACCAGCGGACTGACGCTCAAATATTTTATATCGATTTCTCTCGAAATACAATGGAAAATGGCTTATTGTCACGCTACTGACAATATTCGTGGAAATTATAGGTCTTTTTACTTTGTATCATTTAAAACTGTAAACTGGCTATGTGGAGTAGAAACAAGTTTTTACTTGCCGTACTTTTTATAAACTAATTCCGAGAATTCTGGTTTGACTGTATCTTTATTGATTAATTTTACTTGGATGACGTTATTACGCGGTCTGCGTCAATTGTCGTACGTTTAGTATCTGAATAAGAAATGCATGTGTCAAATCCACAGGCGGTTATGACGTTAAACGTATGCCATGCGACATTACAGCATATTTAATAAGTCTTGTAGAAGCTTTGTTATTATTCATTATAGCAGTACTATCTACATATTTTTTTTCATAGATCGTGATGCCAAAAAAATATAAGAATTTAGTAAAAAAATAGATAGATGCTTTTAAAAAGTAATACATACTCAATAAAAGTCGAATTTATTACTAGAACTCCAATTTTGTGGAACCTATCTATTTTTTTAGCCACCTTTTGAGTATATTTGTTGTATACTTAAGAAGTGTATCTAAAGTAAAATTAGCAAAGATCTAAATTGTATGTGAAGTTTTTAAAATCACCAAATTACTATTAACAAATAATTTCTTTCATTTTTTAGAATTTAAATCGATTTATGCATAAACCTATTTTTATAATACCAAACAATGGTGGTTTTAATAGCTTCATATAATTCATTTTCATCAATTATTGGCAATTATTGTGTTTACTTTTCCTGATAAATAAATTAGTTATGTTGAATACTTATAAAAAATATTCCTCTATAGGAACTAAAGCTACGAACCCCAGAGATCATACAGGAAAGTAACGTTGTGATTTATGTGTTAGCAGTAGACGACTTTATGTCAACTATGGAAGGTGTCATTTCAGATTAGCAATTTGTTGAATAGGTAAAAGCAATTATAGTATTACAGGTGTTCCTCAGCGAGCACATAGCTTTCAGAGACGAAATAGAAAGAATTATATCAGTAAGTAACGCTTTAGATCATCAAGGTTACAAGTTAGCAGGGTTCAAAGTCATGTGCAGAACTCAACTATTTTTACTACACCTCTAAAGTTGATACGCACTGATGTTGATTAGCACTGATGTGCTCTTTGAAGCTAGTACTGTAGATGCTGTTACACCACAGAAGCCCAAAGTATGGTCAAGGAAGTTGCTACTTCTCTTTAGGTGGTCAACATGTCTGTCTCTACTTCAGTGACTTAATAATTAGATAATATCAATCGTTTTATAATCAAGATACAAGTATGCGATAAAAACTTGTCGAAGCCAAAGTATAATGTAAGTATATCAACTGAATGGACAAGGTAATATTTTAAACATAAATAGAAACAACCTGTAAATGTATAAAATCTTACTATCTTAAATGGAAGAAATTATTAAACTGGCATTATGTAACTTTTTTCAATTGCCAAACTTTCAAATTTAATTTAATTTAAAGGCAACAATGAAACGGGATCTATATAATCTACAATATGCTTGACCTAATGAAGCCTATTAATAAAAAAAAAGAAAGAAGTACATATGATCTTAAAAATCTGCCTGTATTTATATAAAATATGTCACAACACTTCAATTCTATGTAAATGTGACCAAGATCTTCTCCCCGATAATCTAACAATAAAAATGTTAATGATATAGACTAGTGGTTGATCTATGTTTCAATTTGTCATTAAGCATGCAGTCTATCTATGTGACCGTCGTGAATGTATCCATCATGAACAAAGATAGTTCCTAGAACGAAACCTATATCTACATTTTCGTCATCATCTATTTTTTCTAATACAGTCATATCATCGAAAAGTGTATCTATAACACTGTTATCTGTTATAGCTTCATCAAATTAATCTGATTTGACACCAAAATAGTTAAATAAAACCCCTTTCAGTTTGTTTTTCTTTTAAATTGAATGAATTTGTCATGTTTTATTTTCATTATCTACCAAAGACTTAACATTAAGATGGTCGAATTTCGCAGGCACACAAATAAGTGTGTGCGCGTGTGTGTGTGTGTTTATGTACATTAACAAACGCACTAAGAGTGACGAGATTTCTATATTTGATGTTGACTCGTGCTTCTACTAATAAGTTGTTATAGAAATATCTATGACTTCTATTGTTCTTTTGAATAATTACGTTTATTTAGTTAAAAAGTAAAGATACTGGCAAACCCATATTGAATAACAGATATAAAACAGATTCAACTCAAAATTTGTTATAAAAAGTTCTATGAGTCAACATAAAGTATAAATATCTCCAAAAGAGCCATACAGCTTGTGAAATAGTTTCTCCTTTGGCAAGCCAACCTTGGTAATCGTTAAGTGCCTTAACAAATATTTGATAAACATTGAAAAATCCCAATACTCTTAGCCAGAAAATAAATTTATTTGGCAGACTCACGTTCTGAAAACAGCTTTGACATTAGCGATGACATTTTAACATTTTGTAAACAGATATTTAAAAGAAAAACATGAATAAAAAATATAAGCAATATAATATTGTTATTTCTTTATACCTTCGTGGATTTAATTAGTCAAAATCTACAAATCTCTGTAATGTATGTATGTTAGTAAGTTAATAGAATAATCAGATAATTGAATTTCCTAAATTTTTTTAATAAGGAGTATTGGTATTTTGTTTGTTATATTATTAATTCCAAAAACAAAGTAATATGTTTTAAGGTTTACATGTCAAAGGTATTTGCAAAGTAGTGAAGTTATTAGTTTCTCCTTCAGAGAGGTTTTACGACTCGATTGCGAATTATTATACTACAAACTATGATTAAAATTAAATCGGGTTACATAATAATAATGTTCTATTACCTTAACTTTGACATAAAAGTGGTAACTGCATTAATAATTCGCAATGAGTTAAAGTTCCTCTGGAGCACGTTGAAATTAAAACTAACACACACATCCACTAGCCACATTTTATTAGCAATAAAGTTACGACTAAGAAACACCCCGAAAATAAGTGTTCGTTTTAACACCAGAGGCCTGAACGAAGATCTTATAAAGAAACCACGCCAAGTTACAGCAAGAGAGGCTCTATGGTGAATGGAGTCAAGGATAGCAATGGCAACGATGTACCCTCTGTGTCAGAGATACGAAAGATATTTGATCCGAAAATGACTGTGACTAAACTGCCTGCGAACGAGTCACGTTACTCAAAAAGCTCCGTGGAACAATATTTGAACCAATTAAAAGATTGTGAGAACGGATATACGAAAATAATGAACAAAGATGAGAAACCCGTTCCTGTGCATTTACCGTACACTGAAAAGAACGGGCTGAGTCATAGATGGGATGGATCTTCATCATCCAAATCAAACTCTAACTCAGATTTATCAATTAGCAAAACTATTTCCGAACCAGGCAGCCTTGCAAAACCACATGTAGATAAAACCTATCCTATGTCCACATCCTTAACTTCAAAATTGCCATCAGATCGTCTTGCCAGCATCAAAAGCCAACTAGATCCTAATAATCCTATTGGAAAAATTTTAGAAAAGTCAACAGTAATTTACGTAGAGAACGGTGATGTAGACCATAAAAAACTGCGAAACGGTTCAGATGCGTTGAGTAGGAAGGAAAGTTTGAAGAATGATATCGAGAAACAGGTAAAAATGCCAAAACACACATCTAACTTCGCTTCGTATATACAGATCTCGCAGCCAATCGCATCGGGTACATTTACACCAAAAACCAACGGAGTCGAAGATAGAAATGATCAACCGGAAAGGAGATCTAAAGTGAATCTGAAATATATTGATTGTGAACAAGATGATGGTTTATTGCTTGAGAATGATATAGATTCTCCTAGCGGTACCGGATTTGAGAACAAAACGTTTGAGCATGAGAATTTCTTGAAAAAACGCGTCGAGAAGAATGGCATAGAAGATAAAGATTTACAAGATGAAGCTAAGTCTATGGAAACTAGTACGGAAAGTACATTTAGCGAGCCCACAGAAGATTCCAGCCCCGAGACCCCCACTACGAGAAGACGCGTGTTGGACTCCAAGGATTATGATGACATCAAATCGGTGAGTAGCCATTTCATTTCGTTTTGACGTCAAACTTTATGAGGGTGTAATGTAATTATATTTAGTCTCAGCTTTTTATGTTTTGTGTGATTGTTTTTTTTGTTGTACAAGTTGAGACATTTATTTCGCTCCTCACAAAGATTGAAATCATTATTATTCATTTTCGATCTTGCCATGTGGCTCTTTTTATTTGCACTTCTGTATTGTTTTCATTTCCAACATTTTCAGCATTATTTGTAAATTGGTCCAGCACTTCAAGAATTAATATTGTCAAATTTTGTTGGTCAGCCATTTTGTTTTTGACAGACTTTAGGATGTCTGATCTATTATCATGATGTGTTTGTTTGATTCAATACGTTAGAAGATTTATGATGAACGTTTTACGTTGTAATGTTTGTAAGGTGCTTGAGTGATAGAGACTGATAGTAAGAGAGTGTGTGTTTGTCGTATTGCAACTGGAAGATTGGACCAATGGGACTTTAAATGGCAGAATGACATAAAATATCCAACCTTACTGAAGTCGAGTCCGTCTGCTTAACATCAAGCTCAGTGTTGTCAGTTCAACGAGTCTTATCTTAAATACTTTACTAATAAACAGTTTCGAGGGTCGACGCCCTCGTGATTACCTGGACACATCTATCCTCAACTAGGCCAAACAGAATATTTATTTATAGACATACATTCAACGTCATTCGGAATGATTATAAAAAGCGGGGTTCGTTGGCATTTGGGTCCTATATTTCTGGACTAGATAGGACTTTGCACACATATTCCTATACACACATGAACATTGGTATTCTGGAAATATTTATTCGTTATAAAAGAATCACTTTAAAGCTTATTAAAAGAGGGTGCATGGTTCATACGTTAAACTGAGAATTGATTGGTATCAAGTTGGTATGATCTTTGAAGACTGTCCGGACGTACGCAGCAAAGATCAGACTATCTTTAGTACCCTTGTCTCAATAAAGTTGGCACATAAACGTGTGTTGCTCACCATTAGCCTCCAGCCTCTCTACAAGCTTTAATTCTGCAATTACAATCAGGATTTAATACGACATGTTGCCTTCCAAATTCTAATAAATCCGCGTCTGCCAATCTTCACTGGGTCTGCGTTTATAGTATGACTTGACCTTGGTCTGTCAAGAGATGCCTGGGCCCAGTCTTGGGGGGATACCCCCACTTGCCAGAATTTCATTTGCCCGAATTTTAATTGCCATACTATTCAACAGACATATTATTGTTTCTCATAATATTTATATGTCATACTCATTGTTTACTATAATAGTCACGTGCTAGAAACTTTGTTTCCCATAAAGTTAATTTCCATAATATCACTTGTTATAATCATTGTTTTCCATAAAATCACTTTCCATAATATCACTTGTTTGTAAGCTGGAATTATCACATGCCATATCACATGGATTGATTATAGTGATAAGTAGGTACTTAATAGAAATAAAAACAATATCAATATTATCTTATAATCTTATAAAATAGGTTAAAATTATTATAAAATTAGGTTAGGTTAGGTTTGAAACATGAAAGACAACGCACGAGCCGAGCGAGCGAAGCGAGCGTGCCGCGGCAGCGGCCGGCGAAGTGCCAGAAAGCCAATCGTTTATTTATTAGAACAAAGGCGTTAAGTTAAATTTGTACGGAAGCGACTTGGATTGATTATAGTGATAAGTAGGTATTAGAAATAAAAACAATTTTAATATTATAATCATACTATATTTTTGATTGACTATTACATTTATTACAGTTTTATTTTTAGTGCAAATACAGATTCGATGCTAAAGCTCGCAAAAATTCTTCTTTTGTATATTCACCTTTGGATAGATTGGAAATTAATTTAGCGTGGCGTTGAAAAATTCGGTTAAATAATATTAGTGCAATTAAAATTATGGATAACAATATTTATGGCATTCGAATCATTATGGAATCTGAAGTTCGGGCAAACAAGAGTATGTCACATGTCTTTTATGGTAAACGAAACATTGGGGCAAATGAAATTCGGGCAAATGAAATTCGGGCATATGATTATTATGGCATATACTTGTCGGGCAAACAATAGACAACCAGTCTTGGGACCTTAATAGTCTGAAAACATATCGTGGCTTTCCTACTATAGAAGTAAGTTTTAATAAAAAAAAAATTTGTTATGATCGATTTTGTGAAAATGTACAAATTATTTTTTTTCAATAAATTTTTAAACGCGTTCTCCCAAAAATCTAGATTTTTCGAATTGGGCCCCTTTAGTATGAAAGGTGCGTTTATTAATTGATTTCCTTCCTCCTATTTAAGAGAAGACAGACACAGGGGGTAATTTATTATAACATACCATTATCGAAATAGTAAGAGTTTATTAGGCAAGTGTTATTTTAATGATAGAAGATTAGAGATTTAAAATGACGAGAGCAGTGCCGTGCTTATTTGGGATTTCCTAAGAACTGTCAAAAGCTGTAGTTTTAGTTGGAAATCTTCTTTTTTTACTTTCGTTAGTGAGAGTTGTGTAAAGAATCTGAAATGTTCATAAAAATCCACTAAAGTTATTTTGCGAGGAGCCGAGATTATTAGTCAGAATTCTCGCAGACAATGCACGCCGACATGAAGCGTCCTCCTTTCGATATCGTGGACCGAAAATAGCTCGCGAAATGTAACGTGGCTAAAATAAACATGGGAAATCGCTTGGGCGACCGGTGCGGCACTTTTTTTCGACAAACCACGTGCGAATAAGCCAACGGCCGCTGCCCGCCATTTTGAAATGAGAGCGCGGGATTTTTGACGTTTAACAATTTCAGTTGAATTTGGAAGGAAAGCTCTTTTCTTGGTATTGTCAACTGTTTTGGAACCTCTTTCTTAGAATCGCCAAATATTTGTTTAACATATTTTTAAAACTATCTACTAGTTAGCGCATCAAGTACGCCTTAGAACTGCTGAAATATTTTACACAATTGGTTTTTATTAGTGGTGTTTTCTCCCATAGGACCTTTTTTGGTAATAAATATAGCTATAATATATTCAGGGATAACATGACATTCAAATAGTGAAAGAAATTTTGCAAATGGTCTTATAGTTTCTCAGATCATTCATTGGAGGTTTGTAACCTCCACAAACCACAAATATACTTCTCTTTATAATATTAGTATGATAAGCAAACGTTATAATAATATTAAAATGGGACTTTTGTTTAAATACAAATTAATCGGTACAAACGGTCGACTGCTAGTATACAATCAGCCCAAGATAATTGCCGTTTTCTGAAATGTCACTTTTACGTACAATTTATTATTTAAGTATAAAGCAATATCGTGATTTATTATTTAAAGTAAGTGTATGCAGTTGGGATCGATCGGAACTGTTTGACCATGAGCCTCCTTGCCTAGTCTATGGTCTACATGCAGTGATCCTCCCACTATCATTACGTAAGAAAAGTTTACTGTGGTAATTCCTTGGATGGGTGACCAAAAAAACAAAATCTGTTTTGTTGCATTTTTGGTTGCTTGAGAAAGCACGTACGATAGACGCAATTTGAACGTTATAATTCTAATAGCAGAACATCGATACAATATTACACTGGATCCGCGTGTTGGAATCAGTATGATTTAAATCCCTTTTACCATAGACAGAAGGTTGTACGTTACTGCAGTACTCAAATTATTACTATATCCATAAATGCAAAAATGGGTGGTTTAAATGCTTGCTTTTCCACATTGCTCAATCAAATAGGTTTTTATCCCGGAAACTGTCTGGTCTGAAGAAAGTAATATATAGAATATAATAACACAATTATAGGGTGTATAAGGATCCTACCAAGACCTAAGGAGCCCAAGCCAACCTCACCTGCAAGTGGTGCACCTGCCGTTCAACGGACGAGGCTCTGGCGAATATAACAGTGCCCGGAAAGCGGCAACAGGCTCGCCACCTATTACGTGAGACCAACTATATAATTGGCGAAGTGTGGGCGTATAATATGCCTCTGCCTACCCCTTTGGGGAAAATGGCGTGAATGAATGTAATAACACAATAAGGCCCAAATTCTCAATGTCTATGCAAAAGATACTGAAGCAGTTAAAATGACAGCTTTATATAGACTATCTGTCAAGTAAACTCTATGGGGAACTAACTTGGACAATGTTGAATAGGCCTTTAATGTGGAAATATTAATGTAGACTCAATGACTAGGTGTGGAGACAGATACGGTGATACATGTGTTTCCATCCAGTTTTATCGTTCTTAAGACTGACCTTAATTGTGTGTGCCTCTGTCTGGCGGTTTGTTTGGCCTACTTACGTGCGTCATAAGTGCGAAGGTCGTCTCCAAGCGAACTCCTTATTTGGGTCATAAACTTGTATGAAATGAATGAAAGAGGGTAATTATAGACATTTATGGAACGCACAAACAGTGTAGTTACATATTGTCATATCTGGTTTCCGGAGGGGTAGGATTGTCACATTCTTCTTCTTGCTGCGATTAATATCATCATTCACACACGGTAACTTTGCCGAGTGGTACTGGCCTAGAATAGTCCACCTTCTCTCATCTCACGGGGAATCGTAACAGTTGACGAAGAGTGATCCTACCGGATGATGGGCAGCAGCGTCATCCTGCGTACTGGCTTGAACTGCGATCACCAACCAGCCTGCCCAGCGTGGTGATTATGGGCAAATGTCCCCCATTATTCGGGAGGCCAACTTTCAGCAGTGAAAATTATATGGCTGAAACTATGTCATGCGATAACGTTCTCTCTCGCGTCTGTTTCCCCAAAGGGAGGCAGAGGCTTATCTTCAAATAAACAATAAATTGAGATCGATGTACTTCGGAAACATTTAGGAGTGAAAGTATGAATATGTTAAATGCATTACAAAATAAGGTAGTTTCTAGATAAAGTAATGAATATATTTTACGCCCGTAAGTAATACGTCCCACTACCGAGCTCCGCATCAACCAAGGTGCTCTCACCTTCAGCTCATATATAGCCTAACGCCATACAACAGATAACATCTAAGAAGCTGCACCAGCTGGTATACAAATGCCCAATATGTTTTTCGCAACAATGTACTCTTAAAACTGGCCAGTTATTGCCCCCGCGTGATACACAAGAACTGTGCGAGATTTAATTAACGTAGCCTCTGATATGAAGCCGCTCCAAGGTTTCATCTAATTGGTTTTGCTGGTACGCAACTAACAGTTGGTAAGATATATCTTAGCTATGTCTTGAATTCACAACGTTATAATGCAAATAGCTTAAAACCCTGCTTTTTTTGCTGACATTGAAAAAAAAAACTCTCAAAAATAAACCTGGGCTGTGTCAATCACGATTTGATATAAATGAAACGACTTGGCTTATGATGCCCGATCAATTTTAGAATTAAAATGATTGTTGCCATGTTCGGGTGTTACAGCAGTAGTTTTTATCTAAAAAGAGTCTCTTGTGGTAACACATGATATGTAGGTAATTTATTTCATGAAATAAAACTGTTTCGTGAGAAATATTATTGTCATTACATAAGCATAAGGTTAACTGGCAGATAATTAAGTTCGCCTTTTGTAATACTTTTAAGTTTGCAATAAAGATTAAATAAATAAATAAGCGCGTTAAATATTCAAATCTAAGAAAAAAAAAATTCACCAAAAACATTATAAGTATTTATGTTTGTGTTGTACACCATGTCCAAATTGCAATTATCTAAAACCATTAGTTTGTTTTTTATAAATGCGGAAGGAAATTATAAAACTTTTATATGTGGACTACATAACCCCAAAGAGCTATTGCAATATGCAACATAGTTAGAATCGTAAACCAACCTCCTTGCACCGATATTGGCGCGTATATTCTACGTTACTGCGTCGCACCGCGGCCATTGACGGTTTATTTTGAAAACAGAAATGTCATCTGTCAAACCGTCCATATTATTTCCGAGTCGATTTTCCCATATTTTGAATTGATTGTACATGTGGTTTTTTAAATGTATGCGTGTTAATGTTTAATTTATCTCGTCTGAATAATTACTGTCGTTGAAAAGTTGGTTGTGGTCAATTTTGGCGGTTTATTTGTATTTATCTTGAAGATCGGTTCGTATATTATGATGTTTAAAGAATTCTTAGCTAGTTCATAGAGACAGTTTACTTATAAAAAACGTAACTATCTCGCTTTTTCTTGAAATAATAACACACTAAAATAGGAACTAATATCTACTTGTTGTGCCTGACATGGTCCAAAATGATCTGCTATATTTAAAAACACGTTATAGTTGCTGCTGATTATCACAAACTTATACATACTGGCACTATTAAGAAGTTAATAAATAATTTTTTCGTAGGTTCTCACATTCAGCCCTAACGTCCGCCAAGCAAGATATGAGCCTGATTAGCAAATTAAAGAAATTAACCTACATGAACAGTCGATTAATCATTGTCTTTCCCGTAATGCTTTTAGAAAACGTTAATTAAGTAGGCTTCTTAAAAACAAAAGAATATTCTCGTGCTAACTAAACAGTCTGACTATTGGGTATGCACTCCAATTTAAAATAAATGAAAGCTTCTGTACACGGCTTTCGTCGTGTGATCGAGGCGCGGTAAATGGTCAACTGCGTAATTGTCTGATGGTTCCTAATTTCATCATCATCAGCTCAAGGAAGCTTAATGCTGAATATAGACTTCTCTCAGAAACTTCCAATGTGATCCTGCATCCTTAATCAAGTCGTCTATTTATCTTGCGGGTGGACAATGCCCCAACAGCCGTCAGTGCTATAAGCTCTGTGCTTTTAGTTTTGAGTAGTTTATTCTATTAGTTCGTTGCATATGAGTTTTGAATATTTAGCAACCTTTTTATTTCTTGTTTATACGTAAGTTAATAAATTACTTAGTAAATCAGTCACGTATTCCATACAAATATTAAGATATAATCTTGAAAAGTTATTTTCTTAAAAGTGTAAATAACTATGCAATTACTTAAAATATCATTGATAACAATTGTTATCTGAGATATCAGAATCACGTGTATAATTTATTTTATTACATAATAAAGAGCATTGTTACTTATGTAATAGGTGTGTTTTGTGGCGAGGAGGTCGGTATGCCTTTCTTCACTCCTGAGTTCGATTCCCGTACCGGATAAAAAATAAGCTGAGTAAAGAGGGTCGTGAACAGAAAATATCTGTAATTGTAATTGTGTTATTTATCCACGTGTCGGACCAAAAAAAATAAAAAGAGATAGTTCTAGAATATGAATAATATTATTAGAGTAGGTATAAAAAAGTATTATTTTGTATTTACAAAAAAAAAAAGTATTTAAGTATGTTTATCCGTTCTTTAGTATCCATAACACAAGTTCTTAGTCATACTTAGTCTTGGAACTGAAGAATTGGTGTGATTGTAAGAGAATATTATTGTTATTATATTTTTATCCGTTATTTAGTATCCATAACACAAGTTCTTAATGATACGTATCTTGGAACTAAATAATTATTTATTTATTTATCAGTTTCAATGATAGCTATTATGTGTTTCTATACTTCATATTTCAAATAAGCGAATTTCTATTAATTACTGTCTTAAACATGTAGTCAAGATTCTGAATAAGTCACAAAATGTATAGCCTTATCAAAGTTATCTGCTTAGTAGTGTGCAGGTTTGAATTCGGTGCCAACTGACCGGATGCTAAATCGATACAGACTACGATCACTCTCCAAACCGGAACATAGTATTGCGTAAACAGTGATTATTTAACTGCAGATATACTAGCTCCGCGTTTCTTTACTCTTGGACATATCGCATGCTTAATGGAATGAACTTAACTCAAAAAATACGATTTTTTGGGACATCACAAAAGAAGATCTTCTAAAGAATACTTGTCCTACTTGTAAGCGCATTAGATTGATACTGATTTAGTAATTAGTAATTCTGCTTGCGTTTTTAACGTTTGATTAACATTGATTCGATCTCAGTAAGTAATAGAAAGACTGTATAAGTACGTAACTCAAACCTGACCTATCTATTAATGGGTCGATGTTCCTTTAATCATGCGATATGTGAATTTTCTATATTTGCATGTGATTCCAAGATTCTAAGATCCCGGGGTTTTTAAGCGGAGCATGAAACAGCAACTATGGGGGCGTCATGAGTGCTTTTTATCGCGATTATTCCACGGTATAGATCGCTCTCATTTTTTGATCTGCAAAGGTAAGCAATCGACCTTAGCTAGAATGTGGTCATTATGAAATTTGTTCTCCCTGAAAACCATTGCTTACGAAAAATATTGAAATACGTCAATCTAGATCTTATCGAACAAACAGTTTAATTTGTCAGAAAATACTTTTTAAAGTTTTGCCTCTTTTTTCATTTTCAACTTCTTTGTTTTTAAACTATAAATCGCATTATTATTCATACCAAACCGGTAACAGTATGAACAGTAGATCGAATGTTGATGGGTATTTATTTATAGTTTTTGAGCATATACAACTTTCTTCATGATTTTAAATGATTATTTTTTACATAATCGATGCACAAAAGTTGTCTGTAATCCTCTCTGTCGCCATATTCGACAGTTGGCACAAAATAGGATTATTTTACAATTGTTTCCTATAAAAATATTAAGAATAACATTAAAGTTTGTTTTACATGTTAAACCTTTCAGTGGCCATTTAAATATATTACTATCCCTTTCAATACATTCTTACATTAAATGTACGTTCGGATATATCACTGCGAAATAGATGCGTTAGTTAAATATTTGTGCAGTGCACCCAAGATTTTGTGACATAGAGGATTTTTTTTTGACATATGTGAATAAATCTGCTTATATATCATTTTAATATGATTATCACGTTCTATCACTTGCTCTCTCCCCTTGGTTCGTGTGAGGAGACCAGGGCTCAATGCCTAGCGGCAATTATAATTGTTGTAGGATTGTCATTCTGTTATGTAAAGCTACAGATACTTACTGTTTTATTATTGTAACAATTTATTGCGCTTGGGGTCTTAATTGATTATGAACTATATTAATTTTAAATTTAATGAATTAAAGCCAGTCTGAAAAAAAAAACCTGATAGAAGACAATTATTAAACTAAAGAGTTATCGATCGAACTTTTTAGAAAACATTGACGTTAAGAGCAAAATATACAATTTTATAAATCATGTTGAATAGGCCCATAGTTTTATTATAGTATCATATTTTGTGAATTGATTTAAACCTTATTGAAACCTTAATCAGAAATCTGCGCTATATCGAAATGTACATTTTTATTGCGTCCATTTCTAAATATTGATTTGCTCTACGACTGAGCTACAGCCTAATGTATTCATGTTTGGTGAATTGGCCAGATGGTATGATAATTAAGTCTAATAATGTCGCGGCAAATCAACTAGTATGTTTGGTATTTTTTTTAACCTATAAAATACTAGATAAATGATCAGATCAGTTCTTGTTTCCTAAATGTTGAATCATGGACTATATCTGTCGAGAATTAAAGCGTTATTTTATGAAACGCCCAGAGTGGCATTATGTTTGCGATTTAACGATAGGGTAACGATATGTTATTAAATAATCCTTTTGAAGGTTAAACCGTATTGTTTATGTAAGCAAATTATTAGTATGCAATGAATCCGTGTGAATCGAGAACTATGCAATTGTCTTACTATTGATAAAGTAGAAAAAAATAACCTCAATTAAATATTTTTAATCGTAAGTAATCAGAAACGGGTGTCACCACAATGAAACAGCTAGATATATCCGACCGCGCCTCTAAACCAGCAATTGTGAAATTTGGCAGCGATTTTTGGCGACGTCCCGCCGCCTCGCGTCTAGTCGGAGTGCCGCTCGCGAGCGAAGCGAAGTGACGTCACCGCCGCGAAATGATACTTTTCGCGGGAATACTCCACCGCCATCTTGTTTCAGCTGTCACTTTGACACAACCAACTTTTTTTGAAACGCTGTGAATTAACAAACAACGGCGCCGCTCAGTTCAGCCACAGATTGTAAATCTCGTGACCTTCGTAAACTATTTAGGGCTTTGCCGCACAACAACGAAGCAACGAAAGTGATATGATTGAAAGTGATTAGCGAGCCAATATCGAGTGAAATGTGAAGTGTTTATGCAACTTATTTCGTGTTTAAATTGTGATGTGAAATTCAATACTTTGCCGAATCATTCGATTATTTGAAATAGAAAAAGTACTAGTATGTTTACTTTCATTTAATAAGTAATGTATGAAATTTTACAGTAAGGATTATACGAGCTTTAGGGGCAAATTAGCCAAAATATAATATCGATGAACTGAACCAAACACAACTTCAACAGGTATTTGAATAGTGTAGATTATATAAAACATAAAGTCAATTTCGTATATTAGTACATAATATAAAAGATTCAATTAATTAAAGTCTGAAAAAATTATCTCCCTACTGGCAGTTCAACAATTTGTAGTTTAATCATAATTTGCCAAAAATATGTTTCTTTGTAGATGTTGAGTTATTGACTTTCATACTTATATGAAGAATCCAAAGATTTTGTAATCAGTTAGTGGTCCTATAGAAAATACTTAAATATTACGCAATTACCCAAAACCATTAAGCTTTTAAAGTGTTGTGTTTATCCGTTAAAGTAAAAGCTTCTTTATACAGTTATTATAATTATAACTTGGCAAAATAATAAAAGTGAACACAGAGTCGCCAGCAGAGTTTTGAAATTATCTTTCAAAAGAAAGATTGAGTGATTTTTGAAAACAAAATTTTGGGAATTCGCAGCTACTGAATACAAAAATTGAAACACGTTAATAAATGCAGCACCGAAATCGACAAGACATCAATCGTTAACAGAAAGCGTAAAATACTTCAATCGGAACATACTCGCAAGTGTTGCGTTAATTAGTAAAGCACAGCTTGGTAACGTACAAAAGCTTCTATTCAATTATATGCTGACTTTACTACGCTTTGAATGTCTCATTGATACTTCTGGATAAATAAATAAGGAGTCAAAACTAAAAAAATCTATTTACAAGTTGAATACCGGCTAGAAAACTATCTGAAGATCCAATTCCGTAACTCATATACAAATGCGTTATTATAGGCAATAATTCGTGGAAAAGCGCAAGTTGTCGGTGGTAACGTCTGCTCTACTGTGTAACGAAGTGCTACACAAAGTTACTAATACAATTCCGATTCCGGAAAACAGTGCAGCTTAAGAACATCGCCGACCAAACTTGGCATCTAACAAATTGTATGCTTTGAAAACTTGGAACTTATAACGAAAAAATACGAGAGTTATCGGAACCATCGAATCTTTATCCTGCTATTTGAACCAGCTAAGACAATATAAGTATACTGCAACACACAAAACACTGCATCCAATAAAACCTATCCAAGTAACAAAGGTGTACTGGAAAATCCAAGATTGCAGTGGACAAATTGGATCAAGAAACGCAAGTGGCCGCTTTGAAAAGGCTTCAGTATTATTGCATGATAACGTACTACGCGCTGGTGCTGCTAGCATGCGTGACCACCAGCCTTCTGCTGCGGCATGAGGTGTGGTTGCCGCCGATGCTACGAGCCGCGGCGAGGCGCCCCCGCGCAGCATGCTCGCGCCTCGCCCCGCGCGCCCCTCGCCTCGCTCGCACCAACCAGAACATATGCTGTCAATACCTTTCAGGTATATTTTATCAACAATCTATCTAGGCATAGTAAAGGTGTCAAGACTATTTGTCTAAGGCGTTAATGATGATTGGTTAACAGTAGAGTCATTTATAAACAAAAAATGTTATAACGTTTAGCGTCTATTCTTACTGATACACAACAAACTTGAGAGAAGGCTCTTAGATATAAGATGCGTTCAAAATCTTCTCAAAAAACATAATCAAAGAGTGTTATTCTTTTCATATACAAAATGAGAAAAAAATTAAAGTCTTCTTTTGCCTCAGATGCCCCACTCAATTGTAACAAGCAAATATCGTTAAAAGTATTGTTGCACTTTACTTCGCTGACGAATATTACTTTTACAAATCTAAATAGGTCTGGCTTAACGCGCCTTTCAAGTATTTTTTTTGATATTTTCATGTTATACTTAATTTTAATTTTCTTTTATATTTTATTAAATGTCCAGTTCTTAGGATGAACATTATCGTCGCCAATAACCAATTTGTGTTAATGAGTCTATAGGTCCTACTTGACCTAAAACAAATATGTCTGCACCCCTGACTTCTTCTAGCCATATTAAATTGAATGACATAATTTCCTCAGCAATTGTCTGCAACAGCTCGACCTAAAGCCTCTGAGACGAATACGCCAAGCCGACGACTAAATGCAGTGGTAGGGAGTCATACTATGAAAGTAAATTATACAAATGCATTTATGTATCGTCACTAGGACATAGTTAATCGTATCAATGAGGTTGTAAATGCCTTAATATTTAATTACTTTAGATTATGTAAACATTTTATCGAAGTTTAGAGAAAATAGTAAATATGAATGTGCAAGTATTTTTATTGTGTGCAAAATGTCAATCTTTTTGGAAAATATTGAAAATCGCCTTGATGATCAGGAAATGTTGTACATCATCATAATGCTTTACCGATAAACCATTATCCCGGTTGCCCTACACCTAAGCTTAGGGCCCCAGGGTCTGACTGATATCAGCAGATTTTGGCTGAATTTCAATTATCGGTCAAAAATTTCGCTACTAGAGAAAAAATTACCTCGCTTCTTATTATTTCCGAGAGAATTCAAACTTATCAACCATACCAAGATACACACAGCTAATATGAATACGTTTGGCTTCCCAACCAGCGGATAGAAAACGAGAGCACATTTCCCGCCAACAAAGCCTCGTCTTACAGCTCGCCGTGGCTGCCTTGACGCGGATGGTAACGCACTGGCTGAAGTCTGATCATTTAACATAACTACACACAACTTTTAAAATGGCTTCGTTCCAAAAGTGCTTAATAAATTACGGTTCTTTATAACGTATCTTCACCGAAACTTGTAAATATTAATCTTCTTTTTAAGATTACCATTATATTATTCTGTAAAGATCTGGTTTTACTGTTGAACTTTTTGTCTTTTTTAATATCATCTTACGTAATCATAGGTGGTTGTTTAGATTAAGGCAGTTCCTGATAAAAGAGAATTCAGTATTATTAATGATCTTACGCCTCCATTACTAATTTAAATTAGGCTAAATCATAACGTAACTTAGAAGTTTTTTTAAAGGTACTTGTTAAATGGTCAGACTTCATCCGGCACGAAGTTTCTTATTGCTATAGCACAGCATGTTGCTTTTGTACAATAAGTTCTTACTACAAATGTTTTATAACTTAATTTGCATTTTTCTCGTGAATATTTAGAAGAAAAATAAATAATTGGGATTTATCTTTTTGGAATTTACATTTGCAACAAAATCGACTGAATCGCAAACAACATTGAAATGTCATTTGAAAGCTTGAAAATATGTAACTAAGAATACATTGCTGCCGAATTATGAAATTGATGATGGGGATTAAATTGTGTAATAATAATATTTAATTAGGAATCTACGATTATGACCGAAAGTTCAAAGATCAAAGGACATCTGTGTTATGTATGAATAAAATATTGAATTGAATGTGAAATGATTGAGATTACAATGAAATTGTATGTTCGCATTTTTTGAATGCTTTTGAAAGGTCGAGGAAAATTATTATGTTAAAGAAGGTTTTTTTGAAGTATGCGATGAATTAGTGGTGTGTTTGGAAAAAGGCCATGAAGTCTGTATCATTATTTGTGTCCAATTGTTATTTTGTTGTTTGTGACTTAAACTGTGTCGTTTTGTTAGAATAACTCGAACGTATTGTTGTATATTGTTGATATCGTACAATCCAAATTGTAAGGTGAGTGTTTTCATTGGTTAATATGCTTATCAACGTAGTTGTAGTATGTTTTGTTTACGTTTTGCATGATCATTGTTTTATTCTAATCAATAATTTTATTTTTGAAATAGACTTTTCTTTTTGAAACATTTTTTTTAAATTAGTGTTTTTTAATTTTTTGCTACTCATTCTGTATGCAAAAGTTCTATTTTTATTAATTGTCTATAATTTTGCCCAAGTAGAAAGAATATTTTGAAATGCTTTGTAATCAATAAATAATGTATTTTCTATATAGAATGAGTTCAAAATTAACTGGTAACTGTTAAGAAGTAGTCTAGGTTCACAGATTAGGTTTTGATTATATTATAATATTATCTTTTTATCTGTGTATTATTAATTATAGTGGACGGTGTTATGTCCACATGTAGATCTCTGAAACTAGGCGTCGGTTACCAGAAATACTTGGTCGTAAGTAACATTGTCATATGCCACTTGTTGTGACTACAGGAGTTGTCAGCCGGCAGAAGTGGCGCGAGCAGCATCCGTCGGAGCAGTGAGCGGTCTGACTCCGCCACCGAGACCAGCGAGAAACACAGCCACACTAGCGGTACGTGTGTCTGTAGCCACACCTTAGCACATTAACGGTCCACTACTGAGTCTGTCCACTATTGTCTTAAATTAGTGTCACCCTCTCGCTTGTAACGGGGGGTGGTAAGAGTCGACGAAGGGAAGCCTGTACTGCGTAGGGCGGCGCGAGCGCAGCTGAAACACGAATTGACAATTTTAAAGTTGCGCAACTACATGAGACGTGGTCCGCTGTTAATGATCAGCGTACTCCTTTAGTAAACAGTTTTTGTCAGTTTTAACATTATTAAGAAGTTTACTGTATATGTGAGCACTTTCATATGTAATGCTGTGTTTACCATAGTTTGTCTTCGAAGGGAGTAAATTTATATTGTTAGCATATCTGAGACAATTTGCATATAGATTTTCACGTTATATTTAATATGAATTTTTATGAATTTCTTTTGCAATATTTTCCAAATTAAAATACATGACTAGTAAATATATGTTTATTAGTTTGGTTTTTTTGTAAAGCGTACTGGCTGGTCAGGTAGTCGTATTGGAATAATGTTTTAATCAGCTTATTCTGATCCAGCTATTTTAACTTAAGACCATTTGTATGTAACTACCATGTTTTTAAAGCAAATTAATGATTTGATTGATTGATTGATTATTCTGTGCTGTTTGTGAGGAGTTGTTCATTCGTATATTGATTGGTTTCAGGGTTGAACGGGCTCCGTAACATCGGGAACACCTGCTTCATGAACTCGGTGCTGCAGTGCATGTCTAACACGCGTCCGCTGCTCGAGTATGTGGCCGATGACAAGTACACCGCCGATACCAACACGGCTCTCTCCTGTATGAAGGGCGCACTCATCAAAGGTGAGCTTGTGGCGATCTTTTAGTGGTGTGCTAAGTGCGCTTGTTCTTTAGGGCTCAAGTGCCGGCATAGCGCTATTTAGATGACATCTCAATTTAGCTCAATAGGGTTGAATTGCCTCTTGTATCCTTGGTTTATCCAACACTCATGATGAATATATGAAGGTGTATAGGGATCCTGCCAAGACCTAAGGAGCCTAAGCCAACCTCACCTGCAAGTGGTGCAGCTGCCGATCAACGGACGAGGCTCTGGCGAACATAACAGTGCCCGGTAAGCGGCAATAGACTCGCCACCTATTACGTGAGACCAACTATATATTTGGCGAAGTGTGGGCGTATAATATGCCTCTGCCTACCCCTTCGGGGAAACAGGCGTGAATGTATGTATGTATGATGAATTTACATTTGCTTACGGGCCGCAATTATCTGCCGATCTCTGTAAAACCACACTCAATCAGACGACCTATATGGCGAAAACGCGTTTATCAATATCATTAGTAAGTTAGTCCTAATATTTGTAATTTTGGGATATTGTATGTATTTAAGACCCTTTGAAAGCCCAAGCCGACCACACTTGCAAGTGGTGCACATTCTATCTTCTATGGGAACTTGTATGTTCGCCAAAGCCTCGCCAAACCTATGACCTACAATATAATTTGCGGAAAGAGGGCGTATAATTCCTCTGCCTACCCTTTCGGGCAAACAGGCGTGATTGAGTCAAATATATCAAAGTTGTAATGTTGTTCCGCAGCGTTCGCGAGCGTGATCAAAGAGTTGTGGCGTGAGGGAGTTCGGGACAGTGCCGTGAACACGACCGGCCTGAAAGCGGCCGTGCAGAGATTCGCGCCGCGATTCATGGGTTACAGCCAGCAGGACGCACAGGTGGGATATATTCATAGATAGACGACCGATATGGTGTGGAGGTCAGTATACCTACACTTCACTCCAGAGGGCGTGTCTTCGATTCCCACACAGGACAAATCTTTGTGTGCATGAACATAAATATTTGTTCTGGTCTGGGTGTTTTTCTATGTATATTAAGTATGTATTTACAAAAAAAAAAAAAGGATTTAAGTATGTTTATCCGTTGTTTAGGATCCAAAACACAAGTTCTTAATGATACTTATCTTGGAACTAAATAATTGGTGTAATTGTCAGAAAATATTTATTTATAGATATATTCTATACATAAACAACAATAATGAATGGTCAATCTTGGCGGTATTATTGGATGGATAATGTGGTGATGTATTAAAAATATCTTAGTCCCAATAAACTCCTGACCTTCTCTTCTTCTAGTCCTTCTCTCGTTTCAGCGTTGGTCGTAAAGACATCGTTGTTCTGAGGCTCCTATCTTACCTGTAGATGCCCTGTGTAAGGGCGAACACGTGTCGTGTTGAATAGTTTCTCGATTTTTCGGGATATAATAGTAGCGCGGATATTGTTACTAAGATATGTTTAATCCATCACATTATATTGGGAGTATTTTCCCATAATCACCACGCTGGGTTGGTGATTATTAAATTAAAAATTCATTTATTCAAGTTTGGCTCAATAGAGCTCTTATGAATGTCATACTTATAAACTATCGCGCCCATTCACTGCGGGCGGGAGCTTGATCGTAAAAGAACGGGCAAGAAAATTGTCAAGGTTGGTATTTTCTCCCGCAGGTTACAATTAAAATACATAATATTAAAACAATTGTGTTCTGCAGTCACAAGATTTGAAAAAAAAAGGGAGACAAAACTCTTTTTAGCAATATTAACATAATTACGGATAAACATAGTAGACATGAGCAGACGCGTTACGCTCAACCATATTTTAGGGAGCTAAAGCCAGTTACCAAGTTAAAGTCAGTACGCAGGATGAGGTACGATGGTCGACTCCCCCTGAGATGAGAGAGGGTGGCACGATTCTAGACCGGTTCCACACAGCACTCTTTGCCAGTATCACACGGCAATACCAAAATAATAACAATGAAAAAGTAATAATAAATAAATAAAATAAATAAATATTCTCTTACAATCACACCAATTATTTAGTTCCAAGATAAGTATCATTAAGAACTTGTGTTATGGATACTAAATAACGGATAAACATACATAAATACTTTTTTTTTTTGTAAATACATACTTAAGATACATAGGAGAACACCCAGACCAGAACAAATATTCATGTTCATGCACACAAAGATTTGTCCTGAGTGGGAATCGAACCCACGACCTCTCGAGTGAAGTGCAGGTATACTGACCTCCACGCCATATCGGTCGTCAGTGCCCAGTGTCAGTGGTCGTCAATAGTAGTGTGCCGTAGCGCTGCAGAATGGCTACTCATTTTATTTATTTGCTTTATGGGAGCAAAACACTAATTTCCAGCTACTGCTAAATCTTTCATACTACAAGGTGACACTCAAATATGCGGCTGGCTATTGCTTAAAAGTGGTCACAACATAGTGTAGACGCTTTTAACACCAGACGCATCACTAACGTTGTATCGGCCCTCCGTCTTAAGCCCTTTCTGAAGAGCCTTACGCTGTAACTCTTGGGGAAACCTCTCCAAGGAGGTCTTTCCACAACCCAAAGCAGAAAGTCTTTTGAAAGCACACTATGCACGTACCTGTTCTTTTGATATAGTCCTGTTATATAGATATTAAGACGGAATTGCTGTAACATAAGACCAAAAATATTTGTGGTTTGCAGCACATTTCACCAATACAATGTTATTTTTGTTAAAATTATTTTATCCTGTAGTTTGAGTATGTCATGCTCACTTAAATGTCTTTGCGGTGGTGGCGTCATGCGTCGGGTCGTTACGTTCCCTAAAATATGGTTGAGCGAAACGATGGCTGGTTCAAGCGTCATACTCGTGAACGGGTGCCGCCAGTGGGGACTGGTCTGCTCATTTCTACTATGTTTATTCGTAATCATGCTCGTATAACTTAAAAAAGAGAGACTTAATTTTCTTCTTATATTTATCTTCTTGAGATTAATACTTAAAAAAAATAATCTTCTTCTATCTTATTTAAATCTTGTGACTGCAGAACACAGGTTTTTGTAGACTTGTCAAATTGTTAACTCAAATTGTTTACTCAACATTGATAAAAAAACTCTTACATCTGACTTAGATGTAGCCAATGCTTTCGAAAACTTTTTTACTAATATTCCAGTGTCTATCACAAAAGCTTTAAATTGTTCGCCCACTTTAGCGGAGTCTATTTTGAAAGATAACGTGAATATATGTACAGTAGATTTTACGTTTAGTCATGTTACATCTATGGATATAATTAAGACATTCAATACTCTTAGTGTTAAGAAAGCTGCAGACCTCTGGGGCAATTCCATCGTAGTTACCAAGCCTATCATTGTTTCGGTGGCGCACAGTTTGGCTCTAATATTTAATAAATGTGTAGATTGCGGCAAATTTCCCGATCTAATGAAAGAAAGTAAAATCATTCCTTTATATAAATCAGGCAGTACAACAGACCCAACAAATTTTCGACCTATCTCAGTGCTGCCTACATTTAGTAAAATTTTTGAAAAACTCATTTACAATCAGATGTTAATATTTTTCAATAAAAATGGATTAATGCATTCGAAACAATTTGGATTCACTAAGGGTCGCTCTACAACCGATGCAGGTGTTGAGCTTTTAAAACATATATTTGATGCTTGGGAAAATTCTTTGGACGCTTTAGGTATTTTTTGCGATCTGTCCAAAGCTTTTGACTGTGTTCCTCATGAAGCATTGATAAAAAAATTAGAATATTACGGAATAAGAAACTCCGCATTGGATCTTCTCACTTCATATCTAAGTGATAGGATTCAAAGGGTTGAGGTTAATGGAAAGCGATCTCAGGGGTCTGTTGTAAAAATGGGGGTACCGCAGGGCTCGATTCTCGGTCCGTTTTTGTTTTTGATTTATATTAATGATTTGCCATATTTTATTAAAGAAAACCACGAGATAGTTTTGTTTGCTGATGATACATCATTATTGTTTAAGTTAAAACGAAATCAGAATTTAGACGAAGTAAACAGTGCGATCTCGAAGGTGGTGCACTGGTTTGACGTTAACAATTTGCTATTAAATGGGGCTAAAACGAAATGTATTAAATTCGTGATGCCTAACGTCAGACAGGCAAACTCTACTATTATGGTAAAGGAGGATGAGTTGACCCTTGTGGATACTACCAAGTTTTTAGGGATTACTTTAGACTCTAAGCTACAGTGGGGCCCACATATTGGTGAATTGTCGAGTAGACTTAGCTCTGCAGCATTCGCGGTAAAGAAAATTCGCCAATTAACAGACGTTGTAACAGCTAGGCTAGTTTATCATAGCTATTTCCATAGTGTTATGTCCTATGGTATTCTTCTGTGGGGTTGTGCCGCAGACATTCAAACTATCTTTGTGCTGCAGAAGAGGGCTATTCGAGCAATTTATAATCTCCCGTGTGGACATTCACTAAGGGAAAAGTTTAAAGAAATTGGTATTTTGACAGTGGCAGGTCAATTCATTTATGATAACCTGGTTTATGTACATAAGAATACTGATCAATTTAGTAAGAAAAGCTGTATACATAACCTAAACACAAGGAATAAGCATAAATTAGTTGTACCTGCCACTAGGCTCCAAAAGATAAACAAATCTTTTAAAGGTCAATGTGTACGATTCTACAATAAAATCCCAAGCAACATACAGCAATTGAGCCTAAATAAATTTAAATTAACCATAAAAAACAAGCTGTCTTCAAAGGGATACTATTCTATTAAAGACTATATGGCAGATAAAAATGCTTGGGATTAAGCTGCCGTTTCATACAGGCTATTCTAATATGAATGACTTGAAAAAATAAATATTGTTAAGGTTATGTTATATTGCATTGTATAGCTTCACAGACAAATGAAGATTGTAATTCTAGTACCAAACTAATGGACATATTTAAAAGAGCATAGCCTGTGAGTTTCTTGCCAGTTCTTCTTACAGAGCGGTGGCTCGGAACTGGCACTTAGATTCAGTTACACTTAATTATTTTTTGTTTTTAAATTGTTTTTTTTGCATGTAAGTGAATCTAAGCTTCGTGATTTAGTGTAATATTATTTCGATTGTATTTTTTTTTCATTTGTAATCATGACGTTTTCAAGTACTATGTTTAATAGTTTATGAAATAAATAATTTTTTTACTTTACTTTACTTTACTGTTTTACTACTAAGTACATATTCTTGTAACTGGCGGGAGAAATAACTAACCTTGACGATTTTCTTGCCCGTTCTTTTACGATCAAGCTCCCGCCCGCAGTGAATGGGCATGGCTAGTTTTTAAGTTTTGACCTTCGTAATAGCTCTTTTGAGCCAAACTTGAATAAATGATTTCAAATTTTGTTGAATTTTGAAGGTGGATGATATATTCTGTTCTCATTATTGAACAACAATCGCATTCAATATTTATTACATTTAAATAATTATAAGAACAACTCGATAGCCTCCTTCATAGCAATAACATCTTTAAAATTACATACATTCACGCCTGTTTCCCCGAAGGGGTAGGCAGAGGCATATTATACGCCTACACTTCGCCAATTATATAGTTAGTCCCACGTAATAGGTGGCGAGTCTATTACCGCTTACCAGGCACTGTTATGTTCGCCAGAGCCTCGTCCGTTGATCGGCAGGTGCACCACTTTCTTGGGCTCCTTAGGTTTTGATAGGATCCCTATACACCTCCTATATGTATGTCTCTTTTCCAGGAATTTCTCCGTTACCTACTGGAAGGGCTCCACGAGGACGTGAACAGAGTGACGACCAGACCTCCGCCCATACTCACTGAGATCGACGACAGCCTCAGGTATATACTATATACTCTTAAAATTTTACTACTGGATAGGCAAAAGTCGGAACTTCTGCATGGTCACTTTGGGGACGGTGTCTCAGTGCCCGGACCGCCGTGATGTCATATTGTGTGGTAGCATTGACTTTGGTATTGTTGGTAATATTGACTTTGGTATTGTTGGTAATATTGACTTTGTTTATTATATACGTAAGATCAATGGTTTAATTAACTGTCATAATAGTGTTTTCTTTTAAATGTTTTTACTTTTATATAACTCTATACCTATTTATAAACTTGTACGTTATATTATAAATTATACACGGTATTTTGGGGGCGTCTCGTGTTACTAAATCAGTGTTTTGCTCTCTCAGAGCAAAAAACCCACTGAGCCGTTGGCATTCTGCAGCGCTGCGACACACATGCACCCTATGCGAATGCTTTACTTTTAGTTTTTTTGTTATATATTTTTTTTAATTATAGTAATTTTGTTTTTATTGTTTTATATGTATGTGTGTCTTTCGTTGCAATAAAAAGTTTTTCTATCTATCTATCTACTCTCCTACAGAGTCCTGTTAGCTGGTAACAGGTGTAAATGCTATGGATACTGTTTAGTGGTTAGATAAGCTGGATTTATATAATTCAATGATAAATATTATAAAATAAGAAGTAATATGAATTAGGTATATTTAAAACAATGTATACATTATATTGTTCGTAATCAATTAATTTTATTGATTTCATGGTCCTAAAGCTAAGAAGTTCTTTGTCAGTTATGTCGTATCGTATCGTTCAGCTGAAGCGGATTAAAATAACTCCTAAATGATCAATTCACAACTATCATAAAACTCTTTAAAGTGGTTTATTTATTATTTATTGAATTTCAGTGTGTAAACTCGGCTTAATGTTGAATTATACAGTGGAAATTATGACTTAAATTTGGCAATAAATAAATAAATAAATATTTTCTAACAATGACACCAATTATTTAGTTCCAAGATAAGTATCATTAAAAACTTGTGTTCTGAATACTAAACAACGGATAAACATACTTAAATACTTTTTTTTTGTAAATACATACTTAATATACATAGGAAAACACCCAGACCAGAACAAATATTCATGTTCATGCACACAAAGATTTGTCCTGTGTGGGAATCGAACCCACGACCTCTGGAGTGAAGTGTAGGTATACTGACCTCCACGCCATATTGGTCGTCAACTGATTTTTAGAATTATTATAAATATCATATCTAATAAGTAAAATTGGTTGCCAATTAAGACCTCGGTAAGCTATGTAAATAAGGAAGTCGAAAGTATGGAATAAATAAAAGATTAAGTGCTACGAAATGTCTAATTTATATCGAAACTTTTGTGCAGAATCCTTTTAATTAAAGCTGCTATACAAAGTTTTTACGCGATCCATTTAAAGTAGCAAAAAGTGAAGTAAACTGGAGAGGATTAAATTTGTAAGGAAACCCAAAAAGTGATTTTATATTGGTCGCAATAACATCTTGGGGAGTTTTCAAGTTACAGAAGTGGTTCCTGAAGGTGATACTTTTCGAAAACATTGCACATGTAATCCTTAAAAGTCATTGTGTTAATTTTACAGTAGGACGATGTAAAGGTGTTTTTGTCGTAACTACAATAACATACTCGTATTGGTGTATTGTGTTCTCTATAGAACTGTTGTCGAATTGCAAAAATAACTTTAAGCACTCAATACATCTACACTCGCGAGCAAATAATTCGACTCAAACGCTAACTCTACATTCAAACAATGTATAATGTAAAAGTATGCAACATTTAAATTGAAACAATATGTCATTTGAAAGCTTGAAACTTGAGCGTTAATGCGAGGGTTGAGTCGATTTAGGTTTAAGAACTAGATGCATAAAGTGCATTACTACATGTATGTAAATACCCATCCTCTCATGTATTTGTTGTTTTAATTCTTAAGCATGAATCAATGGGTAGTTTCGTTGTAGAAAAATATCATAATGCGGAAAATATTCTGCAAGAATATGTCTCAAATTTCCTAGTAGTACTTAATGTACAGTGCACTTTTCTTTATTTCTTATTTTAAATAATGGCTTCGTGCGTCTAGCACATTTAGCCAGTGCCAAATAAGTGAAATATTAATAATATAAATAATTCATAGTAAATGAGAATGAGTGGTGATAAAGATGATCAATGGTAAATGAGATACCCTCCCCTAAGCCCCTTGAGTCCTCAGTAAAGATGTGGGACTATACTGAGATCTCACATGGACTCCTTGAGAGAAAATTTGAAAAGTGATGTTGCACTGCTTTGTTTGATTTACCAACACTCATGTATGTTCACAAACACTTAACGGTTTATAATCCACCGTTATTACACATTAATGTTAGAAATATCACAAATTTTTGAAAATAAAATTGTGTAACCTGATTGTGTGGACCAAATAAATAATTTTATTCTTATTCTTTTATTCTTAATGTTAGTACATATTTATTACATTGGCCAAGCGAAATTTTTTTGTAGCTATTATGTATTTGTTATCTTCATTATGGATATTATTTAAGCCGTTGGTCACGGTTATCTTTAAGCCTCAGAGGCCTTATTGGGTGGCTTAAAAAGTTCTAACAGCAGGACGCCATGGGTCCTCGTGGAGTATGTCCCTCTCAGTCACTTTCAGTGTTCAGTAGTGGGACGCTACGGGCTGAAATGAGGATGATTATGGATGTCTTGTAAAATGTGTTTAAGTAATCATTGCTTAGCGATTTTCTATGCCAAAGTTGTAGCTATGCGACAATTTATATGCCAGCGTACTTGAAGCGAATATTTTTAACTTGCAAAAAGTTTTTCTGTCGACTGTGAGTGAGTTAACTTAACAGTGATGTAATGCCGCGTGCTTGAAACGCAATTTATAAAGTACTGGACAGATTCTGCGAGTCCTATTAGCTCAGCGGTTGAAGCATAGGTCGTGGGTTCGAATCCCATCCATGCTACGTAGTCGTCTTATGTAAATAAATAAATATTTCCTGACAATTACACCAATTATTTAGTTCAAAGATAAGTATCATTAAGAACTTGTGTTATGGATACTAAACAACGGATAAACATACATACATACTTTTGACGTGACAACGTCTTAAATTAGGTTGCGGCTGGGAGTCACTTATGAAAAAGTGTAACGCTCGGTAACGTTACGATGAGTCACCGAACGAGAGAGAGGCCCGGCGAATGCCTTGCGTCTCTCTCCCACTCAACTATGATCGGTCTGCCGCGCGCGCAGCACTAGTGTACAATGTTTTAGTAAACAAAATATATTTCTATAGTTAAAATTTGTGCAATTCTTATTTTCATTCAATTCCTTGTTCCTATTGTGCAATTTAATTATATTCATATCAATAAATATTCTACCGAGAAAAAGACGTTGTCACGTAAAATCTTCGCCCGTAAAAACGACTTTACAGGCAACCATTTTTTTTGTAAATACAAACTTACTTTGTATTATTTTTTGTGTGCATTAAAGATTAAATAAATACTTGTTGATTGAGAAAACTTAATAAAATAGAATATACATACCACGACAAATAATATTATATTTATGTTTGTTTTTGTATAAACTTGTTGTGATAATTTTTTTTTTTCTTTCTTTATTAATTAAGTGCTATTTGGATACATACTTATAAATATGATTATCTTACAATCAAATCGATTAAGTAGTTCCAAGACCGTTGTCATTAAGAACTTGTGTTTGGGCTACTAAATAACGGATAATCATGCACAATTATTCATTAGAATTTTGTAAATAATAAATAACTGGCACACTATATACATAGGAATAAATATACATAGATACCTATATCCCCTTCTCACACGGGGAGTCGTAAGAGTTGACGAAAGGAAATCCTACCGGATGATGGGCAGCAGCGTCATCCTGAGTACTGGCTGGAACTGCGATCACCAACCCGCCTGCCCAGCGTGCTGATTATGGGCACTTACCCCCAATAAAATATTATCTATTGGGGAAGCCAATGTTCAGACTTTCATGGCTGATATACATAGGAAACACCACAACCTGAACAAATATTCATGGTCATGCACACAAATATACTGGTGTATAGGGCTCCTAGCAAGACCTGAGAAGCCCAAGCCAACCTCACCTGCAAGTGGTGCATCTGCTGATCAACGGACGAGGCTCTGGCGAACATGAAAGTCCCCGGTATAATAGGCATAATATACACCCACACTTCGCCATCTGTGTTGTCGGTCCCACGTAATAAGTGGCGAGCCTATTGCCGCTTACCGTGCAAGTAGTAATAATAAAGTGGTAATTTAGAAGATTATCACTAAAGTGTAGGGGTTATACATAACAGTAAGACTAAAAAGTAAGTCTAAGTCTTTATTTAGACTTTAGACTTACGTTAAAGATCCTAAGTCGGCTCATTGGCCTGGAAACTAGATTAATATCTTAAATAAAGAGTGTTATGGATACTAAATAACAGATAAACATACATAAATACTTTTTTTTTGTAAATAAATATTTCAAATACATAGTAAAACACCCAGATCAGAAATATTCATATTTATGCAAACAAATATTTGTCCTGTGTGGAAATCGATCCCACGACCTCAGGAGCGGAGTGCGGGTATACTCGCCACCACGCCAAATCGGTCGTCAATAACTAAAATTCATCTATATTTTTCTCTTTTTTAAGTTTAGTTTATAGGTCTGGGTGTTTTCCGATGTATATTAAGTATGTATTTACAAAAAAAAAGTATGTAGAAATGTTTATCCGTTATTTGTATCCGTTATTTGCATTTTGTCGTGGATAACGTCGCTGGTTACGCAATGAACCAAATTTAGTTTTAGCCTTTTTAATATTATATATTGTGTAACTGTTTGTTGTCCTAAATATAATAAAATAAAAAAAAAAATAGTATCTATAACACAAGTTATTAATGATACTTATCTTGGAACTAAATTATTAGTGTAAGCGTTTCTGTGCAATATATAATAATTATGTAACTTATTATAGCCATTTTAGTTATAATTTAGTTAATGCGAATGTTTACGAAATGCTTGACGCGAATTTGGCATATAATTTGCTGAGTTATCTAGGACTTTGCTTACTAAATATGTAGACTAAACACTATGGGCAATTCGTGTCAGTTTGCGTTCAACATTCTGTTTGACGTATTATTGTCTGAGGTCATTATGGTAGGTTCAGTTCAGTTCCATATAATAACTTAACTTAGGCTTCGTTCAATATTGTAAGCTGTGCTAGGCTGTGTTGAAAATGTTATGCTGCGTTCAAAGGTGGTGTTTTCATACGTCAGTCTGGATTTCATATCCTAGTCAATATTTCAAATTTGATACTACATTTTACATGCTAGGCTTAGTGTTATGGAACATATCGCATTCTCAATGAAATAGTGACTTAACTCAAGACGATTTTTGTGACATCAAAAAATATCTTCTAAAAAATACTTGTCGCTTTAAATTGATACTGATTTATAAGGTAGTAATTCTGCTTGTGTTTTGAACGTTTGATTAACATTGATTCGATCCCAGTAAGAAATAGAAAGACTATCAGTACGTAACTCAAACCTGACCTATCTAGGAATGGGTCGATGTTCCTTTAAGCATGCGATATGTGTGATGCTGCCTCCCACAAGTCACCAGGATCCCTATCACCATCCTCCGTTGCTTGTTGCAGCGACGCTTGCAAGGCGGCCGAGGCCTGGAGCCGATACCAGCGTGTGGAGGACAGTCGCGTGGGGGACATCTTCGTGGGACAACTCAAGTCGACACTACGCTGCACGCATTGCCATCACGACAGCGTCACTTTCGACCCCTTCTGGGATCTCAGGTGAGTCATTAGTGCCTTTGACGGAAGACCAGCGCCGCGGGACCATAGTGACCCCTCGGCATATGCTGAGTATAAGCCTTTTCAATGCCACATGTGTATATTCATTTTTATATTTTTGTAAACCATGTATCATGTGTCTCAGAATAAATTATTTTCTTTCTTTCTTTCTTTCTATTAGTCACAAAAAAATGCATTAATCGATTTGGAATGTCGACTTTAATTAAAAATACACTTGCGAGCAACTTAATCGACTCAAAAGCTCACTTTTTTATAATCATTGTTTCGATACTACTACATTTTTAATAAAAATATATGTCATTTGAAAGCTTGAAACTTAAGCGTTAAAGCGACGGTTGAGTCGATTTGGTTGCTCGCGAGTGTACATTAAAAGAAACTAGTGGCATAGTTAGCAAAACATGCATGTAAATACATAATCCTCTCATTTATTGGTTGTCTCTCATTTATTCTAAGAGAATATTTATTTATTTAAGCGAGCACAACCAATAATAAATTTACACAAAAAAAACACACTTTAGTACGAAAACACAATTATAAACGAGAATAGTACACATTGTGTTGGTTCACATGAAAAGGAGAGAAAAACTCTCTATAGAAAAAGTGCATCTGAATTATCTAAACATAAACTGTTTGCTGGGCCTACCTGCCGAACCGTAGCCCGCTCAAAATCACCCATTCCGCGGACACTCAACGCACTTAATGCCATCCTGGAAGCAGCACCCGACTGTGATTTGTTTGCGGATGGATGGCCTGAGATTTTGTCAGTGTGTCTGAGGTATTGTGAGAGAATGGGATAAAAGAAGTTTTTAAGTGTGAGATTTTAATATTATATTTAACTTTTACTGTTTTTGATAATTAGTGTAATTGGTGTATTCCGTTCTAATTAAATAAATAAATAAATCTATGAGCCGTTACTTCATGGGGGTATATCAAAATGGCCACATTACATCATGGGCCGAGTTGTTCACGGCCGAAGGTTATTTAAAGAGGGCCTTGGGGCCTGAGCCGAGAGAGCGTTACCCCTCACACCGTCTGAGCCTCCTATTGATTATAGCGATAGAGGCGTAAAGGTGGATTAATTTGTCGTGACATGGCCGTGGTAAGGTCTTGGTTTTAATTCCGAATATTTGTATTTTACATGAACCATACATCTTGTTTTTTTTGGACATATTAAAGTAGGCATATAACAAAATGATCATCTAGATCAGTCTTTCCCAAAGTGGGCGATAACGACCCTTGTAGGCGCTGCAGGTCTCAAGGGGGGCGGTAAGAGACCCAGAAAAAAAATGGGGGCGTTGTGTAGAGGCCTGGGGGGTGATTTGTAATTTTATTTAGCTAGGAGGCCTCTTAAAAAAATATTTATTTTTAAAGTGGGCAGTAGACAATATAAGTTTGGGAACCACTGATCTAGATACTCTAATGACGCAATTCTAATACTGTCTTCGTGAATAAATTACAAACATTATAATGTGAACTATTGGTTGAGAAACACTTATTTTTATCACTTAAATGTCGTGTGGTGGCGGGGGGGGGCACCTCCAAACAATCTCTATCATCTCATGTCTGGCTGACTAAAAGAATTGGATTTCGTCTAGTGTGTCTATGTGGTTGAAGGGCTAGTTAACAATGCTGCGGCTGATTGAAAGGATACATAGTTGCAGCGAGGGTTCTGTCCACCTCCACTGAGATATATGGTCGTATCATCAACATCGAGGCTTGCGACCTTACGTGTCCGGGATTCGCTAACCAACATTTTCGCCTTCACTTCCCACGATCCTCGACATTTTTTATTGATTTCAACCATTGGTTATGGGTTAGAACTCTTGATTTATCAAGTTTAACCCTTTAGGATATAAATAAAGAAATATTTTCTGACAATTACACCAATTATTTAGTCCCAAGATAAGTATCATTAAAAACTTGTGTTATGGATACTAAACAACGGATAAACATACTTAATCATACTTTTTTTTTGTAAACACATACTTAATATACATAGGAAAACACCCAGACCAGAACAAATATTCATGTTCATGCACACAAAGATTTGTCTTGTGTGGGAATCGTACCCACGACCTCTGGAGTGAAGTGTAGGATGCACACAAAGATTTGTCCTGTGTGAGAATCGAACCCACGACCTCTGGAGTGAAGTGTAGGATGCACACAAAGATTTGTCCTGTGTGGGAACCGAACCCACGACCTCTGGAGTAAAGTGTAGGTATACTGACCTCCACGCCATATCGGTCGTCAAAAAGGATATTGGTCGAGGCTCTTCGCTATGAATATTATTATGGTGTATTCAGTAAATGTTTTTTTTTGTTCCAGTTTGCCGATACCGTCGCGCACGGGTAACCTGAAGCTGCAGCAATGTCTGCAGCATTTCACCAAGGAGGAGGAAATGGATGGGGACGAGAAGCCGGTGAGTCTAGTTTATTAATTTATTCATGCTGGCCCATTAAAGTAAAGTAGAAAGTCCTTTATTTCATAAACTATTATATTGCACTTGAAAGCGTCAAAAAAAAAAAAATTAAAAAAAACTAAATATTACTACACTGAAATCACGAAGCTTAGATAAACTTAATAATAATAATAATAATAATATAATAGATAAACTTACATGCCAATAAAAAAAATAGGTGTAAGTGAATCTAAGTCCCAGTTCCGCATTAGCCAACTAATTCAGTGGGTAATAAGATGACATTCTTTTACGAGAAATAGTCAACTTGTCCGCGATAGCCGACTGAGAATCGAACCCACGAGCTTTGAATAACCGACTCACGTCTCCTTCAGTAAAAAGTGAAAAAATAAGTACATATATTCACGCCTGTTTCCCCGAAGGGGTAGGCAGAGGCCTATTATACACCCACACTTCGCCAATTACATAGTTGGTCCCACTTAATAGGTGGCGAGCCTTTTGCCGCTTATAATCTTATAATTTATTTTTAAGATATACAAACCTAAATCTTGGCGGTTGAAAATTCCGTAACATCATCATTATAACATTTATGAAACAAAATTTATTTTAATTGTTTTATGAATGCTACATTTGCTCGTTTTGTAGAGAATAGGGTAAATTTTTATGGATATAAAATATGTAGGTGCTTAAAGAGCTTAGAGGTGTGGCTGTGGTATAACTAGTTTGTTTTTCGTCTGAGTGTATATTTTCTACAAGTAATTTTTTTTATCTATGTTATACAAGGCTATGTTTAGACCACAGATCGTGGATGTTATCAGAAATAAATTGCTCGCTTACCATTTTAAACATGGCAATATACTTTTTATGTCCCTATCAAGTAATTACAATTCATCATCATCATCATCATTACAGCCCATTAACGTCCCACTACTGAGCACGAGCCTCCTCTCACATATCAAGTGTGAGGGTATTGGGTCATACTCCACCACGCTGACCCAGTGCGGATTGGCGGAGGCAGGTGTATGGCGTCCTGCTGTTGGAATTTATCAAGCCTATGAGGCCTCTAACATGGCTTAACGTAGTAATAACCGGGACCAACGGCTTAACGTTCCTTCCGAAGCACGGAAGCGCTCGATATCAAATGCCACACAAACGGTCACCCATCCAAGGACAGACCTCTGTAAACTCTGCTGTACTTCGGTGATCGTTTCCGACCCCCGAGCACCGCAGAGCTACGAGCGCTTCTATTAAATGATGTAATTATAATGATGTGTTGTTGCAGACCTGTTCCAAGTGCGGCGTCCGCCGTAAGTGTCTCAAGTGGTTCACTGTGCACAAGTTCCCGCAAGTGCTCGTGCTGCATCTCAAGAGGTGAGGCTTGTGCTGTGTGTCAATCTGTGTGATCGAAGGACCATGACCATACTCACCAACATATCAACAAAATAACTTGTATAATTTATTGATTCAGGCGTTACTTTGCGAAAATCCATTGTAAGCAAGTGATGTATCAAAAATATCTTTGTAACAAATCCCCTGAAGCGCTCGTAGCCTTGCGGTGCTCGGTGGTCGGAAACGATCACCGAAGTACAGCAGAGTTTACAGAGGTCAGTCCTTGGATGGGTGACCGTTTGTGTGGCATTTGATATCAAGCGCTTCCGTGCTTCGGAAGGCACGTTAAGCCGTTGGTCCCGGTTGTCACTAAATGTGGTAGTCGTTAAGCCATGTTAGAGGCCATGTTATGGGCGGTTTGAAAAATTCTAACAGCAGGACGCCATACACCTGCTTCCGCCAATCCGCATTGGGTCCGCGTGGTGGAGTATGACCCAATATACCCTCACACCTTGATATGTGAGAGGAGGCCCGTGCTCAGTAGTGGGACGTTAATAGGCTGAGATGATGAGATGATGAACAAATCCCGCGCTACTACAATCTCCCGCAAAATCGAGAACTATTCAACACGACACGTGTTTCGCCCTAACACAGGGCATCTACAGGTAAGATAGGAGCCTCAGAACAACGACTTCTTCACGAGCAACACTGAAACGAGATTGTTTTTTGATCCATCACTAGCTTAAAATAACTTGTATTTTTTTAAATATGGCACGCCATAACTTGCCTGATGATAAGGAATCGATGCAGTCAAAAAGATTTGGTTGATACCATGGATCGTACCAATTTAATATCAATAGTATCCGCTCATAAATATATTAATAAGTACCCGTGCTCCGTTAGCTCATAAATGTGTGTTCTTGTATGTCACCCAAAGGTCTAATGGTCCTTAATATTATATATTTGAAGTTGTCAGTTCAACGAGTATAAGAATATGTTTGACGACCGATATGGCGTGGAGGTCAGTATACCTGCACTTCACTCCAGAGGTCGTGGGTTCGATTCCCACACAGGACAAATCATTGTGTGCATGAACATGAATATTTATTCTGTTCTGGGTGTTTTCCTGGGAACACAAGTTCTTGTGATACTTATCTTGGAACTAAATAATTGGTGTGATTGTAAATGAATATTTATTTATTCAAATACACGTTATAGGTTAGGATATTTTTTTTTTTAACCATAAGACTTTATTTAACAAATAAACGTAGAGTATGTAATTTTTTTACACTATTGGGCCAATTTTAAACGATCTATTGTAAACTTACATGCAACAGACTCACGCACATCATGGGACCATCTGTGTACAATAAATTGCCTCGGTCCGTGTTGGCGGCTCCTAGCCTGCCCGCCTTTAAAGGGAGGTTAAAAAAATATCTTCTTGAGCAAACGTTCTATGACATTAATGACTTTATGAAGTAATGACATTTTGTTTTATTTAATTTTCATAATTATTGACTGTTTATTTTTATTAATTGCATTTATATTTCTTGATTCATTTATTATTGACATTTTTTATTTTGACATTATTAATTCCTCATGATATTGTAATTTAATTTAATTTTAATAATTCCAATAATTATGTATGTTTTCTTTTCTGTGACGTGTAATGTTGTATTACCAATAAATGAGTATTTGAGTATTAGTATTCAATAAGGCATGAATATAAGCTTGATTAAAATATGTATGTTTGTTTGTTGTCCACAGATTCTCGCCCACGGAGCGTTTCCGCGGCAAGTTGAGCGTGGTGGTGGAGTTCCCGCTGACAGGTCTGGACATGTCTCCGTATGCGGCCACGGGCAGTAACGCGCCCGTCTACAATCTATACGCAGTCAGCAACCACTCTGGTGAGACCCCGTTGTATCATCATTTCATCATCATCATTTCAGCCCATTAACGTCCCACTACTGAGCACGAGCCTCCTCTCACATACCAAGGTGCGAGGGTATTGGGTCATACTCCACCACGCTGACCCAGTGCGGATTGGCGGAGGCAGGTGTGTGGCGTCCTGCTGTTAGAATTTTTCAAGCCGCCCATTTAGGGCTCTAACATGGCTTAACGACTACCACATTTAGTGATAACCGGGACCAACGGCTTAGCGTGCCTTCCGAAGCACGGAAGCGCTCGATATCATATGCCACACAAACGGTCACCCATCCAATGACTGACCTCTATAAACTCTGCTTTACTTCGGTGATTGTTTCCGACCACCGAGCACCGCGGAGCTACGAGCGCTTCCCTATTGTATATAATAATAATAATATCGCTTATTTTAGACATTACAACTTGGGGGCATCCATTAATTACGTGAGTCGAAAATAGGGGAGGGGGGTCCGGCCACATTTCACCAAAGTAGAGGGGGGGTCTAAATTAAATAAAACACCTCACGTAATTAATGGACGTCCCCCTTTCACTCTATTTACATTCCCGTGTCAATGTTTTTCCTCCCACTTCCCGTCCAAAACGTTCCTGTGTTACCAAAACCCTTATGTATCCTAATTTTAATACGATTTTTTTTTGCAACTCTGTCTCGGCTCGTGCAGTACGCATGTGGAATAAGTTACCGTCCGACATTACCAATAAGCCCATCAGTAGCGTCTTTCAAACAGAAATTCAAGAATCACTACCTGTTGCTTTTAGAACAGAGCTACACTTATTTAAAATGTATTTATTTATTGATATATGTTTTCATAATAATTGTATGTATATGTTTTTGTTTAGTTTAGTTGTTATTATTATATTTTTTCCCCCAATATTTATACAAATTAACATATTGTTTCTTAGTGTGATCCCAAACACTAATCTCCGACACTATTGCTAGAGTTGGCTGGAAGAGATTTCTTTATAGAAATAAGCTCAGCTTTGTACATGTTTTCTTGTTACTGTATTTTTTATGAATGTTTACGTGCAATAAAAGATATATATACTAAAACGGTCAGCAGCAGCGAGCAGGTGATGACACCAATTGTCCTCTTTATTACACATTCTTAGTTTACATTAGGTGTTAAGTTAAGTATACAAACTGTATCTTGTTGGGCACTATATTATTTAAGTAAGAGAACGAAATATTTATTATAAGACCCGTAGAGAGCAAGTTCAGTCGAGCTCGGATTCAAATCCTATCATCATTATGATATTTTAGCATTATACTGGTTGCCCTAGACTTAAGCTTAGGGCCCAGGGTCTGCTCGCTGGTTCAACCAGATTTGACTGAATTTCAGTTATTACGTGGAGCGACTGCCGTCTGACCTCCGCAACCCAGAGGGAAACGTCATTTTATAGTTAAACCAGTTGTCAGTCTGTTAGAAGGCACTGACTTCCTAATAACGACTGCCATATTCAATGTTCATGACAGCCGGGACCAACGGCTTAACGTGCTCTCCGAGGCACGGAGCAAGCGATAATGGTTCAGATCCTTTAATTTTCGGAAGGTTTGGGCGTAATTATCGTGTGCTCCGTGTTTTGGAAAGTACGTTAAGCAGTTGGTCCCAGCTGTCATGAACATCTATGGCAGTCAGTGCCTTCTCATACCCTGACTGCTGTAATGTTTTTCACGGGATTGCGGAGGTCAGGCAACAGTCTATGGCATAACAGGCAATTTTTTCGTAAATAGGACCCCTAACATGGCTTAAAAACTGTCGCATACAGTGAAAGCAGGTACCAAAATCTTAACGTGCCTCGCGGAGCACGGAAGCCCTCGTCATTAAATGCCACAAAAACGGTCACCCAACCATCGACATCTGCGAGAATTCTACTTGACTTCAATGAGTGTCTCTAACCACCTACTACAGCGGAACTACGAGCCCGTATAGGGTTAATTTTTGGATATCAACATACTAGCATTACCTTGGTTGTGCTCTAGAATAAGGATGAGGGTAGGCCCACTAGACCAAACAGAATTGGCACAAAGCCACTCATGAGGGCTTGCTAAAAATGTCCTTTCACGCCCCGCTTAAAAGACCCGGGATTATAGGAACTAGGAAGACATGAGCCGGCAGCAAATTCCAGAGCTAAAATGGTCTTACACAGAAACGACCTACCAAATTTCTTGGTTCAAATGCTGATAGTCTGCATAGTATATAGATGGTTCCTAAAACCAGCTCGTGTTCTTCGGGAGAGGAAAGGAGAGGGCGGAATGAGCACTCACCATAGTAGTTCCAATAGAAGACACTGAGAGAGGAAATGTTTCTACTGTAGTAGCTGTAGCTGTCCTCAAGATAGGTCCCTATAACCTCCCACCCACCCTAATAGCCTCCCATCCACTCTAATAGCCTCCCACCCACTCTAATAGCCTCCCACCCACTCTAATAGCCTCCCATCCACCCTAATAGCCCACCCTTGTCACATCCCACCTTTGTCATTAGAAGAAGGGATTGGGATGGTAGCTATGTGGCACATTACTAATTAAGTCTATCTGTTTCAGGAACTACCTACTCGGGCCACTACACAGCATATTGCAAGCACCCCTACACTGGCGACTGGCACGAATACAATGACTCCAGGTCAGTACTGATACTAAGTACATTTTCTTGTAACTGGCGGGAGAAAAAACTAACCTTGACGATTTTATTGCCCGTTCTTTTGCGATCAAGCTCCCGCCCGCAGTGAATGGGCGCGTAAAGTTTTGACCTTCATAAGTGCTCTTTTGAGCCAAACTTGAATAAATGATTTTGAATTTTTTTTACTACTCCAGTTCTAGTATAGTATAATATAAAAGTGAATACTTAAATATATGTGTATAATTTCACGCTCATAATCATTCCATTTAGAATTATTTAAAAGGGATCTATGTAGTTATATTAAAGTAATCTAGGCGGTAAAATTTGCTGTATAACTGCCAAGCGGCACTGACTTAAAATTCTACCACCCCAATCCTTCGTCCGACGACCTGAAGTGTCGTAGAAGGCGACTAAGCGAATCTGGTCGAAGGACCATTAGCCACCTCCGACCATTTGACAAGTTTCATCTAGAGAACTTTACTGCCACTATATAATCCATTTGTAGCATCATAATATCTATCAGTAAGACCCATATTGACAGATTAATTAGTGACTTTTCTTTTCTCACACCCAGGGTGACACCTATAAACCCACGCAACATAGTGTCGTCGGAGGCCTACGTGCTGTTCTATGAATTGGCCAGAAACCCTTCGTCATAGCCTCGCTACCAACAGAACGGTGATTCAACCATCCCTCAGTACACTATACACAAAACACTTTACTCTCAAACAATACACAGATAAAAGTTATTAAGTGTTTACATGATACACATTTCATCTAGTACACTGGCAAGATTCTAGTTTGATAATAACATTGAGTTAATGAGCGGTGACTACTTTCCAGCAAGCTCGTGTGCTAGAACGCCATCTTGTGGTAAAGAACACATTTTTTGTTTCATATCTATAGTTAATTGTACTGGCATTTGGTCAATTTGTAGATAAAATGAACGAATGCGCAATCATTATGGTTAAATAAACGTACCAACTCAATCAGAAACGTCTATTAACTAATATAATAGTAAATTTTTCTAATCACCATTAGACAATACGCGACTAAATCCATATATCTTGAATGGATGGGATCAAGTCTACGGCATGTCACCAATTGTGTCAGATACGAGTTGGATCGACAGGGATCAGTTGTAACGTTGTAAAGTCACACAGATCTGAGATAACCATCCCAAAACACAGTACAGTTCTGAGATGTTATATTTAACATTCAAGAAATGGGAAAAATATTGTTGATTTTCAAAAGTATATCAAGTTTAAAATTGGTCGAAACTCAATCTGTTATGAAACTAGAAACTTGTCATTTATGAATTGTATCTACTTATTACCACAAGGATTGTTTAAGAAGACCCTTAACGAAGCCCATATCTTTAATTTTCTAATAAAAAATACATGTACATATAATATTCAACCCTCTCATAAATTATTATCAGAATTATGTCAAGTAAAGTCACTTATCTGGCGACGTCCTGCGACTTATGTCCATATCAACGTCGGGCAAAGTCTATGTTAACAAACATGTCGAGTGAAGTCCGGCAACGTCGCTCTTTTTCACACAACGTCGACCCACGTCGCAGGACATTGTCCCCTAGTGTAAGCCTGTCACTTCAGGTCATTGTTCAACTTATGCGCCGCTAACTTTACACGTTGAACTCGTATTATCTAATTCAGGCTTCGTTAAGCGTTTATCACATTAAGTATAATATAGATTGCAGTGTAATTTATTAATAAATAAATTTTAGTTTAATTTGCAATATTCATTATTAAATTATTTATGTAAAAAGTTAAATCTCATCACAGTTTATCAATTTCTTTTTAAGTTAAATATGTAGGAAAGTGATATACCTACGCCGCCGCCTTAACTAGAAAAAAAGGCTATATGGAATTTTAATGTATTTTAACATTGACGTCATACTAAATTAGGCTGCAATCAGAGATAAATTAATTAATTATAATTAAATAAATTGTACAAACTGCTGACTTAATAATTTAAACATATACAATAGTTATGCATAATATATGTCAGTAGCAAACAAAGATAATTGTTTTATCGATGTAAATAATATAATTGACCAGGAATTCAAAACATTTTGCAATAACTTATGTGCCTTTCAGTGAATTCACCCAGTCAATATAAATATGACTTTATTTGTGAATCTTATTACATACATACATAATATTACGCCTGTTTCCCCGAAGGGGTAGGCAGAGGCATACTATACGCCCACATTTCGCCATTTATATTGTTAGTCCTTTCTTTCAGATTAAAATGATTCTATTGGACTCTATTCCACTCTCGTTTCAGCGTTGGTCGTGAAGACATCGTTGTTCTGTGGCTCCTATCTTACCTCAACACGTGTCGTGTTGAATAGTTTCTCGATTTTTCGGGAAATTATAGTAGCGCGGGAATTGTTACAAAGATATTTTTAATCCATCACTTGCTTCTATTGGTACATTTGTATGTGTCTGAGCTTGTAAAGTTATATAAATTGATGCTCTTTACTGTCAGTACATACTCATATATCCCGCTCTGTTCTCAGACCTTTGCACTTAAGTTTTCCCAGACCGTTTGCCGAGGTCACATTCTTGCAGACCTTTTGGCAGAATTCACATTCACAACTTTTGGCACAGTTTATATCACTGAAGTATAATATTACAATTTCTGGTCAATTATTACGACGATATAAACAAATAGGGAAAATCTTACAAGAGACACGTTTATGTGGAACATTTAAATAATAGATTATATTAATAAATAGTACTGTTGTTTGTATTATACTTTGCGGTATTTTAGATAAATTATTTAAATATTATTATTGGTATTGGATGTCAGAAATATATTTTATTTACATTGGTTTTTTATGTTAATAATCATGGTATTTTTTTATGTTAGCAAAAACTGGTTTTAAAGTCTTCGCAATCAGCCCGAAATGTTTGCAATGGCAGAGTTTATATTATTTTGACAGTTTTAAGGTATAACTCTGTAGATATCGAGATAATTACTTTAAGCTGTCAGAATATTTAACATTATTTATTATCTAAATACGGGAGTTTAATGAAATCTTGTTTAAATGCCTTAATGATTTTGACGGTTAGTAAGTTATCACCAGAGGTCGGAATTAGGTAGAGTTATTCATGTACTTACACTGATTTCACACAGCGAAAGATTATAGTGGATATGCCTCAAATCCCGGGATTAATTTTAAAGAATAGAAAAAATCCCGTTACTTCTTAATAAAAAGTTATTTACTTTTACTTTTTTAATTTAGACTACTGCACGCGCGACGTTGCCAAACTTACATCAATGATATTGGATGACCGAAGTTGCAAAATTCCAATACGCACACGCGCGATGTTGCCACGTTTATTGTTCGCACTACATAGCTTGTGAGAACAAAATAATACAATAGCGAAAATGCGGAGCACTCCCATTTGAAATCCATTTGAAATCCCGGGAAGGTCCACATTAATATCAACATTTCGATGCAAGTACATAAATAACTCTACCTAATTCCGACCTCTGGTTATCACTCTTAAATAGATCTGTACACATCATTTCAAGACGTTTATTCTCGAAATGGTTCATGCAATGATGTTTAATAAGTAGGTGGATACGTTATTAATTTATAAATCAACCCGAAAGAAATAAGGATTGAGAACAAAATGCGCCAAATCTGTCCCTTTCTAAGTAACGCTTTCGGTAAACCAGTAAGTGACGTAAAAGTCGCGTTTATATGGTAACACTGGTTCTTGTAAAATATACCTAGAGCACTTATTTTAATATTCTATCAATAATAGCATAGTTAATAAAATCATATTTCAACAAAGAGTTTTATTGTGTAGTTTGCTTATTAGCCATATTATTAAAATCTAACATAATTTGTACGCTTGTGTCATGTTCGTTTCACTAATTTAATTATTAACAATAAAATGTTAAACTTTTATTCGTTATCTATGCAGCTTGGGAATAACAATTTCACGTTATTGTAGTGATACATCTTCTAAAAGTACGCTGCCGAAATTTCGGCTAAACACACTTGCCTTTTTAAGTAACCAGCCGAAGTTCGGCGTTAATGTATCTTGCATAGCAGCAACACCACACGTCCGGCAGGATTTGTTTGTCGGCAACGTAGGTTCGGCAAGTGTATACCTACACTAAACATTAGCTACAGTACCAGACTATTCAGATACATCAACTCAATACTATGGTTTTTATAACTACTGTAGTCACACCATTCATTGTTTTAAATGTTTTTATTATAGTTAAGATGTATATTTATGCACACTATAGCCGTAACTCGATTTTATTAACTACTCTTAGGATAGAATATTTAAAAAATATAGTTTTAATTACATAGCTTTTACATAATACTCAGTTTTGCGAAAATATCAACATCAGCAGTGCCTCAATTATCGTAGAATACCAGTATCCCCATTGAGTATACCTGTCCAGGTAGATGTACAGGATCATGTTGTGTTGCAGTCTGAACTGCAGTATACTGGGTCTTGTAAATTATTTATTGTTTCTTTGAGGAACAGTCAATACCGATTTGACTAGTTTAATGTCTATTGCCATTTGAGATCTTGTCGCTATTATTTTTAAGATTTGTTATTCGTACAGAATCGATGCGGGTCTGTGAAACGGCGCGACTTGGATGTGTCTTTTGCATTTTTGTTGTGCTTCGTGGTCGGTGTTTGCATTTTATTAGCTGACAACTGGTAACACAGAAGCTTCACTGCTTGTTGCTGTCGTCGCCGTCATATTTTGTATGTGTAAGCTCCGCACTATTGAGAATTGATAAAATGCCAACGCCTTTAGAATAAATGAGCAAAATTTTAGTTTTGCTCTAGAGAGAACTTTAAGTGTTAAATTTCTAATTTACACTGAAGGGCATGTTTTTAAAAAAAAAATGTATATTGATAGTCTTTAGACTTTCAATGACGACTAGGCGTTGTTTTATGAAATGACAAATGCGAGACCTTAAGTATATCCTACCCACTTTCGATTGTCGTTGTGATTGGGCTATTTGGGTAGTCAAACATTCGTTGCCTGTGTGCACGCATAGCGTTTGTCATTTACGCAATCACAAAACTCCGGTATCATATCACAGAAAAGCATTATAAGCTAAGACTTTTGTCAAAGAACTCGATTTAGTGTAGAATACGACAAAATTTGCAATGGCGGGGTTTTATGTGCACATAATTAATTGCGGTCAGTTTGTGTGCGATGCCGAAGCATCCCACAGTGTGCCCTGCCGATGGCGGGCGCCAAACCCACGCCTTAAACAAGCAATAATTCATCAAAGTGCCTATGTGTGCAAAAAAGCTTCTTTATATAGAATGGGATTAAAATAATCTTGTGTGGCATTTTATTTGTGTACGTTCAAATAGTGCAATACTTTTTACTGTTTGCACTATTTCACTACTAAGTAATTTATTAAATATTATAGTTTGTAAAAATGTGTTTCTTTACTCATATTGTTAATAACTCTTCTTTTTTGTGTTTATTCAATGAGCCTTATTCATATTCAATCTACAAAATAGCGTGGGAACCTAAGGTCCAAAGTATTTTTTAATAGTATTGTCACATCAATCGCTTAGCTTTCAACTGGACATCAAGTCTTAAGATTGTCTTATGTGTATTATTTTAAAGTATTCTTTTAATTTAACAGCTAGATAAATTTATTACTATATTTAGAATGTTTGGAAAGGATTATTATATTCATTTTGGCAAGCATATAAGCAATAGGTAGAATCATATATTCAAAATTTATCGTGGCGGCTAAAGATCTGATCGGTTTTATTAAGAATATTGTTAAAAACACAGTTTGAAAGAGATATATACTATCCGTCCCATAGCCATTCTTGTAGCTTCTCAAAATGAACGTGATATACGCGACGGTAAAAATCTATTACTATTTACTAGTAATTGAATTTTTTCACCGTTAATGCTTGTCTATATTTATTTGTTTTCATTTTTCTTTTGTAATATTAAAATAATAAATCAAAAATACATGTAGTATTATTATAGGAGCGAATATACTTATGTTAATCTTCTAGGTGTTTTTTTATCATTTAAAAACAAATACAATAAGATGTACAAATTACGGTCAAATTACAATTTGATGTAATTATAGAAATTAATAACAAAACAAAATATTTAAAAAAAAGTATTTGGATTTTAAATACTAATATTTAGTTTTAACAAATTGATCAAGCTAATTCAATATATTATTTTAATTCTTTACAATTTTTGTAAATAATTTGGTTACATTTGAACTAAATTTTTATTGTTTAAGTACTTAACTCAGTGTCCGCTCATGTTATGCTAACAGTGTGTAATTTAATTTGGGGCGCCATAGAGCACATATACTATAGAAACTAATCTTAAATGCATATAGTTCTCCATGAAAAGCACAGCGGCTTAAAGTAAAGCAATTTTAACACCCACCTCTTAATGTTCATTGCGATGATTAGAGGTTTAATAAATCGTCAAAATAAGTGTACCCTTTTATATGAAAAGCGGATTGGCCATTCTAAAGATGCGATGCCAGATAATAACAAGTGTTCTAAACAGCTCTGGAAGTTAAAAGGGATTACTCTTGATTAATAGACATCGCCTTAACACGATTCCGTATAATTTAATGTGTGGTAAGGATTATAGCCAACTCGAAAAATCTTATTTCATTACGTTTCTATGAGATATGTGGTCAACGTTATAGCATTTTAGATAATGGACAACAAAGTCTTGATATTTTACATTTGTAAGAATTTAGCATTTTCTATTATCGAAATTTAGTGGAATATAATTATGGCGGTTTAGGAATTTGCCGAATAATTACTGCACGATTGTTTTGTTTTTGTAAATTATTTTTTAATTTTATTGATTGTTGATATTATTATAATTAATAATGAGAAATATCCTAACACCGCATATTAATTTAGCGCATATGATTGTTTGTACCAAAGAGTATCGCTAAATTGTTGATTATCATACTGTTAAAATTGTTAATAAATAATTATTAATTTATTATAACTGTATTTTAAAATTACGGAGCAGGATTCGCGTGCTCGTAATATTTATGTAATGGTACGTGGCAGATTTCTTATATAGAAATATATATATTTAACGAGTAAATCTAATTTATTGTTGTTTTACTTTTATATTCGCATATCCTTTTTATAATATGCTATGGTCTTGACAGGTCTACTGAATTTCTTGGCAATTTGTATATAGTATCTGTTTTAATTTTATTTTGTTTTACTCAGATCTACAGTCCAAGAGCTTGTCCAGATACGGCCTTTGAAATGTATGTTTAGCAAAACGCGACTGCATCTGTACGGAATGTATGAACTTGTCTCAAGATTCAAGAAAGCCAGGTTATTAACGTGTTTTCTGGACAAGCTTTTCAGTTTCGTGACCCCTATGGCCTATGACACTAATGATTAAATATCTTTTTTTTAAGGCCAGAAAATTCTGCACCTTAAAATCAACAAACTTTACGCCCCGCACGCGTCTGTTGTTGTCTTTTATATACTGTGACATGAACGATTTCACATATTCTCATCTTCAGCGTCGATGAATCAGTGTGGATTTCCGTCTCTAAATTATCGGCAGTTACGTCACAGTAGGTGTTAAAAAGTCGGTACGCTAGGTTTCAATACGAATCGTGATACTTGCGTTATCTATTGTATGTCTATATCTGTGGTCTCATCAATGTTGATAGTAGGGTTGTAGCGAAAAACTAAGGGGAGTTGGAGAAAAATGCGGGGGAAGACCAAAGTTGTGTTCTAATTATTTGACGACCGATATGGCGTGGTGGCGAGTGTACCCGCACTCCACTCCTGAGGTCGTGGGTTCGATTCCCACACAGGGCAAATATTTGTGTGTATATTTGTTCTGGTCTGGGTGTTTTTCTATGTATATTAAGTATGTATTTACAAAAAAAAAGTATTGTATATTTGTTTATCCGTTATTTAGTATCAATAACACAAGTTCCTAAAGTAATGATACTTATATTGGAACTAAATAATTGGTGTAAGTGTCAGAACTATTTATTATTTAATTATTACAATTTAGCGGGGGTACACACATTGTGTAAATTGAGAAGTCTGCTGAACTAATTAATTTTCCCACTTGACGGAATCTACTTTGAGGTAAATATATCTCTGTTACAACTCACGAGGGTCGAGGGTGCCTACTTATTGCGTAACCTGCGCAGTAACAGGCGGGGCGAAGAGATCTATCGATTAACTCTGAAAGGCAGTGGTAAACATAATCTCATGAGAAATTAAACCTTATTGACTTGATTTAAGGTAGAAAAGCAATGAAAATCTTCAACATGTTAAAGTGGTAACGCCAGTAGCTCCGCGGTCCCCAAAATTAAGCAGAGTTCAGAGGTGGGTGACCTTACCTAGGCCTTTAAATATGAAGCACCTCGGTGCTTCGAAAAGCGCGTCAAGATTTTGATCCCGATTACTATACGCGGTAGCCGTGAAGCAATGAGGAAGCCACGCACCTGCCTCTGGCAATCCGCGCTGGGTCCGTCTGGTGGAGTATGACCATTAACCCTCTCACCTTAGCTTGTGAGAGGAAGCCCGTTGTGGCCGAGTTGACAATAATATTAAAAAATATAGCTTAGCTTCTCGGAGCACTAGTGAACGTCACTTAAATCTAGTATCGCCACTTTACATAAGCAGAAGCTTGGTACAAAAAGAAATTGGCAAATCTGTCTACCGTAAAATACATGTAGTAAATTGGCTTTAAAGCTACTCAAACCGTAACGGATAAAGTAGCACTTGCAAAAAGCCTGTACAGGTGACGCGTTGTCACTCGCGCGTTCCTTAATTTAGCATAGCATTTTTTTTATAGATAAATACTTAATATAACAAATATTCACATTTATACACACAAATATTAGTCCAGTGTGGGAATCGAACCCACGACCTCAGGAGTGGAGTGCGGGTATACTCGCCACCACGCCATATCGGTCGTAATATATATATACAACCATGCCTGTTTTCCCGAAGGGATAGATAGAGGAATATAACAAGCCCACATATCGCCAATTTTAGATATTGTTGGTCTCACGTAATAACCTATTCGAGGGTTCCGTGCTCAAACCCGATAAGTGACAACATCAGATACATAATTTCTGCCGCTTTTTCTTGTGATATTATCAGATAAGTCGATTTCAGAAAAGAAGACTGAAAACTGAGGACTTCATAATCCAATAAGTAAACCTTTTAAGTTTAATTATTTTTAATTAACCGATAAATTCTTTTAAGTACTGCTTTAAGCCCAAAAACGCAAATTTTGTCACTTATCGGGTTTGAGCACGGAATCCTCGTATTGTCCTTTACCGGGAACTTATATGTTAGCTAGAGCCTCGTAAATTGATCGGCAGGGGGCACCACTAGCAGATGAGGTTGGCTTGGGCTCCTAAGATCAATATCTTAGAAGCCCAGTAGGATCTATATATATCCCTAGTACTCTATATAGTATATATAGTACGTATTAAAACAAACAAAAACTAAACATCGTTCACGCTTGACAGACGCTCATACACCGGATTCCTTAAGGTTGGCAATTTCCAACTACAAACCTGATTATGCTAAACTAGTGGAACATGCTCAGACGCAATGCTCACACTAATATAGAGATAGGTAAATAAGTAGTTACTAAGAATAATTTTCACATTTATGTTTTTCTCTTAATAAAATAAAATATACTACATGTTTGTGTACTGAACTATGCTGTTTCATTTAAGGTTTCAAGAAGTATGTAATTGTAGATCGCACAGAGTTTCGTTGGTAAGCAAAAGATCTTGGGTCTACTAATCAAGTTGGCCACTCCTGCTATATACCATCGCAGGCTATTCGTAGAACTACTATCTATCTTCGCCCTCAATGAGCTTAGATATTACCCACTTCTTTGAGCTTTAAAATAACTTGTGCAGTATTTTAAATTATGAAATAAGTTTTAAACGAATCAACTGATTGAGGTAAGTACAGTTTATAATGCATTAAAAGGTGACCCAGTGACTCTATACTGGGTATTTAATCTTCTAGGAATATAAATGAATTTTCTAAAAACACTTTCTTTGAATTTTCTCGTTAACGATATTTTAAAATACTATGAAGAAGCTTAGAGATCTTATGAAAGATTGATAATAACTCCAGGTGATTAATTTGCTTCGTTGATGTGCATCATCGGCCGGGAACTCCATTCGAACATCAAGAGTTTTAGCTTAACAGGCTCTCGTAAATTGGATTTTTCCAGCTAGGAGAAACTGTCTCAAAAAGTTTAGGTATGTTTGGTATTGGGTGACCTCTGATGTGAAGAAGGACGTTGACGTTGAAGGGCGTTATCTCTTAGGGTCAATATGATCGTTCGCAGGTTTTCTCTTTGTTCCGATGAAGTCAAAATAACTCTATGCAAAGCATTTCGAACTCTACCGATAACGATATGGCAATTCAAGGCACAAGAGAAATGCATTAGAGGCATTCGTAAGATAAAAAGTAGTAATAGTTGTCGACATTTTGTCAAATCAAATGATAAAATATACTTTATTGTCTTTTAGATCAACAAGATCATTTAGATTCGTCAAATTCCAAAAACAAAATGGATATACAACATTGTTTAACAATCACCGAAGTACAGCATAGTTTACAGAGGTCAGTCCTTTGATGGGTGACCGTTTGTGTGGCATTTGATATCGAGCGCTTCCGTGCTTCGGATGGCACGTTAAGCCGTTGGTCCCGGTAACTACTAAATGTGATAGTCGTTAAGCCATGTTAGAGGCCTCATGGGCGGCTTGATAAGTTCTAACAGCAGGACGCCATACACCTGCCTTCGCCAATCCGCACTGGGTCAGCGTGGTGGAGTATGACCCAATACCCTTACACCTTGATATGTGAGAGGAGGCTCGTGCTCAGTAGTGGGATGTTAATGGGCTGAAATGATGAAGAGATACGGCCTATATCGAGAAAGGAGAGAAATAAAAGCAAAATGTATTTGTCAGAATTTGTCAAGGTAACTAATCTGTCCGTTGTGGTTTTTTCTTAAGATTTTACAGTGAGCCTGTCGTGATTCTAAAGGGGGAGGGGATGGTCAGTCAGTCAGTCTGTCGACTCTTACGAAGCTTCCGAAAGGCAACGAGATTGAGAAGAATGCCTCAAGAAACTCATCCCAGCTTTATTCAAATTTCACTTAAAATGTAATACTGAGATTATCGCCTTTATATTGTCTTAATACATTAGAATATCTGCATGAGGAAGAAAGGAGCAAATCATGTCATTTCCAAGCAGCCTTGTCATTACACTTTCACACCACAATTTCACACCGGCACAATTTACATTTTACGTAATTATTTAATTTATTTTATAAAAAAAAACACACTATCTGGCAGGTACATTATTGCGAATACTGTTTCTAATAATGTAATGACAGCACCATGTTTTACACCTAAATACCAAAACACATCCGGACTCCATATTTTCATTTATTTGGTTTTCACAACAAAAGTATGTTTGTTTTTCAATTGTAATTTAAGACTTAAATAAGTTTGAAATAAGATAAATATATTTACAATAAGACTTTGAGATTTTTTTAGTAATTTACATACATTGACCCTGTTTCCCCGAAGGGGTAGGCAGAGACATATTATACGCCTACACTTCGGCAATTACATTGTTGGTCCTACGTATTAAGTGGCGAGCCTATTGTCGCTTACCGCGATCTGTTACGTTAGTGTTAGTTATTATTATAATATTTGACGACTGATATGGCGTGGTGGCGAGTACACCCGCATTCCACTCCTGAGGTCGTGGGTTCAATTCCCACACTGGTCTGGGTGTTTTTCTATGTATATTAAGTATGTATTTACAAAAAAAAAGGTATTTATGTATGTTTATCCGTTGTTTAGTATCCATAACACAAGTTCTTAATGATACTTATCTAGGAACTAAATAATTGGTGTAAGTGTCTGAAATAATAGGTTAGGGAAAAAGTCTTTTCGTATTTTTGTATGAAAAGTCAAGACATTTTTTTCAAAGTTTATTTACAATATATATGTACCGTTTTGTTGAATAACTTTCTGCCATTTTGTGGGCAGAGACATTATCCCGTTACTGTAGAAACTTTGGGACTTCTGATCAAAAAAACGGGACAAATAGTTTTGGCAGTCCTCTCTTGAGGTCAACCTTACAGAACCTAAAGAATTCTGCAGACACCGAAACAGGTGAAAATCTGAAGGCGCAAGGTCAGGGCTATATGGTGGATGCACTAGGACCTCCCAGTCGAACTCTCTTAATTTTTGCTGAGTGGCTAAAGATGTGTGTGGTCTAGCGTTATCGTGATGAAAGACCACACCCTTCCTGTTGATCAATTCCGGCCGTTTTCTCTCGACTGCTTCCTTTAATCTCATCAGTTGCTGGCAGTATAGATCAGAATCGATGGTTTTGCCGGGCGGTAAAAGCTCATAATAAACAATGCCCTTCCAATCCCACCATACACACAGCATCACCTTATTTCGTCTTAGGCCAGGTTTGGCCACAGTCTGTGAAGCCTGGCCAACTTTCGACCACGACCTTTTTCGCACGTTCTTGTCGTACGTGATTCACTTTTCATCGCCAGTTATCAGTTATCTCTTCAAAAACGGCTCGGTTTCATTACGTCTTAATAATGAATCGCAAATGAGTACACGGTTCATTAAGTTTCTTTGAGTGAGCTCGTGTGGCACCCAAATATCGAGCTTTTTTGTATAACCAGCTTTCTTCAAATGGGTCAAAACTGTTTTGTGGTCAATTCCCAGTTCTTCAGCAACATCGTAACTACTAATATGCCGATCTTGCTCCACTCTTTCAAAAATGGCGTCCATTTTATTCGTAACAGGGCGACCAGAGCGAGGTGCATCTTTAACATCAAAATTTCCGGACTGAAAACGTTTGAACCAAATTTGTGCTACTCTTACTGACACTGCATCAGGTCCATAAACATTACAAATTTTTTTCACTGCTTGAGTTGCATTTTTGCCTTTTTTATAATAAAATTTTAAAATGTATCGAATTTCTTCATTAGATTCACTCATTTTTACGGAGAGAAAAACAAATGAAAAATAGCGGGAAACAACTTTTTTTTATTTTTTTCTTTTCTTTATAACGGAACCTTTTTAATGTTACCAAAACCAGCCAGACACAAATAGTACAGTCAAAAAATTTTTATAATAAGTTTATACTTACGTTATGCGAAAAGACTTTTTCCCCGACCTAATATTTATTTATTTATTATTTATTTTTATTATAAAATGATCCGGCTTGCGAAGTGGTGGCATGTTCGACACACAAAGGGCTCCTTCGTCAACTTCGGCTCTGTTACACCCACGCATCGTTTCCACGGGGACATGCAGATTAATGGAAAACCATTTATTACAATCTTTACATCGAAACAGATTTCCAACGCCCACTTTCCGTCACGTGTGACCCACTTGATACTCCATATCGTTTTTAAACTGATAGATATACTCTTAAATGACAAATAAATACTTAAAGTTACAACTATTGATACCTTAAGTACTTTAGCTGGCTTGAGTATGTCATGCTCACTTAAATGTCTCTGGAATGGCGGCGTCTCATGCGTCGGGTCGTTACGTTCCCTAAAATATGGTTGAGCGAAACGATGGCTGGTTCATGCGTCATACTCGTGAACGGGTGCCGCCAGTGGGGACTGGTCATGTCTACTATGTTCATTCGTAATCATGCTCGTATAACGAAAAAAATAGTTATTTTCTTCTTTTATTTTAAATCTTGTGACTGCAGAACACAGGTTTTTGTAGACTTGTCAAATTGTTTTACTACTAAGTACATTTTTTTGTAACTGTCGGGAGAAAAAAATAACCTTGACGATTTTCTTGCCCGTTCTTTTACGATCAAGCTCCCGCCCGCAGTGAATGGGCGCGCTAGTTTTTAAGTTTTGACCTTCATAAGAGCTCTATTGATTTGAATAAATTATTTTGATTTTGGCTTTGATTTAATGTTATATTATATTGCATGGTATAGCTTCACAGACAAATAAAGATGAAATTAAAGTGACAAATCAATTGATTGATTTAAAAGAGCTTGTAAAAGTTTGTTCTTCATAAAGAACGGTAGCTCGGAACTGGCACTTATGATTCACTTACACTCAAATATTTTTAGATTTTTAGTGAATCTAAGCTTCGTATATATCAGTGTTATCATCCTAATTCGATCCAAATTCGCGCTAGTTTAAGTTTTGACCTTCCTAAGAACTCTTTTGAGCCAAACTTGAATAAATGATTTTGAATTTTGATTGTTTTTTGATACTTATATTTAAATGTTTTCAATTTTTAAAAGTACTTAGTAATAGTTTATACAATAAATGTTTAGAAGTTGAAGATTATCAATATTTAGTTATAACTGATCTGCATCGGTTCTAAATTTTAAATAACTGAAATTCAGCCAAATTTTGGTTAGAGCAATAAGCACCCAAGCCTGGGCCCTAAGCGTAAGTCGTGGACACAACAGGGTCATCTATAAAGATGGTTTATCTATAAAGGACCATTCAAAGTGGAGACAAGGAGCAAGAAAGCGGACTCCGGGTCTGGAAGGTTAAATTTAGGCTACCTTTCACGCTGACGGCAGAATATGCCCATCATTGTAACTATTTAGAACACCATTATATATGAACTATAAACTACCGTGCAACACATTAATAATAACACACAAGAAGATTACAATGGACATTTTTTTAAACTTTTTTTTATGAAATTATTATATTACGTGTGAATTTCGTTCAGAATACACAAAAATAAGAAAGAAAGAAAAAGAATTTATTCTGTGACAACATCAAGAGAAAACAGATACATTATATTTAAGTAACTATTTGAAGAGTGTCACAGAAAAGGTATCCACTCAACATAAAGCCGAGGTGTCACGAAAACGCCTCGACGCTGGTCTTCCGTAGATACCGTTTGTGAGAGCACTGCTATGACAAATTCATTCCTTACATTGTAAAACACAATGCATATATACAGTTACAGTAGCATACAAATAAGACATAAGCTAGCAGGGAACCCGAGTAGTACCTACAAGTAAGAGGACGGCACAACCGATGACGAGCACATACATATTCATAGACATTTCTGTCTGTTCAATAAATATTTCCTATAATTGCAACGGAAAGATCCAACAGTGAGACAGTTTCTAATAGAAGCCGGAATGTTGTTCCAGCATTTAGTGGCAGAATAGCGGAAGCTGCCTCGAAACGCTGTCGTGTAGTGCCTAACATGCATTAAGCGAGAAGCAGACCTTCAGAATAACTTCCATACTTACAACTGTCGCTAGTAAAAATTACAATAGAATCTTAGTGTTTATTTTAATGATGTAGAATTGTCCACTGACTGCACTGGGATATTTTAGTTTTGTATTGAGCAAAATAAGATAATAAATGTTTTTGTTTATTTATTTTATTTATATTTAGGTACACGGACAGATTATCATCATTAAAATTAAGTACGACTAATTAAAAGAAAAGAAAAAATAAGGCTAGACAATAATCCACAATTAGTGTACACAGCATGTCTTATAAATTAACAGTAATAAAAAAATATAATGCTAATATCTAACAATTATATACTAACGGGAAAGTATAACAAACAATATATAATAAACAATAACTACACACGGAAAAAAAAACAATATCAGGAAAAAACTATATTAGGATTGATTGGAATGCCGTATAATCTGAAGATTTTTGCATTTTATTCGCATCAATCTATTTCAGACATATTATATTGATTGACTTAATAACATTCTTTTAAAAAAAAACAAAAATATATACTAAAATATATAGGATAAACTGCTGTTGGTGCACTTTCTTAATGCATAGTCCTCCCCGGTGATTTATTTAAATCTGTACTGTATTAAAATTTCGTCAAAATCGACACACCACTTAAGTCGTGAAAGCGTAAGAACGAAAGGAACTCGCCCGCTTTTCCATTATTAGATCGAGGCTATATATAAAATTTACAACCCACTTGTTTACTGTAGATATCTCATAACTTATTCATTTTTATATTAAGTACGTCTGTCGTAAAGAGAATTACGAGAGTACGCCTCGAATTCACGCTATAAGCTGTTGAAAATATGAATAGGCGTAACGTAACGTAGGTCGGAGGTGTGTCAAGATGATACACAAACATAGAATACCTTGTTAGCGATTATTATACTTAATTGGGGTAATTCTATTTATAAAATCATCGGAGCCACTTGACACGAAATTTGTGCGCGTAAATTTTCACGTAAAACGTAAATATTTACGTCTATTGTTGGAAGTTAACATTTTTTGCAAAGTAATCTTTATTTTTATGTATTGTCGAGACTTTTACGTCTTTTTGTGTACTGACAGTCACAGGTACAGTTCAACACTGATTGTTAAAATGTTATTTTGAATTTACATGTTACACATATCAGTTTGTATAAATATATTGAGACATTTTTTTACAAACCACATGGTGACGCTGAGGCATGATGGGAAGTGGTCTGCAGTCTATAATAATAATAAGTAAATATCCTCTTACAATCACACCAATTATTTAGCTCCGAGATAAGTATCATTAAGAAAGAAGGAAGTGTTTTGGGTAAGAATTGCCGAAACTTTAAAAAACAATTTTCAGGGCCCCAAGCACTTGATGAGCATAGGGCTGATAAATCTTGGGAAACCTCGTCAGAAAGCTCATACACAAACTTAAGCCCTAATCAAGCGTAGGTGGAGACAATTGCTCGCTACTCAATTGTAGTACCGACTTTGCTTCATCCTCATACATCGTTCTTATCATAATAATATAACCTTTGACATTCTCCTGTACTGACCATCTACTAGTTAGTTTATATTAAATACTGTTATTAGGAAAGGATATTAATAACACTTTAAAACTGTTTTCAACTGTTTCCTTGTGAGTTGAATTCACGCCCACACCAGTTTATTTGATATTAATAAGTATACTTGAACAAATATTGAAGTGTTCGTAAATAAGTAGACATCTTGTATATACATAATATATTAGGTAGGGTAGCTAGGAAAACTTGAATGCTGGTTGCAGGTAATTAGGCCAAGGTTGTAAAGTAGCTATTATCTAATTTGTAGCGAAGGCCGAAGGTTTCGAAGGACGCGCCGCCGCGTACGCGAGCGATTGAAATCCGCCACTTGAACGAATTGGGACGCCGTTGTCATGGACGCCAATTATTAAAATAATAATATTTTGTATTGGTGCATCACACAGTTTACAATATAAACTAAAAACAATACACAAATATTGATATGATGCACAAAATTTACCCTTGTCAGCATTTCTTGCGCTGGTTTTCAGCTGGGCCATTTTGGGTGCGTTCTTAGGGTTCATACAGACGAACTGCAAGTCGGAACGGCAGAGGCGACGGCAGCCGTCAATGCGTCGACGGCAGCAGTCAATGCGTCGACGGCTGCTGTTGGCAGGCGAAAACGTTTGCAGTTGGAGTGCCGCGTACTAGCAGTCGTGGTCGGTACGAAAAACGCCACAACTGCAAACGTCGCCACCTGTCGGCGGCAGTCGTCGACGCATTGACTGCTGCCGTCGACGCATTGACGGCTGCCGCCGACGCGTCGACGGCAGCCGTCGACAGGTGGCGACGGCTGCCGTCGCCTCTGCCGTTCCGACTTGCAGTTCGTCTGTATGAACCCTTAGACACGAGATTTGTTTACAAAATGTTGCTAAAACTATACTTATAAGGAGCAAAAATAAAATTTGAATTTGGCATTGTCAAAATGGCCAACAACATTATACAGATACATACATACATACATAATACCACGCCTGTTTCTCCGAAGGGGTAGGCAGAGGCACATTGCCGCTTACCGGGTACTGTTATGTTCGCCGGAGCCTTGTCCATTGATAGGCAGGTGCACCACTTGCAGGTGAGGTTGGCGTGGGCTCCTTAGATCTTGGTAGGAACCCTTTACACACTAGGAACCCTAAACACCCCTATATTCGTAATGAATGGGTGCTCTGCGACTGATTGTTGTGGAGTTGATTATATTTAAATTTAAAACTTGAGATACTGCATTCCTCAAAGGTGTACCATCGTTCCAACATTTCGGGGCAGCATAACGAAAGCTACCTTAAATTTCCGGCGATTTGTGTTGTGGGCAAATTAGTCGCGTCGCTTCGCTGACAATTCTTTGAGAGATAACTATTCATGTTTTGACTATGAACTATCCTAAATAATAGTGTAGGCAGTTTGTAGAATGCTTCCAATACCGCTCAGCGTGTAATGGAAAGAGTTATTTATATTTAAAGTGCCCCTAAATTATAGAATCAGGAATGACAAAATCAGAATATGAGCTGGAGTTCCAGACATAGCAAGACGGATTTGCAAGCTGGTTGTGGGCTTCTTACGAAGAAACGAGGATTGATAGGATAAGGTTCTCCAACGGCCTCTCATCCGATAGTCTAGTGATCTGATAAAAAAATATGACAAGACTGTATTTTGTATGTCTGTAAAGGCTAAGTGTGGGATGCTGTATTTATTTTTCCATCTTTAATATGTACCACATTTATTGCAAATTAAATTTGATTAATTGATTGATTGATCAAGGCGGCGAGATGCCGGTGGATGCAGGCGGCTCAAGATCGATCAAAGTGTGAATTTACTTACTATGCTATGCCTAGTTTCAGCAGTAAACTTTATATGGTTAAGAGATGATGATGTCTTTATTACATATTAACGATGTAAGATAATCTGGGAGCATGCAGGGAGGCATCATGATGATGATTATGATGATCAAATATGGATGTAAGTATAATTATGCCTGTTTCCAAACAAAATTTACTGTGATGTCAAAATTTCTTTATTATTGACGTTTATGTCTTTACAAAGTGTATTCAATTTAAATAACAACGATTTCAAAACAGAAAAATGTATTTCAAAGACAAACACAGTTCTAGGAAGAACTTGATATGAGCTATTTAAAATGTTTCCATTCTTATTGAACTCGTGCTTCGTAATAAAACTTATATTGAACTTGTTTAAAGCACATTACGTTGGCTACCGAGGCATTTTTTAAAATTCCAACTTGGAAATTGTTATGAAAAGAGTGAAGTCTTGCAAGTGACTTTTAATACCGATTACCCGTTGTTAAAAAGACGACAGATTTAATTGTTTGTTTGAATGGATTAGGCTTAAAAACTACTGTCCTGATTTGAAAAATTCTTTCAGTAATAAACAGCTACATTATAAGTGAGTCACATAGGCTATAGGGTGTTTAGAGATCCTACCAAGACCTTAGAAACCCAAGCTAACCTCACCTCCAAGTGGTTCACCTGTCGATTAACGGACGAGGCTCTGGCAAGCATAACGGTTCCCGGTAAGCGGAAATAGGCTCGCAATCTATTACATAGGACCAACAACATGTGATATGTATGTAATATAGGCTATATTACGGGTATTTTATGGGTACGGATACTCCAATAATGTAAGCTATGTAATTATGTAGGTCACGCGGGCAGGCGATGTCGTGGTCTGACGCTAGTAATATCGTAAAGCTGCACAGTTTGTTTGTTTAGTACAATGCGCAAACCTCAGGAACTACTGATTCGATTAATAAAAATATTTTCGAGTTTGATAATCCATTAATTGAGGAAGGCTATACGCTTTATAACACCACGCTTCAACCAATAGCTGAGAAGCATCGATGAAAGATAGGATCTGAGACCGCGTGGTGCACCTTGGTTTGTGAGAAAAGACCTGAGCCCAATAGTGGACGTTAATGGTCTTATATAATATCGTTCTTTACTAAAATTCCTTCAAATCTTTCTCTAAACTCACCAAATGCTATCCAAATCAGTCTATCAATGTTTTATCCGAAGCGGAATAAATAAACTTACTTTCACATTGAAGTAAAATATTATTGGATACAACATACCTTCTTCTAAACATCTGTTATTAAAAATGTATAAATTTAGTACCTTAAATCCGTATATCAAATGTAAATAAAACAGTAGAAAATACTCTCAACTGTAATAAAACTCATACGCCTGTCAGGAAAATTGACGTTTATCAGTAAATTATATTCTATTTATACATAGTTTATTCACCCTCGGATGTGAACTCTTTGAGGACGCGTCTATATAGATGCAGAAAAGTTTTCTTTACCTAACCTTTGAATGAACTATTGCACTTCAAAAAGAAATCAATATTAGGCCTGACGTACCTACCTACTTGTTTGATCGTTCGAAATTGGCGCCTGTGACGTAAGCAGCGAAGCTGACGTCACAGGGTTAGCCGCATGACAGAGAATCACTATCCTATTCTTTCTAACACCTAATTAATGAATGAGCGCGAGCGAGACACGGAACACAATACGAGGTTGTGAATCAAGAACTTTTTTTTTGACACTGTGTGTGGATCAACTATGTGATACGCATTGATAACAACTTTAATGATAAGGGAACTTTAACGATTATCTGCGACAGAATAAAATTTGTTTTTATTTCAATTTAAATGATTCCGGGAGGTTTTGCATTAAGAACAAAAGTATAAAACAAGTATGAATTATTAATTCTAAGCATTTGTTAATGAAACGTCAGGGCGTCGACTTGATCGCGCTCTATCAAGTGACGTGCGCTACACTAGCGCTGCGGTGGCGATACCCTGCTAACGTCTCAACTCGCGAACACTACGGCAGTAGAACATTATCGCCCGACAAGTCGTGTTATCGGGCCGAAACTTCGGGTTATCCACAAAAATGGACAGTGATATTAAACAATTGCACAAAAGCAAACATTTTCCTATAGACCAACTAGTGTGTGTCGGCAATTATGAGTTGGAAAAGACAATAGGAACAGGAAATTTTGCTGTTGTAAAACTAGCTACACACGTTATAACGAAAACTAAGGTGCGTACCTATTATCATTTTAGTGTTTATCTGTGTTTCTCTGTAGTTTTAAGCACTATTTGTCGATTATCAATCGTATCCGGAAGCTTGGTGTGTACACAGAGTGTATACTTTGACAAACACTACGCTACGAGTTTGGTATTTTCCATTGAACCTTAGATTCGGCGGTCAATTTCTGAAAGATTACTATAAAACTTGTTCTGTCTCACTGATGTATGGGGGCGAAAACGTGTTTGTGAAAAAAAATAACACTTAACCCAACTAGTTTAAAACGCACATTTGTTTACTACAACTTTCTGTACATACGTCTTTTTCGCATTCAGATGGATTGCATGTAGACGAATTTTCTTTTTAATAAATAAAAGTAGTGAAATTTATCGTAAGAAGTTTCGATAGCGCGTTTTCCTCCGCCACACGCAACTTTTGTAGTTTTGGAGTAATGCTGTGACCTCCAAAGAGTGGCGACAATTATTGTCAATTGACAAGTTCATTTGATGTCCTCTTGTTCAATGATGGTGCAGGCACCTTATTGGATACTTTAGCAGAACATTATTTATCTTAATGTGCTATCTACGTTTATTCACGTGCCCACAACATTTAGGTACCTACCTCTGCAAGTGTATTGACTTTTAAACTACCTACTGAACTTCTTTGTGGCAAAACAATGTAAGTTATTTTTTGTTAACAAAATTATTATTTTAACAGTCCTGATAACATTCTCACTTGATCATCCTCATTAGGTGATCAATTTGTTATTGGTTGGCACATTATATGTATTTAGGTTGAGTCATATTTTAAAGTTTTACTTTTTTTAGAACTTATTTTTGTTTTTTTTTTAAGATTCATATTATTAGTCTAAAAGATGGAAAAGTTGAGAACAAAACGTGATTTAATTTAATTATTTTATATAGATCATTCATGAAAAAGACAGTCAAATAAAATAGTAGAGTTAAATTATTTGAAAAATAGTAGAGAAAAATTGCAATTGCATCCTAGCATTACTTCCTCCTAGACAGAGCCTGACACCGTCACATCATATAACAACAAAAGCCTTGGCCTAACACTATCAGTGCTAGCTACAATGGGATAGAGTGGCGTAATGCAGTTCTTTATTCTCCGACTGTCCTCTAACAAACCCTGTTCAGTTCCTTCTGTCATATGTACATAGCTATTTAGTACATACACCAATAAAATTTCTGGTACAAGTGCCAGACATGCTATTGAAATACACTGAACTAGGTGTACTGGTCAGTGACGGTGGCCGTAACTGTCATTACTCAAAATAACAAAATTTCACCCACAATCTACCGACTTTCTTTCTTTCAATGGGTTTGTTATAAAACCTGCTAGTACATAATAAAATCAAATTATTCATACAAATAATTGAATAAAGAAGCTCATTCCTTAGAAAAGTCAGTACGGCATTTTGATATTTAATTGTTGTTTACATAAAAATTTATTGATTTTATATGTAATTGAAATAAAAATTTACAAATAATTACGTCTGCTCATCCCTTCTTCTAAAATAGTATTGGTAACATGGTCAAAGCACACAAACACTGATTATTATAGATCTAAGTTTGATCAGTTTAAAATGATATGTAATATAATACTAAATAAAACATAATTCATTCGTTTTATAAGTTTTTTTTAAATTAAATACTGAAAAGTCAAAAATTAGCATTTGCATATGGTAATTTTGACAAATGTTTATCCTCAATATAGAAGCATGGAGATATATTAGGTCGGGGAAAAAGTCTTTTTGCATAACGTAGGTATAAACTTATTATAAAAATTTTTTGACTGTACTATTTGTGTCTGGCTGGTTTTGGTAACATTAAAAAGGTTCCATTATAAAGAAAAGAAAAAAATAAAAAAAACTTGTTTCCCGCTATTTTTCATTTGTTTTTCTCTCCGTAAAAATGAGTGAATCTAATGAAGAAATTCGATACATTTTAAAATTTTATTATAAAAAAGGCAAAAATGCAACTCAAGCAGTGAAAAAAATTTGTGATGTTTATGGACCTGATGCAGTGTCAGTAAGAGTAGCACAAATTTGGTTCAAACGTTTTCAGTCCGGAAATTTTGATGTTAAAGATGCACCTCGCTCTGGTCGCCCTGTTACGAATAAAATGGACGCCATTTTTGAAAGAGTGGAGCAAGATCGGCATATTAGTAGTTACGATGTAGCTGAAGAACTGGGAATTGACCACAAAACAGTTTTGACCCATTTGAAGAAAGCTGGTTATACAAAAAAGCTTGATATTTGGGTGCCACACGAGCTCACTCAAAGAAACTTAATGAACCGTGTACTCATTTGCGATTCATTATTGAGACGTAATGAAACCGAGCCGTTTTTGAAGAGATTGATAACTGGCGATGAAAAGTGGATCACGTACGACAAGAACGTGCGAAAAAGGTCGTGGTCGAAAGTTGGCCAGGCTTCACAGACTGTGGCCAAACCTGGCCTAACACGAAATAAGGTGATGCTGTGTGTATGGTGGGATTGGAAGGGCATTGTTTATTATGAGCTTTACTGCCAGCAACTGATGAGATTAAAGGAAGCAGTCGAGAGAAAACGGCCGGAATTGATCAACAGGAAGGGTGTGGTCTTTCATCACGATAACGCTAGACCACACACATCTTTAGCCACTCAGCAAAAATTAAGAGAGTTCGACTGGGAGGTCCTAGTGCATCCACCATATAGCCCTGACCTTGCGCCTTCAGATTTTCACCTGTTTCGGTCTCTGCAGAATTCTTTAGGTTCTGTAAGGTTGACCTGAAGAGAGGACTGCCAAAACTATTTGTCCCGTTTTTTTGATCAGAAGTCCCAAAGTTTCTACAGTAACGGGATAATGTCTCTGCCCACAAAATGGCAGAAAGTTATTCAACAAAACGGTACATATATATTGTAAATAAATGTAAATAAACTTTGAAAAAAATGTCTTGACTTTTCATACAAAAATACGAAAAGACTTTTTCCCCAACCTATTATATATATATATAAAGATACCACACATGTATTCGCATTATTTTCACAGCAACATAATAATATTATCCTATAATTCTTCATCATTGTGTTGTTCATAAATACCAGTTTTCTTGATGGCTCATTTCTTTGTTGACATACTTATATTATTCATCATCATCACCATCAACCTGTCCTAACCAATGTGGTAGGGATTCAGATCAAGGTAGTGTCAGAATTTCCAAATAAAGTAATAACTGGCACCGACATGTAAGCGTTCTGTATTAAATACTAAACGGTCACCCATCCAAGGACAGACCTCGGTGAATACTGCTTTACTTTGGTGATCGCTTCCATCTACTACCGCTTAGCTACCCGCGCTACATTGCTAAATGTGATTGTTTCCAACATTTACGAGAAACTTTATCACAACGAAACAAAACGAAATTAAAAACCCTCAATTACACTTGGGTATAATATAATGCTCAACTTTGCTCTCCGAGTTACCAATATAAGTAGGTATGATACCTTGGTCAGTAAATACATACATACATTTACGCCAATTATATCGTTCGTCCCACGTAAAAGGTTATCGGAACTGTTATGTTCGCCAGAGCCTCGTCCGTTGATCGGCAGTGCACCACTTGCAGGTAAGGTTGGCTTGGGCTCTCAGATCATGGTAGGTTCTCTAAATGTAGTGCCAAAATTATCGTTAAAAGACAAATTTCCCAAGTAATTTGCTTAAATTTTATTAACATTATGTTTTTGTTGTAAAGCATAGAAAATATAGTAATAGGTAAAAAGGGTTATACGGTTGCGGCACCTCCACAGAATTCTACCATCCATCTTTCGTAGAAGGCGACTAACGGCCGGTTTCAATAACCTATCTATCTCTTACTGACTGTTAAAATGTCTATCTCCAGTAACTATCGATGCGTTTTTCTGTTTCAATAATCAAAGATAGATAGAAATTTCTATCTCCATCTTGATCTACCGAGCGGAGGGTCTAACTTTAACCGTCAGTTAGCAACTCTATATAAAAAACATCTTGATCTTTGCTACCCGTCTCACCATTTGATAGGATTCACCAACTAAAAAGCTTTGTGTTCTAAAACTAAAGTTATCTACAATTATATACCTTTTCTGTGACACTCTTCAAATTGTTACTTAAATATAATGTATCTGTTTTATTTTGATGTTGTCACAGAATAAATTCTTTTTCTTTCTTTCTTTCTTTCTTTCTATATAGACCCCTATTGAATAAGTAGGAGCAAGGTTTCTACCCACCCCAAATGAAATACAATTATGGGCGTCAGATTATGTATGTATGTAAAGAAGATGCTGATAGCCCGTTTGACCTTAGGCGGGGCCATCATCTCGAGCGTTTGCCCAGTCTGATCCACTTTCTCATACGCCCGTACAGTCAACGACAAATTGTTGGCAGCACACAGCGCCATATATCGCATGCTTAAAGGAACATCGACCCATTTATAGATAGGTCAGGTTTGAGTTACGTACTTAAACAGTCTTTCTATTTCTTACTGAGATCGAATCAATGTTAATTAAACGTTCAAAACACAAGCAGAATTACTAATTAATAAATCAGTATCAATTTAATGCGCTTACAAGTAGGACAAGTATTGTTTAGAAGATTTTCTTTTGTGATGTCCCAATAATCGTATTTTTTGAGTTAAGTCACTATTCCATTAAGCATGCCCCAATGTTCTTCACGATAGATGGATTGGATGTTACCACGCACTAAGGTATTGTTCAGACCGAACGCATTGTCGGCCGCTCACTGTGAGCTTAATTGAATACTTACTTTACTAAAAATTATTTTAATTTTGATTTATTCTGATTTATTAAATAATGTAATAACATTGATGAAATCTTAGTAAAAAAGAAAATACTGTGGATGTAGGAAATTCGACTCTGTCTTATCTTCTAATGGGTCTATGTTTCATTAAGCTTGCGATATATTTGAATTCTCAAACCGAATTCACAATACGATATAATAGAATTCACGCGAGTGACAAAGTTCAGAATGCTCACCGTCGGATGCCTATATTTCATCACCAAGAAGACCCAACATTGTTATTAAAATAAAAAGAATATTACAAGCTGATGCCCACGACGTCACCAGCGCTGGGGGCCTACCGCCGAGTTCGATGGCAATCGATTATAAAGCAAAATGGATTTCGAATTGATTCTGTCGTACCGCCGAACTCATGGAAATCGAAACAAAATGGCGTTCTCCATTTACCTATTGGTCTGTCACGGACTGAAGGTCATGAATGAGAGGTGGCTGTCGGCAGATTCCCCGGTACGGATTAATGAACGCAAAACAAAGTTTGATCTAGATGGATTACCGGTAATCCATCGAATTCGGCGGTAGGCCCCCAGGATTAGTAAACACTATATCTTTATGAATTATAGCCTGATTTTATTTCGATGTCTGATAGCTTATATAGTTATTAATTTATATAGATATTATAAAGTATACTAAAGTTTCATCACATTAATTCATTCATTAGTTTAAGCGTAAAAAGTAACAGATATCCGTACATACAAACTTTCGCGTATATCATATAAGTATCATGATAATTTGAACACATTTTTTAACGCTCTTTATAGAATCACATATTCACCGATATGAAAGGAATTATATAAAAAAAAATACAATCAAGCATTTTGTGCTAATATCATCCCTAAATATAGCACAATTTCAGCTAAAAGTAAATGTTTTTTTGCTCATTTCGAATATGTATTTAGCTGGAAAATGGAAGGATATGGATTAGATCTCTGCCTCCCACGGGACTAAGACGTGATCATGAATGTGTTAACAGCATCCGGCTGAAATATAGCCAGTCTTAATTTTCGCTTTTTTCTATTATTAGAAGTTGTCGTAATTACAATTAGGGCACTTATTTTCTATAGTTCATGACAATTTTTTTTTCAATTTTGTTCATGTTTTCAGACATACATAAATTTGACGCTCAAACTTCCGATATGGCACATAATGCGTGCGCACACGTGCTCTCCACTCCTGAGGTCGTGAATTCGATTCCCATTTAGACAAATATTTATTAACAAGGACATTAATAATTACTCAGGTCTTTTGGTTGCCTATGTATTTACAAAAAACTGTTGCCCTCTGGGTTGTGGTTTAGTCAAACCAGTTGGTTAAACCAGTGAGCAGACCCTGGGTTCTATGCTCAAGTTTAAGGATAATGCCAGGATATGATGATGTATGTTTAAAAAAAAACGTATCCCTGGTATTTTATGTGTGGGCGTGAAACGGAAGGCAGGCCGTGTTATTTTTATATATATATTTTTATACATACTTATTTTTATTGAAATGAAATTTATTTAGACATAAATACATATAAACAGAGAACAGAATACAGTAAACAATTTTACACATAAGTTTACATAACTATAGTACGCCTAAAAAAGACTCCACTCAGCATGTGCTGCAATGGAGGACCACAACAGCGCTGGTCTTCCGTGGAGACCTTTTAACTTTCGTGTGCAACAGCCACACAAAAGGCAGAAACTTAACAATAAAACAAAATATAATTAAATGAAAAGTTAAAGTAGTAAAAGTAGTTAGTTACAGCAGAATTACACTTACTTATGTATATTATATGAAATTTTCTAATTCGGTAAAGGTAGGTACTTAAGATTAAATAACATAGAACAAACACAGTTTGATTTGAGTTTGAAAGATTTTATATATTTATTGTAGATAATAAAGAGATCGACAGCATTAAGTAATACGTAAATTATAGACTCCAGCGAATTACAGACTGGCCAAGGATCACTTTGACGAATCAAATAAAAAAAACGGCTGAATATGATTTCTATAAATTTTTCTGTAAAAATTTTCGTTAATTTCTTGAAAGTTAAATTCTCACAATACGTAACACTGATGTGATTCACACAGGAATGTAACTCGCTCGTACATTTCACACATAATAGATTGTTCCGCTCAACTTGTCATTATCAGTTCACGCATCTGCTGTTCAATATTAATATATTTGATTCTCTTAGTGTACAATACAATATATGGTCGATTATTACATAACAAACATGCGTCATCTTAAATTTAAATTCAAATCAAATCAAAAATCCTTTGATTCTTAAACTTTTCCATTTTATTTAAAAACGTTTAAATATTAAAACAATCGAAATATGACTACAATGAAATCACGAAGCTCTGATTCACTTACAAGTGAATTTAAGTGCCAGGTCCGAGCCACCGCTCTGTGAAAAGAACTGGCAAGAAATTCAGTGGCTATGACTCTTTAAAATTATCAATTAATTGTGCTGGACATCTCACACAGCGCCATCTAACCCCAAACTCCAACATCCAAATAGCCATAACGAACAATGGTCTCTATTGTCAAGAGTGTTAAGGTGTATTCCGATATAAATATAAATTTTGGAAGCTACTAACTAATTGACGTTGACTATAGGTACTAAAGATTTTTTTACCATTACATACTATTAACACATGAGATAAACCCAGCTCCAAATAAATATTCATTTTCATGCACACAAATATTTGTCTTGTGTGAGAATCGAAGCCACTTCAGAATTTGAGTGCACCTCCAAGCCATATCGGTAGTCAAAAGCTCCTAATAAAAGCTTATTAAAAAGCGCTAGTTAACAATCGTTTTCAATTACCAAGTCGGCGGCGCGGCGCCACGAATACGACCCCGTTATTGAATACTTAATAAACAAATGCCCGATATGGATGTAAATAACTATCGTTCTCGTAATTGCTGCAAAAACTTTGAAAAGCTATTAATGAAATTTACAAATCTGGCCTTGTCCTTAGAAAAGTTCAAACAATGTGTGGACACCGCTGATCGGAAAAGTTTAAGAGTTTACAAAAAGCAAAAAACTTTTGCTCAAAATACAAATTCTTTTGGTAACGAACATGTCTATTTTAATAAAAAGTTTGTTTGGTTGAACAAGGAAAATTCCTTCGATTTGAAAAAGTATTTCGTATTGAATTGTCCATCAATAGAGGAAAGCTTTTTAACATCACGCTACAACAAACAGTAGCCATACAATAACGGGTGTCGGTTCTCCATCGCAGCCCCGAAATTTATAAAACATTTTTCATTATTAATATCCTGTACACGGGCTGTAATTATTTCTCTCTGTCAGAAATATTGTTTAGGGAATTATAGGTTTAATTGACGATCGATATGGCGTGGAGGTCTACCTGCACTTCACTCCAGAGGTCGTGGGTTCGATTCCCACACAGGACAAATCTTTGTGTGCATGAACTTGAATATTTGTTCTGGTCTGGGTGTTTTCCTATATACATTAAGTATGTATTTACAAAAAAAAAGTATTTAAGTATAAGTTTAACCGTTGTTTAGTATCCATAACACAAGTTCTTAATGATACTTATCTTGGAACTAAATAGATGGTGTAATTGTCAGAAAATATTTATTTATTATTTATTTATTTAATTAAACGTCAATTAATTCAATAATGTAATCTGTTTTGTCCCGTGAATTTAATTTTCTTGGTAGTACCCTTGTAATGCATATATGCCTAGAGGCAATACATATCCTACGATTGTTAAATTTTATTTTTCATTTCCTTAAGCGCTTGTAGCTCTGTGGTGCTCGGTGGTCGGAAACATTCACCGAAGTACAGCTGAGTTTACAGAGGTCAGTCCATGGATGGGTGACCGTTTGTGTGGCATTTGATATCGAGCGCTTCCGTGCTTCGGAAGGCACGTTAAGCCGTTGGTCCCGGTTATCACTAAATGTGGTAGTCGTTAAGCCATGTTAGAGGCCTAATGGGCGGCTTGATAAATTCTAACAGCAGGACGCCATACACCTGCCTCCGCCAATCCGCACTGGGTCAGCGTGGTGGAGTATGACCCAATACCCTCACACCTTGGCATGTGAGAGGATGCTCATGCTCATTAGTGGGACGTTTATGAGCTGATATGATGATTCACAAGCGTTAATTTAAAGGAAAATCCTGCAAATGAAAGTAAGATTAATGCAGTAAAGATGAGATGTGATAGAATTGAAAATGAAGCGATAAGGGCCGATGCTAGTGGTAAAGAAGATAGTGACAGAAAATTAGAAAGGTATGCTTTGACGGTTTGGCCACGTTGAGAGGATGAATGAATGTAGACTAACGAAAGTGATTTATAATGAACGAGTGAATGAAGGAAGACCACGAAAGATCTTTCATGATCTAGAAGGTCTTGGAGAAAGGGCTGGTCAAAAGTAAACTAAACCGACGGGCGTGTTTGAGAAGGTTAATTAATGATTGTGGATGAAGCGGAGAGTGTACGCCAATATCGTAGCAAGTGGAATTATGTGATCTCTGCCTACAGGAAGAGGCTTGTCATTATGTATGTATGTATGTAAATATATTCTATGAACCGTTTACACAGCCCCGACCACGAAACGGTAAAAAAATATTTGCTGTTTTTTCAACATACTCCTGTTGGTCCTAGCGTGATGTTTTACATATCTTAATGAAAGCCTTTCTTGTAATGTATGCATGTACTATCTATTTGAATGGTACATACATACATTCACGCCTGTTTACTCAAAGGGGTAGGCAGAGATATATTATACGCCCACACTTTGCCAATTATATTTTTGGTCCCACGTAATAGGTGAAATTTAAGACCAGCCTGGGGGCCTACCGCCGAATTCGATGAATTACCGGTAATCCATCTAGATCAAACTTTGTTTGCGTTCATTAATCCGTACCAGGGAATCTGCCGACAGCCACCACTCATTCATGACCTTCAGTCCGTGACAGACCAATAGGTAAATGGAGAACGCCATTTTGTTTCGATTTCCATGAGTTCGGCGGTACGACAGTATCAATTCGAAATCCATTTTGCCTTATAATCGATTGCCATCGAACTTGGCGGTAGGCCCCCTGTATAAAGGACATTAAATGACTAAAACAAATTTTGTTTGTCCACGTGACACATAACTCGAACATGTTTCCTTGTTATTTTTATATACCTACAATATTCAAGACCAACTATAATATTACCAAATCTACTTTAAGATAAATTTAAATAAATCATGCAGCGTTATGCGCCATTAAAATAGTTCAAAAATAATAAAATTTAACTTATTATTATCAGATCAGCTATGTTTCTGACCTGAACATCATTTTAACCAATACAACATAACGAACCGCGACCACGGACCGCGAACCGGCAAACGTAGTAGAGGACGTCCTCCCACGCGAGGGGAGGCCTATGTTCAGCAGTGGACGTCAGATGGCTGAGATGATAACATCACAAATTTATAAAGACTTTATACTAAAAAATGTAACGTATTATATAATTATTATTATATTAAATATAACTATTAAAGTCTGTACTTTCATGTCCCAAAAAAAAAATGCAGAAAAGTTCATAAAAATTGAACACGAGCAACTTTGAACAACAGCTGAACAAGAAAATTTAAAACAAACTTGTTTATTAAAGAATGCACATTTTCATTCATATTTACTTAACAAAACTAAATTTCTAAAACACAGAGTATTATTTATTACATACCAACATACAAATCGACGACACACATTCTGAACATTAAAATTTTGTTTAACCTATGATATTTATATAACAATTTAATTAATCGATAAAGATTCCCTTTGAGACGAAAAACGTTTTAATTTTATCTTTCTTGTCATGCGTGACTCAAAACAAGATTTCTTCGAATCCTCACAATTGCTCGCTCTTAACATTATCGTTGTTTATCCTATATTCATAATTTTCTTAGTTATATTATAATTCCACTTCATATACAAGATGACCAAATGTAACAAAAGTCAAACCAACTACTTGTAGACTGAATTGGACAATTTATAGGAAAAGTACAGCTTTAATTATGTACAGTACACGTGAATAAAAAAAGTCAAACAGAATGACCAGGACAAATGATTTTTCGTAGAAAAGAGTTACTAACAGCGTTACAGATGCTTTTCTATTATATCCGCACCACTTCTCAATTAAATACTATTTCAAACAAAACCATTAGGTATGTTAGTCAAAAATATGTTAGTTTGAAAATATTTTAAAACGAAATTCCATCATAAAGGACCAACTTTCATTTATTAAGCATAACTTCAAAAAACATTATAGATTTATAGGACAAATTTCCATGTTTTTAAAAAATGCCTTCGCTTAATGTCACCGCATTCATTAATTACGTGAGGTGTTTTTTTAAAATTTTGGACTCCCCCCTCACGTGAGATTTACCCAATAATTTTTTTAACTTCTATGTACTCCATGATGATGACCGGTATGGATATTGTAATACAAAATTTTACTGTGGTATAAAATGTATATTCTCTAAATTAAAAAGTTGACGTGAGATTTTTATTGACCCCCCCCCCTTGGTGAGATGTCGCCGGACCCCCCTCCCCTATTTTAGACTCACGTAATTAATGGACGTCCCCTAAGCCATGGTGAAAACTGTTCTCAAAAAATATTTAGCTTAAAATGTTGTCGTCAAAATGTGCAAAATACGATGTTTAAAGGACATCTATCTCAAATACTACGCTACCTGGAATAAATTAAAATATAGTAAATGGTCTTTAATCGAGACCGTTAGCTTTAAAAGCAAAAAACTTATGTTAATTTTATCTTCGTTTTAGTTTTTCGGCTCTCCTGAAAAGTCAAGCCCTTTGACAATATAACCATCGATATATGAAAGTATGCTTTGATATTAAAATTATTTCAGATCATTTATTTAATAAGAAAACATAATTTATGGTTGTGGCTGTTTACTTTGGCTGCAGGGAGTTCCAAAGTTTTCCTCGAGCTGCCGAACGGCGCGGCCAAAGCAATACAAATATTTATTTCATTTGAAAGTTTACATATATGGAGTTTTACCTCACAGTAGATATTAGTTGTGTATTTTTACCTTACCTTCTGGAGACTTCGACGGCCGATTTATCGAGGTCGGTACATCCCGTTCCAAGCTCCGAAGGTCGTGCGTTCGATTCCTACTCAACAATTTTGTTTCAGACACTGGGATGTTTGTATGGTCTTGGGTGTATTTCTACTATATTTAAAGTATATATTTACAATTTTTTTTTTAAATATAATTGTACGTTTTTTTGTACACATGTATGCACGAATGTACATACGCTTTGCTTAGATGGAGACTAGATGGCACTAAGTGAATTTTCAGAAAATATTATAATTTTGTAGATGCTAAATGTTCATATAGTTTCAAGCCGTTTATTAGGTCTCTAACGTGACATCACGACTATCACATTTAGTGATAAGTGCGACCAACGCCACTACTATTAAATACCACAAACGATCACCCATCCAAGGACTGACGCTTAACATCGATTATCTTTTCCGAAGTCTCGCGAAGCTATGAGCGTTGAAAAATAATTAATTCCAAACAAAAAAATACTTAATTAAAAATACATTTTTCGTAGGCGTATCCATTAGTAAGAACCCTTATTTCGTAACCTGAATTAAACTGCCTGTACAGCGAATCCTATTGCAAAATTCTAATTAATTGTTGTTGTGACCGTTTTTAAAGAAATAACATTTATAAATAACAAAATAATAGTTGTTTGTGACTCTGCCTATTCCCGGTAAGTGTAGGAGTGATTTCTAATGTCCTTAACGGAAGCGTGGAACGCCAAACCATCAGACTGAATGAGTAAATATTAACGAACAATATCCTTGGACATTTCCCACTGATTTAGTAGTGCCGAAATAAACAGACCTATAGTAGGAGATCTGCTCTGTCGGTTATAGAAACGGATAAACTTCTCGCAAAATATTTTATTTTTGCAAACGCAAACTATGTTGTTACAGTGGCACCTTCTAATTCTACCATCCCATGCATGTCCGAGGATGTCGTAGAAGACAACTAAGGGATGATGAAACTATGATGATGATGGGTTGTTACGAAGCGTCGACTCCGGTTCCGTTAAGTCGGAACTTCCGATTATTATTACACCATCGGTTCCGACACTTTTAAACCTAAGGTCTTAATCGGAGGTTGAAGCATAACATAGCGGCGGCGGTTTGTGTCGACGGTTATGAACAGGTACATAAATGTCGCGCGGGGAATCCCCCCGACTAAATTTGAAGAAATTTAACTAATATTAGGTCGTTAGACCATAAGTGAATTTGTGTGTCGTTTTTAGTGGGACAGCCACCGCTGCCCCTACCAATCAAATAAGGTGGTGTCTTTTTAGTCTTTTCACCACCGTAGACGGGTCCAGCAGGTCAGCTATAAGAGGATTTTGGTGTAAGGATAACCGCTCCATATATTGTTACCGACTGTCGGTATGTTGAGATATTCATGAATTTCATCGCTTCTTGTGAACCAAGGAGCGTAGACTATTGCCCTCAGGATCGAATTCTGCACTCGTTGCAGGCAGAGTATATTACTTTTACTTGCAACACCCCATAGTTGAATTCCGTAGGTCCAAACTGGTTTTAGCACCGAGTTATATATAAGAAGCTTGTTGTCTATCGACAGAAAAGAGTTCCTTCCCATCTCTCTTTAAATAAAAATTCTCTCTCATGTCACCTCTTCTGACCCTGCTTCCGACTCCGCCTTCGGTTCAGATAAAACGACCTCCGTTACAACCCTGATCTAGAGATCTATTTGCTAAAAGTAAACACTGGTACAAAAAAAAAAAAAAAATTTAGACATAAATACACATAAACAAAAAACAGTATTCAAATCAGTAAACAATTTTTACACATAAGTTTACATATAGTATGCCTAAAAAGGACTCCACTCAGCATGTGCTGCAGTGGAGGACCACAACAGCGCTGGTCTTCCGTGGAGACTGTAACTGTCTTCAAAAGTTGTGGCACGCCACCCCAAATGGGATGTCTTGTGTTTGTACTATGGGCACTAAACAACGTTTGAACATACATATTAGTAGATACTTTTCCTTTTTGTAGATCCACATCAGAATTATTAATGCATTTAAATTAGTCTCTACGAAACGTACAATTATAATAATAATAAATAAATAAATATTCTCTTACAATCACACCAATTATTTAGTTCCAAGATAAGTATCATTAATTCATTAAGAACTTGTATTATGGATACTAAATAACGGATAAACATACATAAATACTTTTTTTTTTGTAAATAATAGGTTGGGGAAAAAGTCTTTTCGTATTTTTGTATGAAAAGTCAAGACATTTTTTTCAAAGTTTATTTACATTTATTTACATTATATACGTACCGTTTTGTTGAATAACTTTCTGCCATTTTGTGGGCAGAGACATTATCCCGTTACTGTAGAAACTTTGGGACTTCTGATCAAAAAAACGGGACAAATAGTTTTGGCAGTCCTCTCTTGAGGTCAACCTTACAGAACCTAAAGAATTCTGCAGAGACCGAAACATTTGAAAATCTGAAGGCGCAAGGTCAGGGCTATATGGTGGATGCACTAGGACCTCCCAGTCGAACTCTCTTAATTTTTGCTGAGTGGCTAAAGATGTGTGTGGTCTAGCGTTATCGTGATGAAAGACCACACCCTTCCTGTTGATCAATTCCGGCCGTTTTCTCTCGACTGCTTCCTTTAATCTCATCAGTTGCTGGCAGTAAAGATCAGAATCGATGGTTTTGCCGGGCGGTAAAAGCTCATAATAAACAATGCCCTTCCAATCCCACCATACACACAGCATCACCTTATTTCGTGTTAGGCCAGGTTTGGCCACAGTCTGTGAAGCCTGGCCAACTTTCGACCACGACCTTTTTCGCACGTTCTTGTCGTACGTGATCCACTTTTCATCGCCAGTTATCAATCTCTTCAAAAACGGCTCGGTTTCATTACGTCTCAATAATGAATCGCAAATGAGTACACGGTTCATTAAGTTTCTTTGAGTGAGCTCGTGTGGCACCCAAATATTGAGCTTTTTTGTGTAACCAGCTTTCTTCAAATGGGTCAAAACTGTTTTGTGGTCAATTCCCAGTTCTTCAGCTACATCGTAACTACTAATATGCCGATCTTGCTCCACTCTTTCAAAAATGGCGTCCATTTTATTCGTAACAGGGCGACCAGAGCGAGGTGCATCTTTAACATCAAAATTGCCGGACTGAAAACGTTTGAACCAAATTTGTGCTACTCTTACTGACACTGCATCAGGTCCATAAACATCACAAATTTTTTTCACTGCTTGAGTTGCATTTTTGCCTTTTTTATAATAAAATTTTAAAATGTATCGAATTTCTTCATTAGATTCACTCATTTTTACGGAGAGAAAAACAAATGAAAAATAGCGGGAAACAACTTTTTTTTATTTTTTTCTTTTCTTTATAATTGAACCTTTTTAATGTTACCAAAACCAGCCAGACACAAATAGTACAGTCAAAAAAATTTTATAATAAGTTTATACCTACGTTATGCGAAAAGACTTTTTCCCCGACCTAATATATACTTAAGATACATAGGAGAACACCCAGACCAGAACAAATATTCATGTTCATGCACACAAAGATTTGTCCTGTGTGGGAATCGAACCCACGACCTCTCGAGTGAAGTGCAGGTATACTGACCTCCACGCCATATCAGTCGTCAAATAACAAGTATAAGCTATAACAATGCAACATTGTCATATCTGCGCTGGTTTTCAAGCTACACCTTATGACGCAGTGGCACTTAAACTAGTATTAAGATAGTAAAAAGAGAAAAATAGTTTTAATTGACTATCATAACAAGAAGATTCCAGCATTTTTTGAAACATTTCAATCTTTATATACAGTACAACAAGACGACCGATATGGTGTGGTGGCGAGTATACGTGCATTCCACTCCTGAGGTCGTGGGTTCGATTCCCACACAGGACAAATATTTGTGTGTATAAATATGAATATTTGTTCCGGTCTGGGTGTTTTTCTATGTATATTAATTATGTATTTACAAAAAAAAAGTATTTATGTATGTTTATCCGTTGTTTAGTATCCATAACACAAGTTCTTAATGATACTTATCTTAGAACTAAATAATTGGTGTAAGTGTCAGAAATATTTATTTATTTGTTATTTTTACAAGAGGCAAGTAATGAATTATGAACGAATACTTCGTGTTAATAACCGGTTCAAAACATAACCAGATTAAAACGGTTTTACAGAAAAAATGGTTTGGCGCTAACGCGAAAAAAATACACGTCAAAACATTGTCTCATTTTCTAAAACTGATGTATGTTCAACTTCATCACGGAAAGTAGCATATTACTGTCAGTTCTGATTTTCCCCGTACATTTACAACTTCCGTGAAATAATCTAGTAAAGTCATCACTACTAGTAAACTGAAGAGGACATTGACTTTACATGGATATGACTGTGACTGAATGACAAAAACGCTGTATAATGTTGAATTTACTCGTATATTTATGAAATTACTATTTTAGGAAAAATAATACTCTCAAGTGAGTCCATATAGAAGAAAAGAGTTAATTTCGACTGTGCAAAAATATCAAAGCCTTATTCAAAGTAATTAAGAAAAAGTTAATTTTAACTGTACAATATTAATTACATAAAATGGCTTTACTACGCCCTCGCCATAGAAACGTTTGAAGACTCGTCGAGGGGCCAGCGGTACTCAACATTTATTTTAAACGGGCCACTAACACGTTTTAGTCACCATGTCCCGAGTTGCTAGCTAAAAGAAAATATTTATAAGTAATGTAAGTAATTGGTTTGCGAAGGTCTGAAGGTATGTAGCCGCTTCGGGTAATAACTAAAATTCAGCGCAATCTGGTTAATATCAGTGAGCAGACCCTAGTTTCGTAGCGTAAGTCTAGACTAGCCCGCGGCTCCGCCCGCGTGGATGTCGGTTACCGCTGCAAAATGCCTACCCAGGAAAGACACGGTCAGCAAAATGATTCCCAGGTCAATTCACAGACACCAACACTAACATCGACGACGCAGTCATTATCCGCAGGCTGCATAGATTGTCTTTATGTGGATGTTAAAGTTGTTAATGTGGACAATATTGAAATGTAATTAATACTAAGTTTTCACTCCTACCGGCAGTCCCGGAGTGCAACCCGTTGTTTTGGGATAGATAACTAAAGCGATTATTGTAGAGCTCTAGAGCACTACCGAAATAATGCGATGAGAAATAAAAAAATAAAATGTCTCCAGTCTGTACAAAAGCGAACTCTACTCCTAGTATCTATTAAAACGAAGTGTTCACTTATATTCATTTATTCATTTATTCATAAAACAGGTCACTTGTTGGCTTACAGTGGTACCAAAACGTCAACAAGTTAGATACTACAACAATCAATAAAAATGGAAAAGATTAATGTCAAAAAATATATCGACAAAAGTGGCATGCTCAAAATAGATATGTCAAACTCAAAAGTCAAATATAAAAAATGTCAAAAATGTCAGAATGCAATACTAGAGATGTCAAATTATGTATGTACAATGTCAAGCATGTCAAAATACAATGTCAATAATTACACAAACATTAAATTAACACAACAATTCATTATAAATAAATTCTGAGAAAATGTCAAATAACAATAATATTATGTCAATTACATGCTTTCATTAATGCTTTCATTATAGTTCTTTACTTTCTCAAAGTTGTGATGTTGATAAAGATATTAATAATAAAATAAAGCCAGACTCGTCCTTTAATTGGCAGGTGCACCACTGGCAGGTGAGGTCGGCTTGGGCTCCTAGGACGTTGGCAGGATCCTTTAGCACCCTAGCTGATATAAATATGATATGTAAAGTTACTCCAACGTGATCTGATATAAATGAATTTCACGTCGACGAAGTTTTGGGCGAACTACTAGTATGAAATATTACACCATAGATATAAAATACCACATAATTGAAGTTTTTGTAGGGATGCCTAATTTAGAGCGCTTAATAATAAATCCTATGTTACTAACAAATAATGTGCTTCGGAAGGCACGTTAAGCCGTTGGTACCGGTTATCACAAAAATGTGGTAGTCGTTAAGCCATGTTAGAGGCCTAATGGGTGGCTTGAAAAATTCTAACAGCAGGACGCCATACACCTGCCTCCGCCAATCCGCACTGGGTCAGCGTGGTGGAGTATGACCCAATACCCTCACACCTTGATATGTGTGAGGAGGCCCGTGCTCAGCAGTGGGACGTAAATGGGCTGGGATGATGATGACTAACAAAAAATGTAGCTTTTAATAAGTGAAAGAATTGTTAAATTAGGTTAAGTATTTCCGGAGCCTGTTCAATGCAAACAAATAAATCTTCCTCTTCACAATATTAAGTGGGACAAATGAAATTGACAAAATATTTGCGCCAAGACTTACTTGAGTGAGACTGAGCAAACAATATCGCGCAAGAAGATACTTTATTACGATTTACAGGATATATAAAAAAAACTGTTCAGCCATTTCAATTCAAGATAACTTTTAAATTACAATTGTTTTCCTTATATTTACTCATTGGGTATTATGGACGAGGAAAGCGGCGTTTAGTTGTTACAATTTGCGATTTATAAATACATACTCCTGTTGGTCCTAGCGTGATTTTTTACATATCTTAATTAAAGTTATGTATGTATGTACTATCCATTTAGATGGTACATACATACATTCACGCCTGTTTCTCCGAAGGGGTAGGCAGAGGATATTATACGCCAACACTTCGTCAATTATAAAGTTGGTCCCACGTAATAGGTGGCGAGCCTATTGCCGCTTACCGGGCACTGTTATGTTCGGCAGAGCCTTGTCCGTTAATCGGCAGGTGCACCACTTGCAGGTGAGGTTGGCTTGGGCTCCTTAGGTCTTGGTAGGATCCCTATACACCCGATTAATAAATATTTATTAATTAATAAATTAATGTATTCAAACGTCTTCTCAGCTCATTGCCCTCCCACTACTGAGCACGGGCCTCCTCTCAGGGACCAAGGTGAGAGGAAGGCAGGTACCACGCGGGCCCAGCGCGTATTGGTCGAAGCAGGTGTGTGGCGAAATTTGCAAGCCGCCTTAAAAGGGCCTCAAAAACGGCGTAACAATTACCACGTAGAATAATATAACCGGAACCAAAATCTTAGGGTGCCTCCACATCTGGCGAATGTGCGGCTCACGAGCCGCTAGCGAACTGCCCGCGCGCGTGTATTTTATGATCGTCGCGCCGCGTCTGCGCCACCCGCATTCGCACGAGTTGCGCTAAAAGAGTTACACTAAGCCATTGCAATGACTAAATGCAAGCAGAGCATGCGCATTCGCGAAATATGGACGCACCATCGCAAAAACGGCCACCCATCCAAAATCCACATCTGTGAACACTGCTTTACTTTAGTAATTCTTTCCACCACCTAATACCGCGGACCTTAAACTGTTTCTTACAAACAATCGCATACAAAACACAAAATAGCTCAAAGTCACATGTCAGAAATCTATGAATGTGTAAAAGGCGCAGTTACGTCATTATTCAGAGCATTCGGAATTGACATACAAAATGGAAACACTGTCGTTTTCTACATAAAAGATGTACATAAATCAATAAAATATACCTGAAGGCATGATTTAAACAGGTTTGTCAACATAGCCTTGTTTACATTTTGTATAATTTTGTCATTGTATGAGATTACCAATTTATACAAATATTGTCACTCCATGATTGTCGCCGTGCCGCGTATGCTCGGGCATTGTATAAATAAATATTAAACCTATCGTTCCTGGCCTTTTTATGTAATACTAGGTGTTATATTGATCGCTATGAAGAGTCTGGTCAAGATTACGATTTGAATAAATAATACGAAATAAATCTAACAGTGTAATTCGCTAGCCTCGTTCTGGCTGCAAGACAAGTCAAGTTCGAGGTATTTTTCTGAACCTTGATTTTCTTTGCATACTGTTTTGTTTTGTATCTCTTTTTTCTAATAATGTCTGGCGACAGGGACTGCGCGGCATAAAAGAAATAGTTATATATATGACTTCTTAGTAGATGTTGTTTAAGTGCACACGTTTGAAGTTCTAATTACACGTCAATAATACTCCTAGAGTAAATGGTATTGTTATAAATAAATAAATATTTTCTGACAATTACACCAATTATTTAGTTCCAAGATAAGTATCATTTAGAACTTGTGTTATGGATACTAAACAACGTATAAACATACTTAAATACCGTTTTTTATTGTCAATACATACTTAATATACACATAGGAAAACATCCAGACCATAACAAATATGCATGTTCATGCACACAAAGCTTGGTCCTGTGTGGGAATCGAATCCACAACCTCTGGAGTAAAGTGTAGGTATACTGACCTCCACGCCATATCGGTCGTCAATTGTTATAATATGATTAATGATATATTATTACCCGTTCATAAATAGGTTCAGCGTCTCATGACTGTTGAACAAGTATATTAAATATAAAACTACTATATACAAGAAACATGTCGCCAGACTAATTTTCAAACTACTTATTTCTTTTTGAGAAAACTTTGAAAGGAGGAAGCCCGATCCTGAGGTCGTGGGTTCAATTCCCACACAGGATAAATCTTTGTGAGCACAAACATGAATATTTGTTCTGGTCTGGGTGTTTTTCTATTTATATTAAGTATTTATGTATGTTTATCTGTTCTTTAGTATCCATAACAAAAGTTCTTAATAAAATTTAGATAACTAACAAACTAAATAATTGGTGTAATATCACGCCGATTTCCCAAAAGGGATAAGCAGAGGCCTATTATAAGCCCACATTTCGCCTGTTATATTGTTGGTATCACGTAATAGGTGGCGGGTCTATTGCCGCTTACCGCCAGATCCTCGTTCGTTGTTCGGCAGGTGCACCACTTGCAGGTGATATTGAGGACGCATGCACAGATTCATTTCGCAAAAAGCTGAAAATAGTTGAGTTCTTGCTAAGTTTTCTTTAAACACTGAAGTTAGGAGTCATCAAACTGTGATGCAATTTATATTATATTAGCTTTTGCCCGCGACTTCGTTTGCGTAGAATAGTGACTTCCGGCAGATTTTTGGTTTTATCCACATAGTCCCCGATCTCGCGGGATTTTTGAGAAGTTTGCGCTAAAATCTATTCTATGCTAAAATCTAATTAATATTGCATTGCTAATAATTCTTTTTTGATTTCAAAATGCTCGTCAGGCAATTAGAAACAATATAAAGAGTATATTGCTGTAATAACAATTGACAAACAGAAGCCTTTTAAATAACAAATACTTCCCAATTAGCCTGCCGGTCTCCAGGATGCTGGGGAGAATTTCCAACGAAAACCGGGGCGACTGATGCTTGCAACCTTAGCATGTAGCAACAGCTCAAGCCTTATAAATGCAAAAAATACAGTATATTGCAATTCCCCGTGGCACTGAACCAGTAATTCTTGTTAAAATGTCCCTTATTGTGCTTCCCGGTGTTCTGAACTTGTAGATCGGAAGTTTAAAGACTTGTTGTTTATTTAATTAACCCGACTCTCGTAACAAATACACAGGAAACTCTCGGTCTTCTGTTTTCTTTCTTGAATATTAATTGTATAACGATTACTAACTTGCTGTTTGTGATCGTTGCTAAAGTCATGACAATGGAAACGAAATTAAGAGAAATTAAGCTTTGGGACGAAATTAGGTGGAATTCAGTTAATAACTGGATTAGTTAGCGTTGCAACAGTTAACAGTTTTGTTTAGTTAGTAAATTACATACACATATAAAATCACGCCTATTTCCCCGAAGGGGTAGGCAGAGGCATATTTAGCGCCCACATTTCGCTAATTATAAAGTTGAACCCACGTAATAGGTGGCGAGCCTATTGCCGCTTACCGGGAACTTTTGTGATCGCCAAAGCCTCGTCCGTTGATCGGCAGGTGCACCTCTTGCAAGTGAGGTTGGCTTGGTCTCCGGAGATGTTTATAGGATCCCTATAAATGTAAATTATTTACGTACATATATAGTTTGTAAGAAACAAATCTTTTCAGAATCACATTTTCATTTATAGAATATTAAGAATTTTATATTTTTAAATCTGTAATATCTTTAAACAGGAATATAAGATACAATCCTTACTAATATTATAAATGCGAAAGTAACTCTGTCTGTCTGTCTGTCTGTCTGTCTGTCTGTCTGTCTGTCTGTTACTCTTTCACGTCAAAACTACTGAACGGATTTGAATGAAATTTGGCATACAGATGGTCTAGACCCTGAGAAAGAACATAGGCTACTTTTTATTTCGAAAAGGGGGTTGTAAAGGGTTAAAAAGGGGAGGGAGTGAAAAGTTGTATGGGATTTCTTAATTTTAAAAGATAAAACCATGAAACTTAATATTTAAGCACTTGATAGGAAATAAATAAAAATTTGTTCTAGCGTTTTTGAAATTTCGTCCTGTGAGAGATGAAATAGGGGTTGAAAGTTTGTATGAAGTTCGAAATTTTTGAAAATAAAAATATAACAATTTGTATTTAGGCACTAAATAATAAACAAAAAATCGTTTGTTCTAGCATTTTGAAATTTTTACCAATATGGGGGTGAAATAGGGGTTGAATGTTTTTATGGGTGTTCTTCATTTTTGAAGATAAAACCATAAAACTTGGTACGTAGGTCTCTTAGGATGTGCAGAGATTTTCTACAAACGGAATTCTCGAAATTCGAGCGGAACGGAACGGATTCGGCACGGGAACTACGACGCCAAACTATTCTAGGAACATGATATTTAAAATTTTGGGTGTATCAAGTTTAAAAAATATTTTGGCTTTTGAAGTTAAAGTTCCTTTTAACGAATTCTCTGCATCGCCGCCGCTGATATCTACTATACCTACTAATGATTCTTATTAAATAATAAAAATGCTACTCAAAGATACTATTCCACGCGGACGAAGTCGCGGGTAACAGCTAGTTATTAATATATGTAAAAAAAATCGTAAATAACTTCCATAACGATCCTTATCCTAAGCTAAGCAGATCTTCTCTCAGAGTCTGCTCTCAACGATTTTTCTCGCGATGACATTGATGATAGATAGTGGTTAAGATATTATTAAGACTCCTACGGAATCTAGTCTTATATAGTAAAAGTAGTAAGTTTAAATAATAAATAAATAAACACATCTTACCGTGCAACATAAAATAAATCCACAGTCATAAAACACGTAACGTAGTTTGAATTATCCACCAACGAAAAAGGGTGTTACATGTTCCCTCATAAAATCAAATTTCCCTAGATTAATTCTGATGGAATATCGTTATTATGCGTCACCCAATCAATGAGGCATTAAATAATTAATATACGATAAACGCTGCTAAGCACAGGGGCGGAATTATCGAATTACGAGCGGGTTGGTCGGGATACGCCGTTTGTTGGTTAATTACTAGGTGGTCTAGAATAATCTACGAGGTCATTCCTTGGATGGATGAAAGATTTGGTGGAACTTAATAATTTTACACGCGTAATTATCGCTTGCTCCGTGCCTCGGAAAGCACGTTAAACCGCCGGTCCCGGCTGTCACGAACATCTATTGCAGTAACATAACATATTGCATAACGATAAGGAAGTCAAAAAATTATTCAAGATCGGCTCAATAGAGGTCTTACGAAAGTCAAAACTTATAAATTAGCGCGCCCATTCACTGCGGGCGGGAGCTTGATCGTAAAAGAACGGGCAAGAAATTCGTCAAGGATAGTCCCGCCAGTCAACAAGCAAAACCTGTGCTCTGCAGTCACAAGATTTGAAATAAAAGAAGGGGATAATAGGCAGTGCCTTCTAATATTCTGACAACTGGTTTAACCATAGAATGTTTCCATTTGGTTGCGGAGGTCTTCAGCCAAATCTGGTGAAACTAGTGAGCAGACCCTGGGCCCTATGCTTAAGCCTAGGGCAACCGGGATAATGCTAGGATATGATGATGAAGCTGAATACAATACGTATCTATATCAGAGGCGTGCACCGACATTTGCAGTGTGTAGCTCAGTAACACCAGTCAAATTTATTTTTATTTATTCATTTAATCTTTACCATTACCATACCATTAGGCATTCTCTACCAGTCAACCTTGGGGTTAGCAGTGAATTAAAGGCGGTGCGAGTAAGAGATAATATTTATAGCTATGATATACTTACATGAAATAGTATGCTGATCTACATAAAATACATACACATATATAAACACAAATTCATACATATTTATAAATGGAAGATAAGGGGGGAAATTTCATCGATGATCATTCTTTCAAGAAGTAATTGAAAGTTAAGTTTTTAAAAGCTGTTTTGCTTTTAGCCAATCTGATATTTGAAGGAAGAGAGTTCCAAAGTTGGATGGCCTTAAAGCCAAAGAAGTTTGACATGAACCCTGTACCGTGTTGAGGTGTAGCAAGCAGAAGGTTTTCAGAGGAACGAAGGAAATTTAAGTATGGATAGGAATTTTATTAAGCAAGGCTTTGGGTACGCTGTGCTTATATGCATGACAGGTGCTCACGTCACTGATCTATTGATTTGACTAAATTAAAAGTCCTTGTTCCAATTTAAATTGCAGTGTATATATTGTTTACAGTTCAAACGCACTTCTTTGTATGAGTACTAATTATATTGTCCACTATTGTATAATTGTTATATCCTTGAAGGTTTTCATATAGAGCTTACTATCATTCATCATCATCTCGGTCCCTTTAAAACCCTACCACTAAGTACGGAATCCTCTTATGATCTAAGGGAAGAAGAATCAGATATTACTCCACCACGAGTGCTCATCGGCATAGGGAACTGAAGAAACATACTTTCATACAAATTTTTTGAAAGCACATTTTCATAGTCGAGTCCCAAGACAGAATCAAACCCACAAATTTTGGAGCCAGATGAATTCTGAGCCCGCGTTATGTAAGTCATCGGTATTTATTTTATTTATTATTCAAAATCCACAGCTCTAATCTAAATTCAGAAACTTATAATAAATGATTTTATATTATACTTTATTAATTTATTGGCAAGAGGAGATACAACTCAAAAGCTACTTCTTACTCTAGAAAAATACACAATATAATATAATACATGTAACAATTATTACAATCAGGTATACCGGGCGTCCCAAAAAATAGTGTCAAGCGAAAGTCTAGAGCTAGAGCACCTATTGGAGTATCCGAATCACCCCCATGTATGTTCTGCGATTATGCGTAGTTTTCGAGTTATAATTTGTTTTCTGATTTTTTTAAAGATATTGGTCTAAATATCTCAAAAATTCAAATAAAAAAAAGTTGAACACATTTTAGTGTTAAAGTCCGCGACACAGTATACGTATCTATGTCGAGTGTGGCACAACAACCATTTTTTTATTTAAAAATTTTGAATTTTTTTTGGACTACATTTAAACGCATTTATTTTACTTATGCTATTAATCCTTATCAAAATAAATTATTTCATCACTAAGTGCAGCGATAATATTGGTCTTTGAATGATCAAAATTTAACGTTTGCTTTTGATGTTATGGCGAAATTAAATTATTATGGTTTCTGTTGCACGGCGCCCTATCACGGGTCACGGGTTCCCGACCATCAGTTTATTTTATTACCTGAAACGTTGAGTAGGTTGTTTGTAGAGAAGCCCTACAATAATCGCTTTAGTTATTTATCCCAAAACAACGGGTTGCACTCCGGGACTGCCGGTAGGAGTGAAAACTTGGTATTAATTACATTTCAATATTGTCATCATCAACAACTTTAACAAGTTTAACATCCACATAAAGACAATCTATGAAGCCTGCGGATAATGACTGCGTCGTCGATGTTAGTGTCGGTGTTTGTAAATTGACGAGGGAATCATTTTGCTGACCGTGTCTTTTCTGGGTAGGCATTTTGCAGCGGCAAACGACATTCACGCGGGCGAAGCCGCAGGCGACCGCTAGTAATATATAAAATTGATAATGGCTTTTGAGTCAGGGTTGACTGGTAAATTTTTGTTTGATAGTTTGTAAAAATACATTTAGTTCATTCTTTTATTACATGCTATATTCTCATAAAAGACCCTGAACAAATGCGTAGCTCCTGTGATACGCAATAAGCTCCATCTCGCGCCGGAGCTAGCTCGTAATATTACATCGTAAGGATAGTTCAAAGTTGAATATTAGTTTCTGGGTCATATCCTCCCTAGGCTTATCTCCCTTCAACAGGGGCCTTACCATACAACGCAAATTTTATAACGAACCCTATCACTTTGGCGTACATTGCTCGCTTTGCTATCAGCAGAATACGAATGCTTTTAGTATTGGTTCAATGGATGCTGCGAAAGTGGCTAAAGTTATGCGAAATGAACCTAACACGCAAATAAACAGTTTTCGCTCTATCGGTCTTCAATGTTGTTTACACGTCAACAACTCGCGTTGGAAAAAAGTATCTAAGCCGTAAGATAACCTAAACAAACAAGAATGAAATGTTGTTATTATTGTGAACATTTTTCTCAATACACAATTTGATGTGAATAGGAATATGTTTTATTAAGTACGTAACAGAACATAATATTGTTATACTAAGTGGATAAAAGTTAATAAAGAGAGTTGAAAGTCAACGCGTAAAAGAAGACAATTCCTGGGGCCTTACCATGAGTTCTTATAGCAGTATTATTGCAGTTGTGGAAAAGAGACGCGTGTAGATACGCCACTACACGCGTCTCGCTTTCTCAACTGCAATAATACTGCTATATGAGCTCATGGTAAGGCCCCTAAAGTCAATTCGATTTTTTCTGTAATATGCAGTGTCTCGTCACTTCCATTTTACTTAATAGTTTGGGAGAAACCACCTTCTGGTGAAAAAAAAATGTTCAGCTTTACTTATGTAATTGTTTCTAATACTGCGGAGCTACTAGTGGAAAGTACCTCATTTCATTTTGTTTGTTTTGTTGTGAGGAAAGGGATAATGGCCGGCAGCAGCGCCCGCGAAGGTCGCCGCACAGGCTGGTCACTGATCTTAGATTTGTTCGCGACAGTTGTTGTGAAGAACATTTCAAGGTCCTATCAGAAGAAACATTAGGTAAAATTTTGTCAGTAATTAATAGTTAGAATGAAGCGAATACGAGCACTCTGGTAATTTGAATAAGGGATTTGTGTCCATAGTTGCAAAGTTAATTGAAATTATCAAAACTAATTACTGCAGGAGGAGACCGTTTTGCTGACACAATAGTATTATATTAATTTCCAAGAACAGTAGGTAAATCGTGTTATATGTGTTTGTAAAATATGTACCTATGCAAATAACGTTGTATGCATTTTTGTTCTTCTTCTCATAAATAATGGCTTCGTGCGGTTTGCACATTTAGCCAGTGTCAAGTTAGAGATATATTAATATCATATAAATTATAGTAAATGAGAATGAGTGGTGATGATAAATGGTAAATGAGATCCCCTCCCGCTAAGCCCCTTGAGTCCTCAGTAAAGATGTGGGACCTCACATGGACTTCTTGAGGGAATTTGAAAAGTTATGTTGCACTGTTTTATTTCATTTACCAACACTCATGTACGTTCACAAACACTTAACGATTAATAATCCACCGTCATTAAACATTAATGTTAGAAATATCACAATTTTTAGAAAATTAAACAAAACTTCAGACATGACGCGTCACTTTCCCGCCAAGAAGTCTGAATTTTTGTTGTGGGAAACTACTTTCTGATTTTTTTTTATTTGCTGAATGATTGGATTCTCAAAAATATTTTTTTTTACTAACTTATAAAAAAAAAAGTAAAGTAGCGACGTTGTGAAGATGCCGATTGTGACGAGCAATACGCTTTGCCAATATTCACGCGACGTCGTATTTGATATAATATTAAAATACAAGACAAGATAATAATAAATGACGCCCGATATGGCGTGGTGGCGAGTATAACCGCACTCCGCTCGTAAGGTCTTGTGTTTGATTCCCACACAGGACAAATCTTTGTGCGCATGAACATGAATATTTATTCTGATTTTGGTGTATTGTGTACTATACTTATCTTGGAACTAAATAATTGGTAAAAAATACTAGTAATTATTATTAGTACATCGAAGCAAAATGATTTTTTTATGAGGACATTGTACGTATATTACGTTTAATGTCATATACTTTATTGGTCGTTTCCAGATCATGAAAGACCTAGGCGTTTCATGAAACGTCCCTTATATCAGATTAGTTTTCGACAGATTCAGTCCATGTCAACCGCTAGAAAACTGGACCAGATATTATATAAGTAGTATTTTAAGGGTAACAAATAAAATACTTTCACCCAAATAAATACTAGTTGTTTTCCTTGACTTTAGTCGGGACACGACATATCCCATTATATATATAACATTTTATATGTCGTATGTTTTATATGGATACAAAAAGTTTTAAAACTAAATTAAGTATTGATAAATTAACACCAACCGCTACAATCTATTCCCAGCATACAATAGTTGAAGGACTTATAACAATATCAAAGGTTTCTTGTAATTATAGACATACGTTATCAGTCAAATACTCGGCTACGTTACATAATAATTAATAATACACTCTTTGTCATTTTGTTGGTGACAGAATCGGAACATAAAAATAAGATGAAGGATAAACATGAAGAGTTTCTTGTCTGAAGATTCTGTCCTGAATGGACTCGTAAGTTTTCAAAAGTCAAAATGGTTCCAAGATTGTATATAGCACATATAAGAAGTTTTATTGAACCCAACAAAAATTATTATTATTAAAAGTTTATTTTTATACAATTTTTTTACATTTTAAATAAATAAATAAATATTTCTGACACTTACACCAATTATTTAGTTCCATGATAAGTATCATTAAGAATTTGTGTTATGGATACTAAACAACGGATAAACATACATAAATAATATTTTTTTTGTAAATACATACTTAATATACATAGAAAAACACCCACACCAGAACAAATATTCATATTTATACACACAAATATTTGTCCTATGTGGGAATCGAACCCACGACCTCAGGAGTGGAGTGCGGGTATGCTCGCCAACACGCCATATCGGTCGTCGAATTTTAATAAACTACATTTAATTTCCTAACAATTCATTTCAATAAATTTCATTTAATTTTCATAAAATTCAATTAATTTTATTTCATTTAAATAAAATTTAGTTAATTTAAATTTCGTTTTATTATTATGTAATTTTGTGAGTCAAAGGCACTTTATAATTTATAATTCTCTAGTACATCAAACATTATTAAAAGCTTTAACATAATTATGTAGCTATTGAATTCACAAAGCTGTATACTATGTGTTACGTAAAACAGAAATAGATAAAGCTTACCTAACTCCACGAACTGCAGTGTGCGAATCCTTGACTTGGTAAGGTCATGAGCTGACCTCAACGACTCTCAAGGGAAGTCGGATAGCTTTGCCTTAGCGTGCACTTTCTGCAATCTTCTGACAAATCGCCGCTCTCTAATCTTATCGACTTGTCTGATAATGCTGGTGGAGGTGGACGCTAGTATACTGCCAAAAGCGAAGATTCCGTTGATGTTTTTAATACTTGATACCGTTCTTTGAGTATATACCTATATGTCATTTAAATTGGTGATATTTAAACTGAATAATGTTTTTTTATACAACAAATTGTCACTAAGCATACGGTGCACCGAATTGAAAGTGGTCCCCGCAGCCTGGCAAATACCAGGAATACCAAATATCAAAACTAACCCCGTAAATACCACTTTACCTTTTTTTATTTGAAGAGAGTGGTTATGTATTTAATTGAAATTAAATACATCAATTATCACCAACAAAATGGAATATAAAATGGCCACAGAGCGACGTAACTATTTTATTTATTAGTAATGAGTCCTATTTAAAAAAAAACAAGAAAAAAAGTTATGTGTCCTATACTAGAAATTGATATTTCAAAGTATCTGATGTAATCATTATTTAATTGTTCGATAATGCTCGGAATACTTTTTTTTTTTAATGCAATAAATTGCAAATCTTAACCGGACTTTAATTTACTTCCTTCTTACCCCTCTTTGCCCCTTTTAAAATCTCAAGAAGTTGACTTTATAATATACTGAATGTCAGGTTGCTCTTCTAAAATGAGTCGCGTGGGCTAAGATTTAAAATCGCCAGCCTGAGACGGATCAGTTAACTTCATATTTCCCTTTAAGGTACTAGTATCAAATTATTTTCCCATAATTCCAACCTTGTTTTAAGAACGTCGACATCTGAATTAAATTTCACCCCTTTTCACCCCTTTTTCAGAGGCGTTGCAATTCATTAAACTGCAATAACATTCACAATACACACACATTGTACAATAGTTCCAACGCTAGAAATGAATTGGTTGATACCACAAATAGACGGCATAAATGAGGGGTTGTGTAGCATGCCGCAGCATAATAAATGTCCCTATTGACCCCTTAAGAGGTTGTTTTCATCATACATTCAATATGGGGCTGCCCTTACAATAGTGAAACATCAACTGTATTGCAATATTTATATGCCGGAAGCGATCGTAGCTCTGCGGTGCTCGGTGGTCGGAAACGATCACCGCAGTAAAGCAGAGTTTACAGAGGTCAGTCCTTGGATTGGTGACCGTTTGTGTGGCATTTGATATCGAGCGCTTCCGTGCTTCGGAAGGCCCGTTAAGCTGTTGGTCCCGGTTATCACTACATGTGGTAGTCGTTAAGCCATGTTAGAGGCCTAATGGGGCGGCTTGAAAAATTCTAACAGCAGGACGCCATACACCTGCCTCCGCCAATCCGCACTGGGTCAGCGTGGCAGAGTATGACCCAATACCCTCACACCTTGGTATGTGAGAGGAAGCTCGTGCCCAGTAGTGGGACGTTAATGGGCTGACATGATGATGATGATGAAGCCTGAAGAGATCGTAGCGGGGCGCTACTAGGAAACGATCTCCTAGATGAAGGAGTGTTCAGTAAGGTCATTCCTTGGATGAGTGACCGTTTGAGTGGGGTTTAACATAAAGCGCTTTCGTGTTTCAGAAGGCACGTTAAGCTGTTTTTCCCGTTTTTAACAAAATGTAGCTCTCAGTGTGGTGTATAGGGATCCTATTAAGATCTAAGGAGCCCAAGCCAACCTCACCTGCAAGTGCTGCACCTGCCGATCAACGGACGAGGCTCTGGCGAACATGACAGTGCCCGGTAAGCGGCAATAGGATTGCCACCTATTACGTGGGAACAACTATATAATATGCCTCTGCCTACTCCATCGGGGAAACAGGCGTTAATGTATGTATGTGTGTGTGTAGCTCTCGGTGCACTCTTATATCTCTGCCAAAATAGAATCAACTAAAAAATATTCCACCTTTAATTGAAAAGATTTGAAAGAGCAATATAATTACATTTTGTATTCGATTTCTCCCTTTTATCCAATATCTTTTTTTACCCCTATAAAATTTTATTTTATCAGGAGTATAATGTGATTTTGTTGAAATTATTAAGATAAAGTTTCTGAGTTAATAGGGGCCGGAGTTTTAAATATTGTTTCGTAGCGCTCCGCTATGTGGGGAAAACAAACTGTTATAAAAAATTTCACGTTTCTAGGCCAAGTAGTTTGGGCTGAACATTGAACGATCAATCAGTCAGCTTTGATTTTTACATGACTATGTAAAACAAACTCCGTCTGTAAAGCTTATAGCGTATTTGCCGAATAAATAGAATAAGCTTTACACAAATACAGTCAAACTTGGATAAGCGAGAGTTTAAGGGAGCACAATCTGATTCTCGCTTATAGAGGTTTCTCTCTAACCCGGGTTTCTCGCTAATGCAGGTACATGGGTAGAGTTTTTCTCTTATAGAGGTGCGCAATACTAAGTCACAGCAAGTACGAATGTAGTAAAAGTGTACATATGATATTATTTTAATGCTTACGAAAACAAAACAAAAATTCATGCACTGTGTAATTTAATTAATCTTAAAAAAATCCATGTCCATCAGAGCACACAGACTTTATGGAGTCTTTTGATTTTTTAATTTTATAATAGCTGAATTCTGGTAAATTAAACTCCCTCTGAATTTCATTACGCGATTTTCCGGATTCAAATGCATTCACTATTTTAAGTTTATCACTTAATGACAGTACTTTAATTTTCCGTTTTGACATAATGCAGAACAGAACTTTCCTTCGCAATTGATAACTATAAAACTGAGTAAATCCGATAAACAGGACGGTACACAGACACACATGTCCATTCGAAAAGAATGCGATAGAAAAACAACTTAATTAGTTCCACGAAATAGAATAGGTACAATATTGCCGAGAAAACAATACGAAAACAATGGTAGGAAGTTCCACGAAAGTTAAGAAAGAATGAGTTATAAAATAGCAGATGTTATATTTGTAAATAAAGCTCGTCTGTCGCTTATAGAGGTATTTATTTATTTAATAAGGTACACCAACAGCATAACATGCACATACATTATATAAATTTATTAGCAAAGGGTACTGTTCTTACATGCATGCCTATTAAAGGTATACACAACGTTTCATCATCATCATCATCATCATTTCAGCCATTCGAAGTCCACTGCTGAACATAGGCCTCCCCAATTGCTTTCCACGTAGATCGATTCTTTGCCGCCTGCATCTACCGGCTCCCCGCCGCCCTGACCAGATCGTCGGTCCATCGCGTTGGGGGCCGCCCTCTACTACGTTTGCTGATTCGTGGTCGCCAATCAAGAACCTTAACGCCCCATCGGTCGTCGGTTCTTCGAGCTATGTGCCCGCCCATTGCCACTTCAGCCTGTATACGCGCTTCGCTATGTCGGTCACTCTGGTTCTCCTACGGATTTCCTCATTTCTGATTCGATCACGTAGGGACACTCCGAGCATAGCTCTCTCCATTGCACGCTGAGCGACTTTGAGCTTCCTTATGAGGCCCATAGTCAGGCACCACGTCTCAGTCCCATACGTCATCGCTGCACAACGTTTAAAATTTAATAATTATAAGCATGTTGAAAATTAATAACATTCCTAAATATATTTCATTCGGTTTAATACAATATCATGGCTACGCACATCAAATATATTTCAGCAGTTTACTCTTGAAGGCGCTGAAGTCGTCATTAAATATATCAATGTCAGATACCTTCGTGTTGATGTTGTTGTACCCTGAACATACTCTAGAGAGCGGCTGGTGCAGACCGAGATTAGTCCTATACCGTGGTATATTAAATACTTTGGAACAGCGATGAAGTGGATAGCGGTAGGGTACACTGAGAGAGATCTTCTCCAGCAGATGGCTACATTTCACCTTACCTTTGACCAGTTTGTGTAGAAAAAGTAGGTAGATCCAAGATAGAGCGTCGGTCACGTAAAGCTTTCATGTTAAAGAGGTATAGATAAGTAGCAGTCTCACTTACGGAGGTCTATGAGGGAAAAAGGACTCTCTTACAGAGGTTTGTGCTTCTCACTAATAGAGGTTTTGGGAGCTTAAAATGACGAGTCCTGCCTACTACTCTCACTTATAGAGTTTTTTCACTTATACAGCTTTGACTGTAAATATAAACATTTTGTGATATTTCACGTCTAGCCATTAAAAAAATGGAAAGAAGATAAATCCATAAACACTTGGCACTTGGAAAGATAATACTCTTCTTTAAACTAAAACAGTTTGTTTTGGTTATGCATTAAAAGCTAATGATAGCTAGTATACTAAGCCTAAATTGAGCCTAAATAAATTTAAATTAACAATAAAACACAAGCTGTCTTCAAAGGGATATTATTCTATTAAAGACTATATGGCAGATAAAAATGCTTGGGATTAAACTGCCGTTTCATACAGGCTATTCTAATATGAATGACTTGAAAACATAAATATTGTTAAGGTTATGTTATATTGCATTGTATAGCTTCACAGACAAATGAAGATTGTAATTCTAGTACCAAACTAATGGACATATTTAAAAGAGCATACATAGTCTGTGAGTTTCTTGCCAGTTCTTCTTACAGAGCGGTGGCTCGGAACTGGCACTTAGATTCACTTACACTTAATTATTTTTTATTTTTAAATTGTTTTGTTGCATGTAAGTGAATCTAAGCTTCGTGATTTAGTGTAATATTATTTCGATTGTTTTTTTTTCATTTGTGATCATGACGTTTTCAAGTACTATGTATAATAGTTTATGAAATAAATAATTTTTTTACTTTACTTTACTTTACTTTAAGCTATCAAAAATATAAAGCTAAAAAACCGTTGAAACGTTAAATAACTGAAACAGAAATCTTTTTTTAAGTGTACTGATATTTTTTATACTGCAATGTACATCGTTTCGAAAATAAGGAAAGGTTGTATCTTGGGACACCAATTTCCGTTGGTTTACAGTGTTTATATATCAACAAATTCACACTAAAATAAATATTTGAAGCGCTCGTGGCTCTGCGGTGCTCGGTGGTCGGAAACGATCACCGAAGTACAGCAGAGTTTACAGAGGTCAGTCCTTGGATGGGTGACCGTTTGTGTGGCATTTGAAATCGAGCGCTTCCGTGCTTCGGAAGGCACGTTAAGCCGTTGGTCCCGGTTATCACTAAATGTGGTAGTCGTTAAGCCATGTTAGAGGCCTAATGGGCGGTTTGACAAATTCTAACAGCAGGACGCCATACACCTGCCTCCGCCAATACGCACTAGGTCCGCGTGGTGGAGTATGACCCAACACCCTCGTACCTTGATATGTGAGAGGAGACTCGTGCTCAGTAGTGGGACGTTTATGGGCTGAGATGATGAAATTCACACAAAACCTTGACAAATTATATACCAAAAGCTTCCTCATAAATCACCTATGTAGTCAGCATAATCAGCCCAAGGCAGTTCAGTGCCGGACATTATCCTCGACTATAAGGTTCCTATGCGACCGATGGAATGTGAGCTTTAAGGAATATAGTGACGAAATTATTGATATACATCAAACTAAGACCTATTTATTTGTTTCCTCAGTGTTATTCAAATGAGGACCCCAGCAAGACGAACTAACGCATCCGGGCAAATCTAGAATAATAGGGGTACCAGATAATCTACATTTCAGTAAAAGCTAACAACTTCCCAGTTTCAATTTCTTTTCAATATTGTTGTTTGTTTGGTTTATAGTTTGACAATGAATCAACATCTCCGCCCAATTAAGGTCCCACTACTGACCACATGCCTCCTCTCCCGAACTATCCTGAGAGAGATTCAGGTCACACTTTACCACGCTGCAAGTGGTTCACCTACCGATCAACGGACGAGGCTCTGGCGAACGTAATAGTTACCGGTAAGCGGCAATAGGCTCGTCACCTATTACGTGGGACCAATAATGTAATTGGCGAAGTGTGGGCATATAATACGCCTCTGCCTACCCCGTTAGGGAAACAAGCGTATGTAGGTATGTAGGTGTGCGGCAGTGTCCGCTTGTTCGAATTTTACGTGTTAACGTACATCATTTTACACTCGTTTAATCTATTTGCGGTGGACAGAAACCTTGGTACAACTATTACAGATAAAACAGAGATCAGGCAGAGAGTGAGAGAAGATAAGATTTAATTCGTTAATTATATTATACATTGAGTTAACACGATCCCACCGCGATAAACCCGCGGGCCGATTGTATAGGGCTATTGGTTTCTGAAACGTAGCCTAGTAGGTACTTATATACCACTGCCATTTCCCCGAATTACGCTAATGTAAACAATAATGGACAAATATTTAATTACAATAGTGAAGCAGCACGTGTTGCGATGTCAGCAGGTTGCAAGTGGACCGGCCCGGCTGACGGTGCAGCACATTTCACAACGACGATATTGTTTAAGCTATTAAGCATTTAGTTTCAGTAGTAAATAAACTAGAGGCACACTAGCGATGTGTTGCTTAGGTATTTGATGATGGCAACACTACCAATCAACCGATTAATAATGAAAATTGGTATGAACGAGCGGGTGGATGGAAGTGCGATGACTGGTAAGGAGAAGTGAAAAAGAATATGATTGAGAAGTAGGTTGATGAGTGGAGGGAAAATGGAAGGAGAAGACCAGGCTGCACTGTAGACTTCAAGCATAATAGCAGCGCGCTAGTTTTTAATTTTCGACCTTCATAAGAGCTTTTTTGAGCCAACCTTAAATAAACTTGACTTTAACTTTAATACAATTAGAAAAATTTGAATCGTTATTATGAACGGTTAGTGGCGAAAGATCGAAAGCTGAATTCAGACAAACTAAAATCCGACGAAAGGGAATCGATTTGTTAAGTCGTTAGGAGATAAGATACAAAAACTCATATAGCAAAATTTTAAGAATATTGAGAAAGTAAGGCCGTTTGCCCCTGATTATTTCTGGTTATTTCCTTTTAAACATTACAGTCACAAAGTCCTAGTCAATTTCAGGCATTTTGAGAAAAATCATTTTTGAGATTTTGTCCTTTTGTGATGAAGGTGTTTTGAGATTATGAACAAATGTTCCTTTAGCCACAGTTCTACCAGCAGGCCTCCTATGCTGTACTCGTTGGCCCCGTGGGCAATATGAACTAAATCCTTCTTCTCTTGGTTTGCGAGAGGGCTCGTGCCGAATGGATCGTATAAAGGCTGAGAATAACCGTAGATAGTAGAACTATTACAATACTGCTGAGTTGCCTTTTGGAAGTTCCGATAAGGCCGTGAATAAAAGCTAGCGAAATGACAAAGTTCCTACTAGTCAAAGGTGGCGAGGTAGCCCTGAGGAGCCGTCGCCATGGCAACGCAGGTACCTTGACCCGCGAGGCCTCGGCGCGACCTCTTTCAGGAATCAGCTGTAAGCTCGTGTAGGGTTTATCAGTTCAATATTTGTAACGTTGTAATATTTAACTTATTTGAAAGAAGATTTAAGGACGAGGGTTGAGGAAGGTATCTATCTATGCTTAGATCGTTTGGTCATGTTGTAAGCTGCAATGTAATTAATTAATTAATATTCTCTTACAATCACACCAATTATCTAGTTCCAAGATAAGTATCACTAAGAACTTGTGTTATGGATACTAAAGATCGGATAAACATACTTAAATACTTTTTTTTGTAAATACATACTTAATATACATAGGAAAACACCCAGACCAGAACAAATATTCATGTTCATGCACACAAATATTTGTCCTGTGTGGGAATCGAACCCACAACCTCTGGAGTGAAGTGCAGGTATACTGACCTCCACGCCATATCGGTCGTCATAGTTATGAAAGAAGATTTAGTGACCAGAATTGGGAAAGGCATGCTTAGATGGTTGGATCATGTGGATAATGAATAATGAGAATAATTGTGTAATAACGAAAGCCATTTAAACCTATATACTGTATATACTGACAAAGGGCAAGTCAGTTGACATACAAGGTGTGGCATTCTAAAGGCTTGTAAGCCTTGCCGTCTTCACTAGCGAATAATCCGTGGAGCATATGTTGAAGACTTATCTTGTAGGTGCAGTCGAGGCTCAATGGAAGTATGGCATGGATGACTGTGGAGCATGACGGTGGAGCATAACTGTAGCAACGCGGTGATACTCAAACGCTAAGTCAATTTCTGACCTATGTCTATGATTGTAAATAGACTAGTATTAAATATACCACCGACTATAAACTTAGCAGAAATGCTTTGAAGACGTCTGTTGTTCAACCAGGTCTTTTAAAACTGAAGGTAAAATCATAAATTTCTTATGTCATAAACTATCTTGCAGACGACAAAACTGACTGAAATGACGAAGCTTAGATTCAGTGACATGCAAATAAAAAAATATTAAGTGTATGGGAATTTAAGTGCCAGTTCAACTGTCAAGAAACTTACAGGCTATGTCAGTATTTTTTTTCTTTTTTAATAATATCTTTGTGCGTTTAGTACATTTAGCTAATTTCAAGTAAAAGGTATATTAATAATATTAAATTTATAGTAAATGAGAATGAGTGGTAATAAAGATAAATAAGTTGAGTGCTCGGTAAAGATGTGGGACTATACTGAGATCTCACATGGACTCCTTGAGAGAATATGACAAGTGATATTGCACTGTTTTATTTACTAATACTCATGTACGTTCACAAACACTTAACGGTTAATAATCCACCGTTATTATACATTAATGTTTATTTATTTATTTATTAGGAACACTTACAGCTAAACATATATATTTTACATGCAACACTTAAAATCAAAGGACATATATGCAAGCCATTACAAGTATTCACATCATTATTATTTACTTATTTCTACTTATATTTTTTAAACTTATGACTAATAATCAATATATTTTAGGAAAATATGAAATATGAATGTTCAAAATATCACAAATTGATGAAAATAAAACAATACTGCAGACATGACGCTTTACTTTCTCGCCAAGAAATCTATCAATTAGGTAACTTAAGGTTCCATTTTACTCTTAAAGTAAGCTTTTTATAAAAGTAGAGAATAATAAGATGAAAACTGGAAATTTCCATGAATATCAATGTGATATTGGAAATTTCTAGTTAGTGCAAGATGAAAACAACCGTGGCTAGACTGGCGCCCTCCCCGTGGCGTCGGGGGCGGCGAGTGACATGGCGCCGGTCTACCTGCTTTCGGCTTCAACAGTCGAGGCAAGTGTCACGTCGGATTATGCAAAACTGGTCGCTCTGAATTTTGAATACAAATTATGATAATAATCTTTGTATATACGTACATAAATAATATTTTGTCTGCATCGCATATTTACATAATTAAAGCGAGGTAGATTTTGTGTCACGCAAACTCATCGCTAATCGCTATGTCGTCGTTAGATTATTAAAAATCCTTATATGAATATAGGGCTTTAATATATTCTTGCAGTGTTCAGTCACGCAAGGATGACTAGGTGTTAAACCTTAGGGGAAATAGGGGTTGCAAAGTTTTTAAGAAACTCCTTTGAAATATTGAGGGAAGACGGTAAAGACTTTTCCGGAATGCCTGTCCTAATTTTCATTAACTGATAGCTGAAGTTACAATGTTTAACTAAAGTTAGAATATTATCTTGAGAACTTAAAAAATTACGCAAAGTAATTATATGTATAATTATGTAAAAAAGTAATTATATAATTATGCTAATTTGGAACAATTTTGAATAGTTTAGTTATTACGCCGTTATCTGTGGTCCAAGTTTTATAAAGTGAACCCTAGGGAAAACCCTTGAAACATAGGTGTTACTTTATATCCCGAAAAATAATAAAATTTTCGCAAAGGAGGAAACCTTTTTAGTAAATTACCATTACATATTCTAACATACTGGACTGTAATACAAATGACAACCCAACATATTGGTAAATTCAACCAATAATTGTTGAGATTAGTTTGGTCGCTTTATTTCTTAGTTGTGCATTTCTACTAGTGAGAACAGGCCAGTAGTGAGGGGAAAAAGGGAATACTCCCACGACGCAGACCCAGTGCTTACTGGAGGCAGGAGGTGTGGCGTCAGTGGAATTTTTAACGGCGCCACCTTAGGCCTATATCAAGCCTTAACGACTACTACATGTAGTGATAACCGGTACCAACATCAAATGCTATACAACTGGTCACACATCCCAGGGGGCCTACCGCCGAGTTCGATGGCAATCGATTATAAGGCAAAATGGATTTCGAATTGATTCTGTCGTACCGCCGAACTCATGGAAATCGAAACAAAATGGCGTTCTCCATTTACCTATTGGTCGGTCACGGACTGAAGGCCATGAATGAGAGGTGGCTGTCAGCAGATTCCGCGGTACGGATTAATGAACGCAAAACAAAGTTTGATCTAGATGGATTACCGGTAATCCATCGAATTCGGCGGTAGGCCCCCAGGACTGACCTCTGTGAAGTCTACTTTACTTCGGTGATCAGTTTATGCACCAAATACCGCGAAGCTACGAGCGCTGGGGTTGACACACTGTCTTTGGATAGAGCATCTTGAATGTTAATTTTCTTTTCAAATAAACACATTATTATTTGCTACGTCATCATCATCTCATGCTCTGCTGAACATAGGCCTTCCCAATAGATTTCCACATTGAGTGATCCTGAATCGCCGCCACCTTGACCAGATCATCGGTTTATCGCGTGGGAAGTCGTCCTCTACTACACAAATGCCACCCCACCCGAATGAGGAGTCATAAGAGTCGACGAAGAGAAATTATAACGGATGATAGGCAGCAGGGTCGTCCTGCGTACGGGCTTGAATTGCGATCACCAACCCGCCTACCTGGGCTGCTGATTACTGAAAATGTTAAAAAGGGGGGCGGGGACGCTATTGTTTAGGAGTGGACTACATATGGCTGAAAGGTTTAATTAACCTTTTTACAGTAAACTAATAAGTAACTTTGTATATTTTAACCGATATTTGAAATTCATTCTAGAATTTCTCATAATCTACTCAATATTGTCTAACCAACTTCTTGTACAATCCGTTAGATCATATAAAATATTATTGTTTAATATTTTTGTTAAAAAAAACAGCACACGCTTCTTAAAATATTAAATACTTATCATCTTTTTCTTTGGTTAACAGGTCGCAATCAAAATAATAGATAAATCAAGATTGGACGAGGACAACTTGAAGAAGACATTCAGGGAAATTGCAATAATGAAAAAGCTGAGGCATCCGCATATAGTTAGGTTATACCAGGTATGTTGCACTCTCGAGGATCTTCACTTTATTGCACTCGGCATGCGACTTCAGAATTCAATTTTGAATCCTTAAAATGTATCTTTTATATCTCATTTTATTTTGTATCAGATTACTTTGTCGTCATGACTATAACTAACTAGCCTTCAGGATGCAGGGAATCCTGGTCTGTTATACATCATATTTTTTTGTATTAGTTTCCTTTGCCGTAATTATTTTTCTAATAATGAATATAATTACTAATATTATTGTAACACATTATTTCAAAGTAATATATAATAATATATAATCCAGAAATTTCTACCTCACAGCGGCAGGCGAAAACTACTGTCCCCAATCGTCTATAAGTCGAGTGGGCCTGATGACATACTGGAGCTCGGAGCTCCTAATTTGTGTCATGTATTAACCCTCTAACAGGACCAGCTAGTTGAAATATTTATTGGGTTTCTGCCTTCGCTTAAGGTTTATCTGGTCGATTTATTTCTTTCTCGACCAAGCAAGACCCGTCTTCGTGGTCTGCCAGCGTGTTACCCGTGCCCAAAAGGGTAATTTATCTAACCCGTCGAACTATAGACTTAATTCTATTACGTCCCTTCTTTCCAAGGTTTGGAACGTGATATAAACACACAGCTTGCAAAAACCGCTTTTCATTTTATTTTGCTTTATAGTTTTGTTTGAAGGTAAATTATTGGTCAGCTGAAATTAAGTTTTGAATTTATTTTATTTTTATTTATGTGATAAAACAAATATTTCGCTTAGTATTTGTTAATCTTAAGGTATATACTTACATATTATGTAACCAACAACATTTTTCGAAAAATAATATGAAGGTTTAGTCTAAATACGTATACAAAAATGAATAATAATATTCATTTTGAGTTCTTTAAGTTGCAATAGTACACTGTTTCTAAATTGGTGAAGTGAAGTTTTGAATTGCAAAATTGCCAAATTAACTGTATATTTAAAAGACCAGGAGAGCTTAATCTCTTTTACAATTTGGTCCGTACTTGTTTGTAGTAAGTACGAATCTGTCTAGACAATGTCTATATCAATTGGTCTCCCTAACTATCCATCTAGATTGTACTTTAACAAGCTTCCAAAGCATTTCCATATGACTGCATATCAGTTCAAGTCATCTTGTAAGTCGGAAACTTATTTCATACTTCGACAGACGTCTTAACGATGTTGTTATTAAAGTGAAGGGAGGCGACATCATCCCCTTTGCTTGCACAGAACCTTTCATACCGAGTTCAATTAAACGTTATCTAATTTTATATTTATGGCAAAAGGAATCCTGAACAACATTCGCACGTTTGTTTAAAAAAAATTACTATTGTAGTTTTTTTTTAAATTTTTGTTTGAGTCTTCCTTTGAATAATATTTAATATTATATGTGTTGGATGCATTTTATGGAGTTACTTTAGAATAAAGATGCGGTTAGAACTCAGTGCCCGTTATTTAGGTTTGATTAAACTCAATCAATAGGCTAAAATCGCCGTGAACTTCTTAGTGTCGGTAGTTATGTGTGAGTCTGTCCGAAAGATGTTAAATGGGGCTTCTAACATGGCGCTATACTATCAAATACAATAAAAGCCGGGACCAACAACTTAACGTGCCTACTGAAACATGTTATTTCGTATATACCTATACAAATAGCCGCCTCGTGCCGACGAGTCGGCGTGAACAATTCCAAATGACTTTGCCGGAATAAAACATTAAAATAAACAGCGACTTAAATCCGTAAAATGTTATCATCAATACAATAATATGTTTTCGGTTTATCTTGTTTGCTCTCAAATGTGTTTGGTCGTGCTCCGTGTTCACGTTTTTGGGCCACAATCTAGATTTAAAGATGTAAACACTATTTTTTTGTGTATAAATTCTGATATCTATTGAAGTTAAAGTCTGACTCGGTGTATATAGTACAACGATTATTATAAAATGTAAAACATTCCACAAAAACGTGCTACTGGGAAATAAAGATGCGTATTGTGTTCTGTGACATATTAAATTGACAATAATTATATAATCATATCGCAGATCAGGTGGAAAAACGTTCATTTGCAAATGATGTAATATTTCAAACACTTATCGTTTGAAAATTTGGTATTCTTTCAAAAAGTATAGTTCTTCGTAACCAAAGAAATTAACTAGTTACATATAAACTATAAGTTAAAGCCAAAGTAAAAATGAATATCTTATTGACCATTAAATTTTCTCATAAACAGCACAGTTTTGGCACAATACCTATAGGAATATTATCGAGTGCCGTTTGTGTGAAGATCATTACCTCACTAACGGACCGCGCTGCTGATCTTCCGTACAAAGTTATGACCCAGTTGGATGAAACATCATCATCTCAGCTCATTGACATCACGGACTTCTCCTCGCTGAGAGGGAGTAAGCTCATGTTCGACCACGCGAACCCAGTGCAGTCTGGATGATATATAATACTGGAGGTGTTCCGTACAATCTTATGACGCACAACACAACATGATGCTCAACAGAAACCCATCGACTGAGATGCCATGATGAGAGTCATGCTGTGCGACATGATCAATCAAACAATAATTACATCGGTTACATACCGGGGTGATGCGCCATTCGTCAAATTAATGTTTATGATAAGATAAGAAAATGTGTTTACAATTTTTTTTTATGTATATAAACTTAAACGTTGTCACGTTCACTTGACCACCGATATGGCGCTATACCCGCATTCAGCAACTCCTGGCTACTGGCTCCTTGGAGTTCGTGGGTTCGATTCTCACACAGATCAAATCTTTGTATGCATTAACATGAATATTTGATCTGGTCTGGGTGTTTTCCTATGAATATTAAATATGTATGTACAAAAAGAAATTAAGTATGTTTATTCCTTCTTTAGTACCCATAACTCAAGTTCTCAATAATACATATCTCGGAACTAAATAATTGGTGTAATTGTCTGAAAATATTTATTTATATTAAAAATATTATATTAGTATAGATATATATTTCATATTAGTATAGGTATAGATGTATATTTCCTATACCAGGGATATTATTATAGGTACCTTTATTTCACTTAAAAAATAGATAGGTAAAAACAGTTATATTGTGAAATAAATTATCTCAAAAGGAAAGAGTAATTCTAATTTCTCTGTTACTTATTTATTTTCCGAATCATAAAAGATTTCGAAGTATTTAACCCTGAACGAAATTAAAGGTAAATCTGTTATTTACTCGGGCTATTCATTGTGAAAATGCGACTGTCACTGGAGAGTATTCCGATTATATAGGGGCATTGACATCGGGACACGAGTTTATAAGTAGATATTCTAATATAATTAGGGATCATATCAATGTTGTTATCGGAAACGATACAAATTTAACAATTATTTCATAAACAAATATGGACTCGGTATGATAATGGTTTTCTTTAAATATAGCTTCGTATCTCGTGCGAGATGGTGCGTTCGTTGTCTCCAGGCGATACAGAGGCAAGATGCTCCAGAATGTAATAGCATATCGTCGGGGATAGTGCAGATCCGCGGAACTACCATACGTAAAGTCCGCGTGGATCTAGTTTTACATGGGAAGGTAAAAAAACTCAATAAGTTCCTTATTTCAACTAATTTTGGGCTCATTTTTACACATAATGTAGTTAGGTATATGTTCTAACTTTTGTTGTATAATTTTTTTTCTGAAAGTACATAATTTAGGCGCTGCGACAATTACGCGCATTAGCTTAAATTAGCAAAACTTTTCAGATACGCGGTATTGTCCATTGCTAGTTACGCGGATTTGCACTATCCCCGACGATATCTAAGATACATTTCGCACTAGCACGCTATATACGCATATAATGACTACCCTAAGTGTGGTTATACCGTGACGGTTTCCGTCGGCTGGTGGTAGAAGCAAATGAAACGATCATGCGAGTTAGTGAAACTCCAAGACACCCGCGGCCAACCGCGCAGCCAAAAGCGTCACCACGCTTGATGCCTGTTTCTCAATGTCCAATCATTTCATCATAAGTTCTTCATCATCATCATCCTAGCCTTGATCCCGGTTGGACTTACACTAAGGACCCAAAGTCTGGCTGACTAGATTTGACAATATATATAATTAGCATTAAATTACATATAATTTTGACTGCTGAGAATCTCCTTATATAACCGTTTGTGTGGCGTTTAATATACAGCGCTTCCGTCCTTGGGTAAGCATGTAAGATATTGTCCACTCTTATTATGGTTTCACAATATGTGGTAACCATTTGGCAAATTAATTTAAACTCATATTAATATTGAAATATAATGAAATAAAATTTTATTTAGACATAAATACACATAAACAAAAAACAGTATTCAAATCAGTACAAATTTTTACACAGTTTACATATAGTATGCCTAAAAAGGACTCCACTCAGCATGTGCTGCAGTGGAGGGCCACAACAGCGCTGGTCTTCCGTGGAGACCTTATAACTTACGTGTGCAACAGCGACACAAAAGGCAGAAACTTAACAATAAAACAAAATATTCAAACCATATTTGCTTATGTGTATCATAATGTCTTGAGATAGACTATATCGAATTTATTTATTTTACTTATATTTCTACATAAATTTTATTAAATCAATCAATAAACAAATCAAAGAACCAGAGTGACCGACATAGCGAAGCGCGTTTGCAGGCTGAAGTGGCAGTGGGCGGGGCACATAGCTAGAACCGACGACCGATGGGGCGTTAAGGTTCTTGAATGGCGACCACGAATCAGCAAACGTAGTAGAGGGCGGCCCCCAACGCGATGGACCGATGATCTGGTCAGGGCGGCGGGGAGCCGGTGGATGCAGGCGGCAAAGAATCGATCTACGTGGAAAGCAATTGGGGAGGCCTATGTTCAGCAGTGGACTTCAGATGGCTGAAATGATGATGATGAATCAATAAACGAACGTTTGCTTAGTTTTCTTTTAGGACGATAATGATTAAATCACGTCATATCCACATCCCAATGTAACGCAAAACTAAGCCGCTTACGAAAAGAAAGAAATAAAAAATGATGCTAAAGCACCTATGTAAACTCTGCTTTACTTCGATGATCGTTTCCGACCACCGAGCACCGCGGAGCTACGAGCGCTTCAATAAGTATAATATACGCTTCATATTATTTATACATTTTACTTTCATGTCAATTTATATTTCAATTTTTTTTTATTTGCCAATTAATTTATTCTAGGAGTCTAAATAGAGTTCAACATAATATTTTTTAGGTAATTAATTAAGGGTCTATGATAATTATCAATAACTAGAAATCGTTAACTTACAATGTGAAGAGGACCTAAATAAGCTCGTGGATTGTTAGTTGTATATTATTTTTAATGCAATTAAACGTACATTGTTTTACGTAATTTTTATAAAGCATTTCTTGGTATTATTTTTTACAGAAAAAGAACATAACATTAGTCTTGGAGAATAGTAATACAAACAATGACTTCGCACGCAGCGCCATCTAGGCCTCAACTAAGCAAGGCTTTGACTATGAATACTGGAAACATACTTTTTTCATTTATACAGTGCATAGAATACGCCAGGATCAAATTTACATGTAAATAAAATAATACTTGGTCAAATTGTGGGAATCGAACCCAAGTCATTTGAAATGATGAACGGGTGTACCGATCCCCGGACCATGAGAATTCGTCGTATAATTGTATTAAGTCAATGTCTATAAAAAAATACAGCATTTAAATGTTCAGAAAGCCACAATCCTGCCTTTTGCAATGTGCACTGGGTACGCGTGGTTAAGAAAAGTAAAGTAAAATAAAGTAAAAAAAATATTTATTTCATAAACTATTATACATAGTACTCGAAAACGTCATAATTGAAATATTTAAAAAAATCGAAATATTATTACACTAAATCACGAAGCTTAGATTCACTTACATGGTTAGTAAACTATCACATAGTACCTACTTGAAAACGTCAAAATTTATTACAAATATAAAAAAACAGTCAAAATATAATTATACTAAAATCACGAAGCTTATTCTCACTTGCAACCAAACAATTAAAAAAAACAAAAATTATTTAAGTGTAAGTGAACCTAAGTGCCAGTTCCGAGCCACCGCTCTGAAAGAAGAACTGGCAAGACACTCACAGGCTATGCTCTTTTAAATTATCAATTGGTTAGTTACAATCTTCATTTGTCTGTGAAGCTATACAATGCAATATAATATAACATTAACAATATTAGTACATCCTAAATCGCTCTCATCTCGGTCTGTAAGATAAAGCCTAAAAACAGAAGTGGGACGTTAGTAGGCTGAGATGAATTTGTCATATGTTGCCTGGAAGGTACCGCATTAAGCATTTAGCCACCATTTCTCTAAGCTTAAAAGCTGTGTATAAATGAATATCCTTAGCATTTAAATTAATTATTTTATTGAAATGTGTTTTGGCATGTTAAAATACCTATATTTTTTCTGTCATTTGTTTTCTGTTTTAGCTTATTATTCCTTTTATATGCCAAGCGTTAGTTAGAATTAATTTGTTTGTAATTTGTATATTTTATGTTGCTTATGTTTTGTTAAAATATGTAAGGCTGTGCAATTATGATTATATGTAGTTTAAGCATATTCTGTTTGTTACGCCTGTTGTTGTGTGCGAGCCTTATTGCACGAGTTGTTTTTCAAGTTAAGCGAATGCCATTGATATGTATCCAAATTATAATGACCTCAGATCTGCAATTGCGATGTAGCAATTATTTTTTCTAATGCGAAAGCGAAATTTGTTTTACTATGTGACTGTGAATTTTGGAATGTTTTTCTACCTAAGTAGATTTTTTAACAAGCTAAGTTATATTATGCTCGTAGTTAGTTTTAATAGTTGGTATAAAGTTTGATTTATTTAAATGATACTCGTCGTAATGTCTACATATTGCCTGTTGGTAGCAGTCGTTGCATTACAAAAATGGAGAGCCCAATACTATAGGGTCGGCACGCTAACAAGCGCTCCCACTCTTGGCGGCCTCTGTGAATGCCGCTTCATACCCCTCGTTAAAGTCCCGGGACTATAAGATTACATGTGCCGGAAGAGAATACCAAATACGGTCCTACGTCTTTTAACAAATTAATGATCAATATTTTAGGTTTTTCTGCTGACGGTACCCATGTAACAAAAACAAGTAGAGCTGACAGAAGTCAGAAGTTTTGTGGGTGATCGTTTGTGTGGCATAAATATCGAGCTCTTCCGTGCTTCAGAAGACCTGCTATCTTTTAATGTGATAGTCGTAGTAAAAGACCCTATTAGGCGGCTTGTAAAATGCTTATAACAGTCTTTGCCAATGCGCACTGCAAAATTTATTTTGTATAATGATATAATGTATTTTACACTTTTGCAACATTAAAATATAAGATCTCAGATGTTTAGCTTTCTTAAGCTTTTCTACTTAATAATTATGATATAGATTCATACTGTATAATAGAACCACATTCACAAAGTAAAACCAATTTTATTCAATCGTTCGTATATCTTGTTTTAGTCGTCGGGGGAATATCCTAAAAGGATATTTGGAACCGTCCCTTATTCCTCATTCTCGTCAGGTTATTCACGATTATAATTTATTGATCCTTCATACATACATACATATGTCACGCCTCTTTCCTTAGGGTAGGCAGTGATAATATCTTTCCACTTGCGATCTTGGCACACATTTTTAGCTTCATTTACACTCATTAACCTTCTCATACACGCCCGTCGGTTAAGGGTACTTTTGACCTGCCCTTTCTCCAAAATTTTCTGGATTTGGTCTTGGTGGTCTTCCTCCCCCAACACTTCCATTCACATGTCCATCATAAACCACTTTCATTCATACTCTCATCATGACCAAACAATCTAAGCATACTAATTTCAATTCTTGTCACTACTATTGATCCTACAAAGGGGAAAAACAATTATTTCTCAGATATATATATTTATATCCATTCATCAATCATGCAGGCCTAATCCTGTTGTTAAAATAATCTGTTTACGGGGAATATTATTTTCTATTTCTGCTAGAGTATAAATTTTCCGTCGGATACAGTTATATAACTTATCGATAGACAGAGAGTAATGTAATTATTTTTTTTTGTAAGATTATTGGACACGGAGATTGGATCTGTTGGATCGGCGCCACGTGCAGGCACTTGTTGCTCACAGAAGTCTTTTACGTAAAACATTAGCTTCTGTTTTGTCTAACAGCACATTAACAAGGTGCTCCTATTTTTTTAATTCTTCTCCATAATCCAAATCATGTTTGTTATAAACTTAACAAGACATGATGATAAAATCTCTTTCGTTTTCCATACAATAATATTTGCCTAAAAATTTCAGAAGAAATGTTCGAACAATCATAACTTTAACTTAGCTAACTTTTCAGTTAATTCCTAATTTGGCATGATATAAAGTTAAATATGCTAGATGTCATATTAAGGGCAGGTTGTGAGGGCGAAAGGCTAGTCACCTCTCCCCGTTAGACATAGCTACATATCTGTGTGCTAAGAGCAAATTTGCTCAACTATATAAATCCCTATCAAATAGTTGTGAGTAATTCTGATTGAGATGTTGTATTTTCTTAAGTTTATTTAGCGTAACAGTTTAACAGTAATGCTTTTTTTATCATTAATTTTATATGAATTTGTGGATTAATGAATTGAGAGCCTATGCTAGTAATTGTTCGAACACAGGATGAACAATAATGCTTTGTTGTTCAGAAAAATACATAGTTAAAACATATGTCACTGGTCTCCACACTAGGATTCCCTGTGTCGTGGAGGCCAGTCACCTTCATCATGTTCAAAAAAAAAAATACAATGCAACATTCATGTATAACAAATAGAAAAATTATGGTCTTGATCAATAATACAATGTTACATTATAAGACAAAGAACAAGATTAGCTAAGATAAATAAAAATATAATACTAAAGTGTGAATTGTGTAAGTAGCCGTGTGTGTGTGAGTGGTTTTTGTGTGTGTTGGTGTGATTGTGTACGTTATGTCTCGATAAAACAAATGTTTTTATGGTTGTGTGTAATAAAGTGGTATAAAAAGCCTTGAAATAGAATTTAAAATTTTAGGCAGTTTTTCTGTTTGATCGTAACGATCAAATGTTTTTTGACACCTCAAATGATGGACAACATAGTGAGCTAATATGTGTAAACCGTCATATTTAACCCCGTTGCTGTTTGATGGAAAAGGCATTAAGCCTATTTTGAGAAGGCATTTAGTTATTGAATTATTGATGGTGTTGGTTGGTGTATAGTGCTCTAGTGACGTTTACAAATTTCAATACAGAAAAAAGGTATGGTTAAAGAATCGATTGAATAATGGGTGTTATTGTAGAGTTATTGTTTTAATTTAATTATTTCCCGATTTTCTTTCTATTTTTCTTAAGATACGACTTTGGACTTTTATTTTTAGCTTGTACGTATTCCCATAATGTATTGGTTTTTATGACAATATTTTAGGTGAATAAGTAAAAAAAAAGTAAAAAGTTCTTTATTTCAAAAACTATTACACTTGAAAACGTCAAAAAAAATTATATATATAAAAAAATAACTAAATATTACTAAACTGAAATCACGAAGCTTAGATTCACTTACATGCAAATAAATACAAATTTGGTGTAAGTGAATCTAAGTGCCAGTTCCGAGCCCCCGCTCTGTGAGAAGAACTGACAAGAAACTCACAGGCTATGCTCTTTTAAATTATTTTTATCAAATATAACAATACAAAACAAACACAGTGAAAATTTGAAGATACTAAAAGGGTCCTCTGAAGCTGTAACCAATGAAGTAGCACTAAGGGAACCTTCCATCACAGTCAAGTAAGTATGTATTGTGTAACTGAGCTGAGCCTGTACAATAGGGGATGGTCACGACAATGATCTGGTTGACTTTTTATTCTCATATACACATACAAGTTGAAAATGTTAAGCCCAAGCTTGTTTATCCGATAAGCAATCACTAACAGCATAATACCCCTTTTGAAGAAACTGCTTTTTAACTACAGTTTTAGAAGTTGGCAATGGTATATTAATTAATTCCTGTGGAATTTTATTATAAAATCTGATACCATTACCCAAAATGAATTCTTCGAAAGTCGACAATTTGGCAGAGAGCTTATTTTTATTTCTAGTATTAAAATTATGTACTTTTGAATTTTTATCAAAGGTATCAATGTTTTTGCGAATATACATTATATTATCGAATACATATATACTGTGATGCAACCGTTAATATGTTAATTTTTTTAAATATCTCTCTGAGAGAATCTCTGGACCTAAGATTATAGATAGCTCTTATGGCGCTCTTTTGTAGTACGAATATATTATATATGTCCGCAACAGATTCCCACAATAACATACCATATGACATAATGCTATGAAAATAGCTAAAATAAACTAGCTGTTTCTTAGTCTGTTATGAGTCTTATCTTTTTGATGGCATTGTATGCTGAGCTAAGCCTTTCGGACAAATCCATTATATGGGGGTTCCACTGCAATTTAAAATCTATATTGATGCCTAAGAACTTTGCGTCATTTAATAACTTAATATTCTTGCCATTCATTTTCTAGTTAGTCGAGACTTGTGTAACATTTGGCAATGAGAACTAAAAGTCCAGATTATCCGGTTATATGTTTTTTTTTATAAAGAATGGTTTTGTGCATTTAGCCAGTGTCAATGTATAGATATATTAATAATATTGAATGCATAGTAAATGAGAATAAGTGGTGATAAGGATAATAAATGGTGAATGAGATGCAGTCCTCAGCACAGATGTGGTACTTTACTGAGATCTTACATGGACTTCTTGGGAGAAATTGAAAAGTGATGTTGCACTGCTTTGTTTCATTTACCAACACTCATGTAGCTTCACGGTTAAAAATCCACCTTTATTACACATTAATGTTCGAAATATCACAAATTTTAGAAAAAACAATACTAAACTGCAAACTTGACGCCTGATTTTTCCGCCAAGAAGTCCGTTTAAAGGGTTAACGTCTAGCAGGCTGTTGTCATGTTGACTACTTGCTTCGATTGCTCAGCGATGCAAAGTGTGTTTAGATCTTCGATATAAGACGTTTTCATTTATCAGTAAAGATGAGAGCACTCAGAAGTATTCTAGGTGTGAAATTGACTAATTGGATTACGAATGAAGTGATAAAAGTCGAAGCTGGTGTAAAAGAAGATATAGTGACAAGAATTGAGAAAGGCATGCTTTGATGGTTTGGTCATGTTCAGAGGATAAATGAAACTTGACTAACGAAAGTGATTTATGATGGACAAGTGATTGGAAGTGTTGGGAGGGAAAGACTACATTAGACCTTTCTTGAACAAATTCAGAATATTTTGGAGAAAAGTAAGTACCCTAAACCGACGGGCGTGTATGAGGAGGTTAATGAGTGTGAATGATGCTAAAATTGTGTACCAATATCGTGAACGCGAAAGAGGCGTGACATTATGTATGTGTATGTATGTCATTTATCCCGGCCTTGTCGTAGCTTCAAGATTACGAGGACCCGCGTCTTCTGCATCTCTCTAACGTTAGCTAAGACGACCATTAGGTTTTTCGAAGTACTTACCATACTTTGGATATGACCAATCCATTGCAGTCTTTCTTTATATCTCTTAGTATATTAGGGTCGTCAAAAAACACTTTTTTTTTCTCCTACTAAGTAGCCTTAAGAGTCGAGCATCAAGAATAAAGAGTAAACGAAGAGTATTAACTTTCGCTGACTTATAGTTTTACACATACATACATTCACGCTTGTTTCCGCGAAGGGGTAGACAGAAGCATATAATACGCCCACACTTCGCCAATTATATAGTTGGTCCCACGTAAAAGATGGCAAGCTTATTGCCGCTTGCCGGGCACTGTTATGCTCGTTAGAGCCTCGTCCGTTGATCGGCAGGTGCACCCCTTGCAGACGAGGTTGGCTTGGGCTCCTTAGGTCTTGGTAGGATCCCTATACACCCTATAATTTGTTATTATATACTATATATCTCTTTCTACAGACCAGACAGTTTCCGGGATAAAACAACATCTATTTGATTGAGCCACGTAGAAAAGCAAGTTGCATTTATGGATGGATTTTTTTTTCTTCTAAATGACGTTTGTCAACTGAATAGCGCTTTATTGAGCGCAGCATATTTAACCTTATGTGCAAGCATACCAGTTCATGTGAGCTTAATACAACCATTAACTAACGCCCTTGATACAACCACTATCTAACTAGCTTGTTTAATTCTTCAGCTCCTTTCTGTCTACCGTTGGACTAATGCCTCTCCAATACGTCTTCACTCTGCCTTGTTGTTAGTTAGCCTGGTCCAGGAGGGGCCCACACAATATTTGATATTATCAGACCAATCCTAGGATTGGTAATAGAGATGCTTAACTTGAAAAGAGGATTGATGTGATAGCCAAGATTTTCTGTTAAATTCTGCCGTCTAAGCGACAGAACTGCCCGCTATGACAGTGCCAATGCTTCACAAACCAACATTAGATTGGGTGTAAGGCCCATTTACAACTAAGTTAAATAATTCTTACATATGTCCGTTATTTCGCAGGTTATGGAGAGTACACACACAATATATTTGGTAACAGAATACGCTCCGAACGGGGAAATTTTCGGTAAGTATTATTAACATGAAATATGTGTATTTACAATAAAATTTGTTACGTGGGTATTTCATACATGTTTACAAATATAACGGAAATAAAATCTTACCTACGAGGGTATTTTAAAAACAAAACAATGGAATGAAATTTAAATGATAATTTCTTTATTGAGTTTGGGATCTCATGGAGCTCTTATAATGTCGAGTACTTAATGCCAACGCTTCCATTCACCGCGGGTAGAAGCTGAAGTGGAGAAGTATCGGTTTTTCGCTAGTAGGTACCAATACGTTTTAATTATTATAAAAAGAATAAAAGATAGATGGAAAATGTTATAAAATCCTCTATATATCATTAATTCACTTTAATATGTAAATGAATCACACATGATACCGGCCTACAATGGTGCCACCACCTCTCATGTCAAGAGTCGACGAAGAGAAATCCGACTGATGATGGGCAGCAGAGTTATCCTGTAAACTGGCTGGAAGTGAGAACATCAACCCGCAATGCCAGCGTGGTGATTATGTGCAAATATCTATATAATACTATAGAGTGTAATCTATGAAGGAGGTTAGATTCAGCAGCAAAATATGTTATGCAGGCATCAAGCAATTACTAATCAAGAGTTTACAAGCTGTCTTAACTATAATTTAAAGCGGACAGAGTATATCACAGCTGTAAGACCAGATATAAAAAAAGTTAATCAAACGGCTGATGTACTAAAACGATTAGACTCGAAAACAGTCCGTAAATGTATTTATTAGCTCAAGGCATACAATACTATGGCCAAGTTCGACAAGGTAATCCCGGCTTCCCTTTAGAAAAGTTTAAACAAACCGCGTCAATGTAAAATCCCTCCTTAGCGCAGGTTGTTGAAGATTATAAAAACAAAAAAGTTTGTTATAAACTTTAACAATGAACAAGTTGGTTTTTAACATAAAATTCGATTACTTCTATTCTTGTACTAACTTAGGTCTTTCTGACTCAATATTTTTCACCCTCGACCAAAAGAGAGGTGTCTGATTGTGGTGTCGTAGCTCTTAAACGAATTGAATATGATTTTTTTTATTTGAAAGCTTGCCGCAATTGTCCACATTCAGAAGTGCTCCAACTTGACTAAAGCTTCTTCTTCGTGCTGTAAAGCATTTCAAGACACTGTTCCCGGTTATCTATTTAACGACTACCGTCCAGCAGAACTGGTTCAGGGTGGCGGAGTATCATTTGCAAACCTTGGTTCGTAAAAGGGCCCGTGTTCAGTTCTGGGATATTAATGGTTTATGATGATGACTATAGATTTTCATCATCTCAGCCCATTCACGTCCCACTACTGAGCACGAGCCTCCTCTCACTTATCAAGGTGCAAGGGTATTGGGTCATACTCCACCACGCAGACCCAGTGCGAATTAGCGGAGGCAGGTGTATGGCGTCCTGCTGTTAGAATTTTTCAAGCCGCCCATTTTAGGTCTCTAACATGGCTCAAAGACTATCACATTTAGTGATAACCGGGACCAACGGCTTAATGTGCCTTCCGAAGCGCTCGATGTCAAGTGCCACACAAACGGTCACCCATCCAAGGACGGACCTCTGTAAACTATGCAGTACTTCGCTGTACGCGAAGCTACGAGCGCTTCGCTACGGGCGACTATACATTTTGTTTAACTTAAAATCAAAGATGTGACCTACAAAAGACCCTCCCTTTTCAGATCACTTAGTGTCAAGAGGACGAATGCCAGAGTCGGAAGCGGCGAAGGCCTTCGCCCAAATGGTAGCAGCTGTGGGTTACTGCCACGCCAATGGCGTCGTGCACAGAGATTTGAAGGCGGAGAACCTGTTGCTGGATGGTGACATGAACATAAAGGTAAGAGGATTTTTTAAATTTAGGATGTAAAAACATAAAGTCACTGACTAATATCCAAGCGCTCGTAGCTTTCCGGTGCTCGGTGGTCGGAAACGATCACTGAGTACAGCAGAGTTTACAGAGGTCAGTCCTTGGATGGGTGACCGTTTGTGTGGCATTTGATAGCGAGCGCTTCCGTGCTTCGGAAGGCACGTTAAGCCGTTGGTCCCGAATATCACTAAATGTGGTAGTCGTTAAGCCATGTTAGAGGCCTAATGGGCGGCTTGATAAATTCTAACAGCAGGACGCCATACACCTGCCTCCGCCAATCCGCACTGGGTCAACGTGGTGGAGTATAACCCGATACCCTTACACTGTGGTATGTGAAAGAAGGCTCGTGCTCAGTAGTGAGACGTTAATGGGCTGACATGATGAACATCCAAACATATTTTTTTCCAAAGACTTTACTACATTCATAATCTAACGCCCATATGGATAGAAACCTTGCCACAATTGCTTAATAGGGATATGTATAGATGCATTAAAGTTCACTTTTAGCAAAGAGGTGGTTAGGTCCTTGGGCAAGATTAGTGGCATTAGATGGGAGGTTTCATTATTCTATGAAGTCCCTTTTTTATAGCAATCTTTTTACTAGATATTTACAAATCCCGACGCAAAAATTCGTCTTTTATTAAAAATTTAAGACATAAAATTATTGAATCTCTAATCAACATCGTCAGCCCCAAGGGCTTCCACCAAACCACAAATTTCCATTGTGACCGATTCTGATCCTGCGACCCATGTTAGATCGACCGTCCATCCATATGACGACCGATATGGCGTGGAGGTCAGTATACCTACACTTCACTCCAGAGGTCGTGGGTTCGATTCCCACACAGGACAAATCTTTGTGTGCATGAACATGAATATTTGTTCTGGTCTGGGTGTTTTCCTATGTATATTAAGTATGTATTTACAAAAAAAAAAGTATATAAGTATGTTTATCCGTTGTTTAGTATCCATAACACAAGTTCTTAATGATACTTATCTTGGAACTAAATAATTGGTGTAATTTTTAGGAAATATTTATTTATTTATTATTTATTTATCTAATGAAAAGCATAAAATATTTTGTTAAATATTTACTTTGCCATAAGGAAATAAAGCAAAATAATCTTTACGTATTATATTATTAAGTATAAATGTTTTGCAATAAACACTGTTGGCATAGTATGAAGCATCATTTTATAAACACCCAGTGATATGAAAACAAATGCTTACCATTATTTATTTATTTATTCATTCAAAACTTACAACTATCTTTACAGGCACCAAACCTAATACGATAGAGTAGCTGAGCTTACAATACCTAAATATATGACAAAAAACTTTCACTTAATTCTTATCTACTAATCACTAAACTACTATATTATTATCTACTGCAGAAGCAATATGCTGCTTTTGCGAATTCGTTCAGTGAACATGCAAATAAATCTATCCGGTCGGACAGTGACAGTGCATTGAGAATGAATGAATTATTATGAACCTAAATGTGTTATAAATTTAGTAATATTTTTCTTCTAGTTTGTACCAGTCACTAATCTTCTCTGCTAGCCTACGGTTCACTGGTAGAGAATGCTTTTGGCATTAAGTTCGCTTTTGTATAACTTTTTAAGCATGCAATAAAGACTACTAAGTATACCATCAGACCCTTAGCGTTAGTCTCGGGCACTGAATTAATATTGCTAAGATGATGATATTAAATAATAATGAAATAAACTTAATACATGAATTTCTCCTGTTTGCATTGATACAAAACCAAACATGGCCGCGGCTCCACGGTGACCCAAGGGCCTTCCCTGCCGCACCTTAATCATCATATGTTTAGGCCCAGGGTCTGATCACTGTGTCAACCAGATTTGACTGAATTTCAGTTATTACGTGGTGCGACTGCCGTCTGACCTCCACAACCCAGAGGGAAACATCATTCTATGGTTAAACCAGCTGTAAGTCTATTAGAATGCACTGACTTCTTAATAACGACTGCCTTAGATGTTCATGACAGCCGGGACCAACGGCTTAACGTGCTTTCCGAGGCACGGAGCGAGCGATAATTACGCACATAACTTCGACTGGGCTATCGCCGCTCCTTAATCTATTTCAACATAAATAATAATTTTCGGATGTTGCGGAGGTCAGACAGCAGTCGCTTCGTATATTCTGCCAAGTCTGGTTAGAACAGTGACCAGTCCCTCTCCAGGGCCCTGGGACACAACTGGGGTAGTGCTAGGATGGTAATAATCTAGCTGTCCGATCGTTGCATTCACCACACAAAAGTAAAAAAGGTAAAAAAATGGTTTCAGCGCTTTTAACATGTCGCTATTTAATGACATACTCTCGACAAAATTATGTTTTTTTTTTCATAAGCTATTTCTTACATAGTACTTGAAAACGTCAAATATAAATTTAATAAACAATCGAAAATGATTACACTGAAATTAGGAAGCTTAGATTCACTTACAAGCATCAAAAAATAAATATAATTTAAAGTGCCAGTTCTGAGCCATCGCTTGGTAAGAAGAACTGGCAAGAAACTCACAGGCTATGCTCAATGCTATGATCAATTGGTGAGGTTGGGTTAGACAGATTCAGTTCATGTTAATTACCCCTTAGGAAACAAAGCTAGATAATATTTAGGTTGTATTTTATGGGTTAAAATAAGTTTAAAATATTAGCTGATTTGCCGCGATTTGGAAATATGATATTTTTTAATAGCGCATCGACATTTATAACGAACTTAAAAGGTAAACCCTCACTCATGGCTGAGTTAACTGCGATAGTTAACGAATTATTGGCAATTTGTAAAAAATACTCACAAGTATTTGGTACAAAATTAATTACCATTTATTAGCCCACAAACCGCATATTTAATAATAAATAAATATTTTCTGACAATTACACCAATTATTTAGTTTCAAGATAAGTATCATTAAGAACTTGTGTTATAAACATACTTAAATACTTTTTTTTTTGTAAATACATACTTAATATACATAGGAGAACACCCAGACCAGAACAAATATTCATGTTCATGCACACAAAGATTTGTCCTGTGTGGGAATCGAACCCACGACCTCTGGAGTGAAGTGTAGGTATACTGACCTCCACGCCATATCGATATTTCTTCATATGAAACAACAACATCAAAATTCATTTACAAATACAGGCCTAGAGCTTAGCTTAGGCACCAGTCTTATACAATATAAACTTGTCCAAATTTTGTACACTAATTAAAATATTGTAGTGAGAAAATAAACATTTTTTTTTAAGTTTAGCTCAAAAAAAGCTCTTATGAATGTCATATTAATAAACTAGCGCGCAACAACCTTTTTCTAATTCTGTATATGTATTTCGAAGCACTACGGAACCCTACACTCTGCGTGGTCCCCACACGCACTTGACCGTTTCTTATTATAAGTTAAAATGGATATATTTGTCCCAAAAAGACTTTATAAATAGCCAACCCCATCTTCAATAGAGCTGGCATCTTGCAGTGTAAAAGCCAGAGCCCATTCTGTTCAGAAACCTTTTTGCAAGAATAGACGGCAAAATATTTTCCGACCCATATTATACTCTAAGGCGAGTTATTACGCCGCCCACTACAGATTTTCTCGATAATTTTCTTCAAGACTCCAGTTAAAGCTTCCCGCGTAATCAGTGGGCGTTTCTTTTAACACAGACTAGAGATGGGAATTGTCGATAATTTCCCGTATCCGTTCTGTATCGGTTATCCAGTTACCAGACATCGATATCAAAAGTGGGGTTAGGATGAGTTAAAAAATGAGTTAAAAACGCGAAGTTCATCTTTATCGTGACTTATTTCAAACATTAAATAAATGGATCATATTTAACGTGTCTTCAAAATTAATAAATTGCCAACCTAACCTAACCTTTTTGTACATCAAAAATACTGATACCTAATCACCTCATTAGATGCTCACTCAGTATTTTTGATGATCAAAAAAGCTTTTTTTAGAGGTTTAGTTTATTATATTCCTAAATAAATCACTCAAACAATGTTTAGTTACTAATTCGCAATTTTCACATGTAAAATTTACTACGATTTATAAGTATAGTTTTCTTTTAAAAATTGATGTGTATTTTAATTATAATTTGCATGCCACCGTTGTTGGCTAAATGAGAAGAGCTTTATTTTATTGTACAAGAACTGTAATGTACCTCAATTAAGTGCAAATAAAGTATTCTATTCTGGCAATTTTACTTCAATTTAGAACAAGGCTTAGATCTCGCATAGATGTTTTACTTTACTGTTTAATCCTGCATGACTTCAGGATCTATAAAGATCTATAAATCAATATCAGTTAAGAATACGTCAAATAAAACGTTATTTATACAGAAGATAAAGCATGCAAAATTATTGCATTTTTTTACATAAACAAGTTCAGCTTACATGGATAAATTAATTAGTATACACGAATAATGGTTAATTCTTTAATCTGTCGAGCCAGATATTGTAAAGATATTCTTTACATATTTATTAATATATTCGGAAAAAATATAGTTAGTTTAATGTTTGTTGTATCGCTCATGCTTTAGTTGCTGTTCTCGTAGCAGTTATCGAGTTTGTGTTACATTTATGAGTAACGGATATTAAATCTGTAACGGATACCTGCCACGATATCGGGATTTAGATACGTTTTGATATATCGTACTCATGCCTATAGGAAACTTTCTTGTGATGTTGAACCATTGACGGATTAGTAAAATACCTATTATTATTGCTTAATGTTACGAGTATAAATATCGGATGTGATGGGTTTTTTATTTACGACTCAACAACAAGGCGGCGGGAAGCCGGTGAATGCTGGCGTTACAAAATTGATCAACGTGGAAAACTATTAGGGAGGCCTATGAAGCAGTGCACTTGAAATGGCTGAAAGGATGATGATATCTTGGAGCACGGCAAAAATTTTATATCATCATCATCATTTCAGCCCATTAACGTCCCACTACTGAGCCGAGCCTCCTCTCACATATCAAGGTGTGAGGGTATTGGGTCATACTCCACCACGCGGACCCAGTGCGGATTGGCGGAGGCAGGTGTATGGCGTCCTGCTGTTAGAATTTACTGCGACCATTAGGCCTCTAACATGGCTTGACGACTACCACATTTAGTGATAACCGGGACCAACGGCTTGACATGCCTTCCAAAGCACGAAAGCGCTCGATATCAAATGCCACACAAACGGTCACCCATCCAAGGACTGACCTCTGTAAACTCTGCTGTACTTCGGTGATCGTTTTCGACCCCCGAGCACCGCAGAGCTACGAGCGCTTCATTTCACATTTTATATGCCAACCCATATTTTTTAAGATATAATTACATAGGATCTGGATTTCGAAATGTGATGTCACGATATACAGGGTCTCCCCCATCCCCTTGTCACACCATGTCACACTTCGTCAACCCCCTCCTACCACCTTAAAGTGTGACGTTATTTACGGATAGCACCTTAGGGTACTATAGGTTATCCTATCCTATGCCTAGTTTTCAGCTCGCTTCAAATATCTACCTTAATATGTCTCCCATCTCTTATACTAATATAATATATTAAGGCTAGACGCTAGGGAGTAGACGAACTATTGTGCATCAATTAAGAACTAGACGAAGTATGTTGTCTAATGAATACTAAAGTCTGATATACAAATATGAACTTACGCTCATTTGGAGCTGGAGTTTCTCGATTATTCGGAAAATTATAGTAGCGCGGGAATTGTTACAAAGACATTTTTAATCCATCACTTGCTTACAATGGATTTCCGCAAAGTAACGCCTGAATTAATAAATAACTTAATGGGGTCTTGTCTAGTGTCAAGAGCTAGCCACCCCACCATTTGCCGTGTTTCATCTGGTGAATGCTGTGCTTGGTGTGAAAGGTTTTACTTTCCTATCACTATCTAAGACATCTAATAATTGCAGCAAGGTTTCCCCAATCATCAAAGCTTTCTAAAATATACCCAGGCTCTCGAAACAAATCCCCCGATGTAGCTTGGGGCTAGAAAGCTTTACCCCTCCGGACTCCATCATGCCTCCTGGACATGATTTGACACGGTCACCTGAAAGTTTTTAAACAGACTTCGGACTCAGGTCCGCCGATGTAAGGATAATCTGTTTAGGTGGGGGTTCCTTGATTAATCTTACATGCGAGTGTGGATTCTCTCCCCAGTCCTGCCTGGGTTTCCCTAACACCTGCACGCAGAAAGAGCTCATGAATGCTGCAGATAATGTGGTGCTGCAGTACGTGTGGCTGAGCTTTCCAATCTTCTTCACTAACTTGACTAATTATCGAAACGCAAAGAAGAAGCAGTAGGTTTCCTCCAGCTCCTGATGAACGTAAGTTTATATTTGTATATCTGACTTTTACTTTAGTCGCTGTCTACGACCTTCACCATGACATAATACAATGGAGGTGCCGTTCGGCAGCGGCTTTTTAATTTACATTATATTATGAAATTGTTAGCAAGTGATGGATTAAAAATATCTTAGCGACAATTTCCGCGCAACTATAATTTCCCGAAAAATCAAGAAACAATTCAACACGACACGTGTTTCGCCTACATACAGGGCATCTTCAGATAAGATACCTCAGAACAAATCAATAAATTATGTAAGAAATTGTTGCTAGTGTATATCTACAAAAAAATATATCGACTACAAAAAGAGATTAGTCGTAAATGAATGTGCACCGGGACTTGTATTCCGAGATACGAGTGCATGGTACAGTCAAAACAAAAGTCAATTACACTTTTTTTGCTGCAAAAAGCACTTGTTCAGTAGAGGGGCGTTAATAACCTGAGATGATGATTGAGTGGCTATTTTGTTATATTCGTGTCAAGATAAAAATATATTATTAATATTTAATTCATAGTAAATGAGAATGAGTAGTCAGTAAAGATGTGGGACTATACAAAGGTCTCACATGGACTTATTTAGAGAATTTAAAAAGTTATGTTGTACTGTTTGTTTTATTAACCAACACGGTTATTAATCCACTGTTATGACCCATTAATATACGAAATATCACAAATTTTAGAAAATAAAACAAAACTGCAGACATAACTTTTTACTTTCCCGCCATGAAGACCTTCATATCTTTTGGTGAATCACAGTTGATGAAGTATGTTACATTGGTGTTGACTGATTTTTGCAGGCTTAAGTGGCTTCAATTAAGGACGTCGATCAAAACGAATCACCAATCAAATTGTATCAGTAAATAGTGGTTTCGATTAAGAATATAAGTGAACACTCCTCTGACTGGGAATATTCAAAATAAGCCATAGGTATTATATATTAGTTTGACTAAGAAAGTTTAAAACTACCGTGGCTGAACTCAGATTGTTAACCAGGATAAGAAAATAAAAAAACTTTAAATTCTTAAAACTGATCTATCTGGAGTTGCCATTACTGTTTTTACTTACTAATTAAATACTTGTAATAATTTTAAATCACTTACGATTTCTGTTTATCTCTGAACATAGCTTCCCCTAAAGAGCGCCAACGTTCCCAGTTTTCTGCATCCATCTGGCACCAGACACTTTTTTCAAATTTTCTGAAATTAAAATAAAAGTGAAATGAATAAAACTGTTATAACGAAACGCAAGCGCTTAGTGAAGCGCTCGTAGAGAGAAAACCGTCACTAATGTTAAGCATAGGTTATTCCTTGAATGGGTGACCATTTAAAGTCACTTCTAAACGTTGATAGTGTCTGTCACTGAATCATATCCAAGCATTATCCCGGTTGCCCTAGACTTAAGTTCAGGGCCCAGGGTCTGCGCACTGGATTAACCAGATATGGCTGAATTTTAGATATTACATGTAGCGACTACCGTCTGACCTCCGCAACCCAGAGAGAAAGATCAATCTATGGTTAAACCAGCGGCTATCAGCAGTTGTTAAGCCACGCAGCGGCCTCACCTCCTCCAATCCGCACTGGGTACGCTTGGTCGAGACCTGAGTACATCTAACCTTCGTCCTTGGTGCGAATGAGATAAAAGGATGACTGAACTGACTTGATGATTATGAAGCGCTTATTGTACATAAATTTTGATTTCAATGTGCAAAGTTAAACAATGAATATGATCGGGGTTTAATCGAAGTGCGGCTTGGGGTCAATTGAAGTGCGGCATTGGAGATGGCGCGTACATAAAGCGCCCTTTAGATGGACGGCCGCTTTGTATGACGCGCGCGAGTCTTTAAGTATTTACTTTCATAAAAGCTTTATTGAGGTAAACTTTAATAAATGATTTTGTCCTTGATAAATGTCGCAGGTCGCCTACAATTGGTAATATTTTAAGTTAAGGTGGAGGGGTCTACTTGCAGGAGTTGACTTCCTAGGGCTGCGGCTGTTCAAAATCATTAGTAGTTTAGAAAACTATAAATAATAAATAAATATTTTCTTACAATTACACCAATTATTTAGTTCCAAGATAAGTATCATTAAGAACTTTTGTTTTGGATACTAAACAATTCATGAACATACTTTAATACTTTATGACGTGACAACGTCTTTTAATTTGTTTTGCCGGGTGACACTTCAAGAAACTGCGTTACGCTCCGCTCACGCTATGCGCTCACAATGAGAGCGAATGAGAGGCACGCGTCCCTTCCACTCGAATGAATATTCACATTAAAATTATTTTACCACTCAAAGTCGTTGTCACGTAAAACTTTCGCCCGTATACCGACTTTACAGGCAACCAATTTTTTATTGTAAATATATACTCAATATACATAGGAAAACTCCCAGACCAGAACAAATATTCATGTTCATGCACACAAAGATTTGTCCTGTGTTGGAATCGAACCCACGCTATGTTTTGGTTTTGGACAGCCTATCCTTTTATAATAGTCACTTTATTTTGTCTCTAACGGTACCTGCTCAGACAACCACCTTGTTCAGCTTACATGCCGGTCACTATCATCAATTCATCGAGCGTTATCCTGGTTGCCACCTTCCGGGCCCGGGGCCTGCATTCTTGCACTTTTGCCTCCACTTCGCACGGCATCTTTTTTAGATAAACCACATATATCGCTGATTAAATGCCGAAGGGTCACAAGCCAGAAAAAAATAAAACTCTTTTTATTCCAAAAATGGCATCTAAATCATTGAAACTTTTGTGTTCGAAAAAGATACCCATGATTCTAGCGCCAAAAATGGACCAATCAGACGACCGCCTTTTTCGCATTCCTTGATTTGGTGACCAATAAATTTCAGAATGTGATATTATACTTATTTAGATAGAAGCTGCTGACATTCGTTAGTAATAAATAAATAAAGCTTTAAAATACGCATCGAATTATATATAAAACATAGATTTAGATGCACTTACAGATTCGTAAAAATAGTGAAAATATCAGGGTATAAACTTTGATGGGCTCTCGTGTAAAATTTTGTTAAGTCGTCATGTGGCCCTTTGGCATTTAACCAGCGATATGGCGGCCAATGTAACAACTTTTTAGTTGGATGGATAATCATCAAACTGCTGTCTTCCGTGGAGGGGAAGCGTGTGTCAAAGTTTCACCATCCATGTTCCTTCTTGAGCCGGCTATATTCCTGAGCCGCTAACCCTTTCGAAAAGTCCCGCAAACTATAGTCTATGTTTCCCTTCAGTTAGCAGACTTCGGGTTTTGCAACGAGTACTCGGCGAACTCTCCGCTGGCGACGTGGTGCGGCAGCCCGCCCTACGCCGCGCCCGAACTGTTCGAAGGCCGACAGTATGACGGGCCCAAGGCTGATATTTGGGTGAGTATTCATTAAAATACGATAAAATTAATTGATTGTCATTTTTAACCTCTGTCCAAAAAATTGGACGTGTTTGTGTATCCGTTTGTCTGTTTGTGGATATGTGTGTCGGTTTGTGGTGTCGTGGCTCCTAAACGACTAGATTTTATTATTTGAAAGCTTATTGAATAAAAAATTATAAATATTCTCTTACAATAACACCAATTATTTAGTTCGAAGATAAGTATCATTTAGAACTTGTATTATGGATACTAAAGAACGTATAAACATTTTTATTGTCAATACATACTTAATATACACATAGGAAAACATCCAGACCATAACAAATATGCATGTTCATGCACACAAAACTTGGTCCTGTGTGGGAATCGAAGCCACGACCTCTGGAGTAAAGTGCAGGCATACTGACCTCCACGCCATATCAGTCGTCAAAAGTGATGGATTAAGTGCGTGAAATGTAATAGTGAAAGGGGTAGATGAAGCAGTAACGAATATCCAAGGAAGTAAACTACATGTTGTGGTCAGCACTCCAGATAAACTGGGAGGGAGGGGAATAATTATGAATTCCTTAGCTGGTTCCTTCTTTCAGAATGAAAAAAATGTGTTATGATCCAAACATTGTAGGCGTATAGAGTTCTTATCTATTTGTAAGGAGCCCAAGCCAACCTCACCTGCATTTAGTGCACGGACGAGGCTTTGGCGAACGTTCCTGGTAACCGGCAATAAGCTTGCTATCTATTACGTGGGACCAACAATGTAATTGGCGAAGAGTGCACGTATCATATGCCTCTGCCGAACCCTGAGACATTTAACGGGGACATGCTAAATGTAATCGTTTTACTTTTCCCTGTATCTCGGCCTTCGGATCCAGCAATAGGCGATACTATAGACTTGCTTGGGGACATCAGACGTTAAAGATTACGTTATGTAGTCCTAGGTCTTCCAATGTGTTAGGAAGGTGGTGCAAGAGAGTGTCCTCTGCTTTCTCCTGGCTGGCTTTGATCTTGCCTGGCAACACACGATGACTTAATGATCTTTAAGTTTCAAATCGGAAAGGAAGTGCTCGTAGCTCTGCGGTGCTCGGTGGTCGGAAACGATCGCCGAAGTACAGCAGAGTTAACAGAGGTCAGTCCTTGGATGGGTGACCGTTTGTGTGGCATTTGATATCGAGCGCTTCCGTGCTTCGGAAGGCACGGTAAGCCGTTGGTCCCGGTTATCACTAAATGTGGTAGTCGTTAAGCCATGTTAGAAGCCTAATGGGCGGCTTGAAAAATTCTAACAGCAGGACGCCACAAACCTGCCTCCGCCAATCCGCACTGGGTCAGCGTGGTGGAGTATGAGCCAATATCCTCACACTTTGGTATGTGAGAGGAGGCTCGTGCTCAGTAGTGGGACGTTAATGGGCTGTGATGAAATTTCAAATCTCTTGCCAAACTTGAATAAATGAATTTGAATTGAATCGACGACCGATATGGCGTGGAGGTCAGTAAACCTACTCTTCACTCTACAGGTCGTGGGTTCGTTTCCACACAGGACAAATCTTTGTGTGCATGAACATGAATATTTCTTCTGGTCTGGGTGTTTTCCTATGTATATTAAGTATGTATTTACAAAAAAAAGTATGTAAGTATGTTTATCCGTTGTTTAGTATCCATAACACAAGTTCGTAATGATAGTTATCTTGGAACTAAATAATTGGTGTAATTGTTAGAAAATATTTATTATTATTATTTATCTGTCGAACTATAATATGTTTCCCCTCAGTCCTTGGGCGTAGTTCTATACGTGCTGGTGTGCGGAGCCCTACCTTTCGACGGCGGGACTCTGCATGAGCTGCGCAGCGTCGTTCTGACCGGCAAGTTCCGTATACCCTACTTCATGTCACAAGGTAAGAACAACCTTCAATAATCCAGTATACAATAAGAAAGTACGTTCTTAGTTTTTCTTCCTAAAATGCTGTGTTATTGCTGACCTATGGTGTGTCATCATCATCATCTCAGCCCATAAACGTCCCACTACTGAGCACGAGCCTCCTCTCACATACCAAGGTGCGAGGGTGTTGGGTATACTCCACCACGCGGACCCAGTGCGGATTGGCGGAGGCAAAAGTATGGCGTCCTGCTGTTAGAATTTATCAAACCGCCCATTAGGCCTCTAACATGGCTTAACGACTACCACATTTAGTGATAACCGGGACCAACGGCTTAACGTGCCTTCCGAAGCACGGAAGCGCTCGATTTCAAATGCCACACAAACTGTCACCCATCCAAGGACTGACCTCTGTAAACTCTGCTGTACTTCGGTGATCGTTTCCGACCACCGAGCACCGCAGAGCCACGAGCGCTTCTATGGTGTGTACCATCTTATATATCATGCAATTTGAACCTCTTAATAGTAAAGATGAAACCATCTATTAATATTATAATAGGGGGTATACTACCTCCTACCAATACCTATGAAGCCCAAGCCAACCTCATCTGCAATAGGCGAACATTACAGTGCTAGCGGCAATAGGCTTGCAGCAAAGTGTGGGCGTATAATATGTGTGGGGAGCGGATGACGTGCTCCCGACTTTATATCCGAATATTTATTTATTATTTATTTATTATTTTTACGTTCCGTTCATCGCTTGTACGGTGTCGCTACAATATGCCTCTGCCTACCTCTTCGGGGAAACAGGCGTAACATAAGAACTGCTGCTTCGAATTAAATAATTTTGTGCGTTAAAGCGTTGGGTTTAAAAAGGGCGTAAACAGTTTCAAAAGGCAACGCTCGAGTTCTGCCCATTGTATTGCGTTCATAGACTGTCAAAATTATTTTATTAAAGCTCTTATGAAGGTCGAAATTAAAATTGAACGCGCCCATTTACTGCGGGCGGGAGCTTGATGACTTTCCATTAAGTGAGTCGCAATTGAGTGCCACTTTGTGGTATAAAGAAAACACTAGATATAAGTGAATATCACTATGATAACCTTGAGCAGTGTTTCCTACCTTTTTAGATCCGTTACCCCTATGACCTATGTCCCTATTGATTCTTAACCCCAGCTCATCACCCCCTCTCAATACCAGTTTACCTCATGCTTAGGAACCAAGTCTTTTAATTAATGGGCTATCCAACACATAATTTACGTCGGTAAAAAATGCTTTTACGCACTGCCTTAAGGGACGTCCATAAATTACGTGAGGTGTTTTTTTAAATTTGGACCCCCCCCCCTCCCCCTTGGTGAGATGTGGTCGGACCCCCCCCTCACGTGAGATTTACCCAATATTTTTGAAATAATTAAATTTATTTGATTTGTCTTCTATGTACTACTACATTTTTCTGTGAAATAAGAGGAGAATAATGATACCACGTTTAAGGTGCACTATAACGAATGATGACCGGTATTGATATTGTAATACAAAATTTTACTGTAGTTCAAAAATGTATATTCTCTGAATGAGATTTTTATTGACCCCCGCACCCCCTTGGTGAGTTTTGGTGAGATGTGGCCGGACCCCCCCCCCCCTCCCCTATTTTAGACTCACGTAATTAATGGACGTCCCCTTACGGCCGAAGGGAGAGTGTGGGGCTCACTGCGGTAGACGCGACCGCCAGCTACCAATCTTCCAACGACGCCTACCTCTCATGATCGGATCCCGTTCCGCGGCCTCCTTCTGCGACATCAACACTTCGCAGAAGGAGGTCAGCGCCTCCCACGCCGTTCCGCTGTCGACTATCATTTGTATAATAGTCGGCACAATTTTTTTCTATATCAACCAGAGTACAGCCATTACCGTAGTTGAAAGGCGCTACGACTAATAAAAGCGGAATATCAATGACACGAGAAATGTTCATGCATTCAATGCGCTGTGTTATTGCATTAATGAAGTAGATTTGACAAATCTTTGACTTTAACCGCGTTAATTTCAGTATAAAATCGAAATTTTATACTAAAATTAACGCGGTTATAGTCGCTGGCACATCTATTCGTTCATAAATGTCGAGCAACATGTAAGGTTACATAATGTTATTGGTTACTGTATTTGACAGATACGAATAATTCGCCTGTCGGAACATAAAAAACAGAATGTGGTACTCTTTTTGTTTTCCATATTTTTATTATTCCGACAACATGATTGACGTGTTCAAACACGTGACAGATATTCCGATTTAGGTTTGTCAGTTTTTTCGTATTTGTATATTTTGTAATCAACATTTGACTAAAGCTATTTCTCTTGCAATCTAATTAATTATCTACTTAAGCGCATATTAAATTGCAAGTTTTTAAAGTACAAGCCAAAGTTCTATAACTTAAATCTATCAACGTAAGCGAATATCAACGAAGCACAACATTAAATTAGCAAAACTTATAATCTAATAAAGGAAAATGCTTGTAAGTTAAATACTTTTCTATATTGTCAAACTTTTGTTAAATATCCAATTTGATATACATATGGAACTTTTTCCTTTGAACAGTTGAAATTGAAACGGAAAAGTTTACAAAGTCTGATAAGTTACCTCTTTAAATGTGATTGCTGGAGGGGAAAACTTGCTTGGCTGCACATCTGACTTCTCTCGTAACAATCAGTTAAAAAATAACATCTCGAACTAAGTTAAACTTGTGCTTTGGGTACTGAAGTATGCATAAATACATAAATATTTTATTTTATTTAAAGGGCTACAGTACTACCAAATCATTTGGAAAAAACTTAACTTCTAAAAGCCAATAACAAGCCTCCACAGGTAACATTGACTGAACTAGAACTATTTACTTAAATTTAGATTATCAATCAATTTACTTAGTTACCACACAATTTTACCTATTTACAGTAGGGCGCGTCTACACCATGTCCGCAATAAAACAAAATGTACCTACTAGCTACCATGCATGACATAAAACTAGACACTAGTCTGGTCATTTCTGCGCCCTGTGCCTGGACACTGCTGGCACCGCCCTATTTACGGCACTGCTAATATACACGGCTGTTTGAAACATATGAGGATATTCCCCTCAGCAGTCGTCAGCTCTGTGTAATAATTGAAAGTCATCCAAATCTGGTTGGACCCGTGAGTAGACCGTGGGCCCTAAGCTTTTGTCTAGGGCCCATAAATAATGCCAGGAGGATCATGATGAACTACTTTAGTAAAGAGAAAATAGGAAAGATCGGTATACCAAGAATATCAGTAGCTAATTCGGTGGTATTAACAGCTCCGCGATGTTATATTCCTTCGCGAAGTATAAGTACATATACTCTACTTATTCTAGACACTGCTTATTAAACTCTAGCTGTGCCCGCGTTGATTTAAAGAAGACGTAACTGAAGAGACGTGGTGCCTGACTAATGGACTTGATTTAGAGTCATGGCAGGACTGATTTCCAGGCAAAATAACGCTTAGAGGCGTTAAGGGGAGACCATGTAGCGACTCCGAACTGACAAGTAGTAGTGAAGCGTTGCATTCAATGCTCTGAAGATTTACATAAAAATACATACAGACTAGAACAAATATTCATGTTCTACAACAAATATTCATGTTCTGGAACACAAATATTCCACGCAATATGGGTCGTGGTAAACAAATTTAATATACGCCAAGCTACGAACTCTGCCGCAGTGAACAGGCGCTCGTAGATTAAGTTACGTTTTAAGTGCAACTAAAATATATTAAATGGAAAGCTTTCGCAGCGTAAAGCACGGCTAAGGAAAAATATTCTCAGTTCGCTTGTGGTTTTCATAATATTAAATTTCCACATTTACTTCACTTCCAGCAAAAATATTTTACACAAAGTAACGTTTGAAGCGCTCGTAGGTCTGCGGTGCTCAATGGTCGGAAACGATAACCGAAGTAAAGCAGAGTTTACAGAGGTCAGTCATTGGATGGGTGACAGTTTGTGTGGCATTTGATATCGAGCGCTTCCGTGCTTCGGAAGGCACGTTAAGCCGTTGGTCCCGGTTATCACTAAATGTGGTAGTCGTTAAGCCATGTTAGAGGCCTAATAGGCGGCTTGATAAATTCTAACAGCAGGACGCCATACACCTGCCTCCGCCAATCCGCACTGGGTCCGCGTGGTGGAGTATGACCCAATACCCTCGCGCCTTGGTATGTGAGAGGAGGCTCGTGCTCAGTAGTGGGACGTTTATGGGCTGAGATGATGAACGTTTGAATCAGTTACTTATACACAAATACAGCTAAATTGCGTGCTCGAATCAAAATACAAATTATTGGTACTGATGTCACTTTGGGTTAATTTTTTAATCAGTAAAACCTTGATATTCAGTCAGTACATTTTCGTGAAGGTGTGGTACATTCAAATTTTTGCGATTTCGTTTGCATGGTCTACAGGTACATTCTTATTGTATAGCTTCACATACAAATCAAATGAAGATTGTAAGTCAAGTACCAAACCAATGGATAAATTTAAAAGAGTCTATGAGTTTCTTGCCAGTTCATCTTACAGAGCGGTGGCTCAGAACTGGCACTAAGATACACTTACACTAAATATTTTTTTGGTTTTTAAATTGTTTTGTTGCATATAAGTGAATCTAAGCTTCGTGATTTCAGTGTAACAATATTTTGATTGTTTTTTTTTTTAAATATTTATTAAAAATTAAAATTAAATAAATAAATTTCTTTATTTCATAATTAACCTGGTACATTAGAATATCTAGTAGCTGGTGCCTCCTTTTAAGCTTGAATAAGCCTGTGTCAGGAGACACCGCTCTTCAGTAACACATAATCTAAGTTTTGGTTTGAGCAACAACTTTATATTAGTGTTAGACAAACAGTTTTACTTATGTTAATGTTAATAAACAATTTTATATTACAAATTAAAAATAACAATTTAAAAAAAAGAAAAGTTCAGTGAGTAAGTGGGTAGGTACAATCTACAGCACGGCGGTACCCCGCCAAGATGAAGTATTAGATAATTAGTAATGACGATAACAATGGGAGTGGACAAGCTTATGTACTCCGACAGCCCCCCAACAAGTTACTTAAATTCTACGATTCGAATAAGTAGATAGTATTAGTGAATAGAAGCAATTTGGTAAAAGTAAAAATATAATTGAATGCAACATAAAACTAGACAACGCCATAGGTACCAATACATTGCGCTTACAAAAACGCTTATAATGCTTATTAAAGATAGATACAATGCACATCAAAAAGTTGAGTGAATATGAATCAACGTTAGCTTGCCCGCGCAATAAATAAATACACGTAGGCACACGTCGCACTCGAGCGGATCAAAGTTCACAAGATACCTAGTCAGCAGTAAAGTTATCTTGTTTTTAGATATTTACTTATTCTTGATTTAATAATTAACAAAAGTTATTTAATTTAGTAATTTTCCCCCTTGTGTTTTCTGTTTTGTAAGTGTGTTTATATTTAATTTTGACGTTTTCAAGTACTATGTAATAGTTTAGGAAGTAAATATTTTTTTTAATTTATGGTGGTCATATATTGACCACTGTTTGGTAATGGGTTAAGAGATTCAGTGATATAGGAGCAGAGAAATACAGGCGTCCGCTGAGATTTTTAAAGCCTAGGTCTTACAAAGAGATAGTTTGTAATTTCGTGTATTCGGCATGTTAAGAGTATGTCTGTCTGTAGTAACGTGTTGCTTGTCCAACATTTCTTTCCGCAGACGAGAAGAAAAAATGTGGTCTTAGAACGTGTTGTTGTGTTGTTATTATAATAAAACTGCAGGCTTGTCGTTCCTTATGCAACTGTTCGTCTATTCAAGTCTTACAATGTTTGACACTTATAGTTAAATAAAATAATAAATAAATTATGTCTAACAATTATTTAGTTCCAAGATAAATATCATTAAGAGCTTGTGTTATTGATACTAAATAACAGATACATACTTTTTTTTTTGTAAATACATATATTATATACATTTTGTTTATAGGGTTTTTCATAACAGCTTAGGAGCCCAAGCCAACCTCACCTGCAAATGGTGCACCTGCCGCCCAACGGACGAGGCTCTGGCGAACATAACAGTGCCCGGCAAGCGGCAATAGGCTCGCCACCTATTACGTAGGACCAAATATATAATTGGCTAAGTGTGGGCGTATAATAGGCCTCTGCCTACCCCTTCGGGGAATCAGACGTGATTATATGTACCCAGACCAAATAGTTATTTAAGTATGTCAACAGATGGCGTTAGTAGAATACTTGGAAGTCGAGTTTTTAGTTTAAGTTAACAGTTGTTCAATCGTTTTGTTGTGTTGTTGCAGAGTGCGAACATCTGATACGCCACATGCTGGTGGTGGAGCCCGAGAAGCGGCTGTCGCTGCGGGGCGTCGCAAGGCACCGCTGGCTCGCCACCGCCGGCTCCGGCCCGCCAGTCGGTCAGTCGCACACACACAAAGCCACAGTTCGCACACACATAGATAAACACGAAAATTTACACACGCATACATGTGTGTAGCTTACATACGCACAAAAGTATCAGTACGAACGATAGAAATTAAGATAACCGACTCATACTTTAAGAACAGTTAAAAAAGTGTAAATAACAGTACCAAATCCCTGCAAAATGGCGTTAATACATACACACATCATACAACAATACATACATACGCACAGACTAACTGTTTTACAAAAATATACATACAAGAATAAGTACACAATACAGTCTCGAACTATGTATTAGTAATTAAATTTGTATGTACATTTGTATTTTGTCACAGCAAGACCAAAGTTAGAGAGTTATTGATTTGAGATTTGACTTGAAAAAGCACCATTAACTTAGAGATAAATAAATCCACTCAGAAATCTGTAATTCTTTCTGATGTGAGCTGATTAATGATTTGAAAAACTAATGATCTTTTCAAAATCTGTAATTCTTTCCGATGTGAGCTAGTTAATGATTTAAAAAACTAAAGATCTTTAGGCTTGTACTGAAGACCAGCGCCGCGGGGCCATAATGACCCCTCGTCATATGCTGAGTATAAGCCTTTTCGGTGCCACATGTGTATATCATTTTTATTTTTGTAATTAATTTTCTTTCTTTCTTTCAAAATGTAACTTTTGGTTTTATTTAAACTTTTGTTAGTATTAATTGATTCTTATTAACGGGATGCTTTCACACTTTGTTTGATAAAAGTTAAAATATGTGTATTAGTAACACACGCCACCCCTTTCCCCCCACAGACGGGTCAGAAGGCGCGTGTGGATGCCACGCTCATGCCGCCCCCAGCGATGAAGGGGGTCGCAGCGCAGCGCTCGCCCACATGGCCACGCTGCCTGGACTTACGCAGCACAGGATATTGCAGGTTAGCATTACTAGGGTTCTTATAGCACGTAACTCGCCTCCTCGTATATGGGCGACAGGCCGCGTCAACCGCGCTATTGTGCTCCATGCGCGCCTCAAAGAGAGAGAGAGAGAGAGAGAAGAGAGAGAGAGCACACTGAGACTTGGGAGACGGGCGGGTTGTTCGAAAGGGTTACCGCGACCTTTGAACATTGCTGGCTGAATAAGGAACCCGGGTGGTTTTTCAGTCAGTAAAAGTCTGACACACCGTTCCGCTTCACCCATAACGGAAGACTGTCATTTGATGAATTGCCATCCGAAAAAATAGGGCTTCTTATAGCCCTCGTGCATGCGCCCCACCTGATGGATAGGGTTCACTGAAGGTTCAAAGCCTTTGTAACAAACTCCACAAGGCTATAAAAACAGTGGAATGGAGTATGGATACTGCAGCCTGTAGACCTTTGCATCAGACACGCAGCACATTGAAGGTCTTTGCAACCCCTTGAACGTACTCACGCAGCACTGGGACCACTTGATGGAATATGGTCACTGAACCCTGTGAACGCTAGTAATACCAGGAAGCATCATTAGCGTGGGATTACACCACAAAAAACTATGGTAGCATAAGAGCATAGGTCCCACCTCATGAAAATGGTCACTATGGTTCATTTCCTTTTGAGTCACTCACGCAGCACATGATTTTTTGAAATAAAATTTGAAAATTGTGAATTAGTAGTAAAAACAAAGTGTTATTAATCAGGAGTATCAAATGGAAGTATATTTACGTATATTCATATGATTCAGAAGCGCTCGTAGCTCTGCTCTCGGGGGTCGGAAACGATCACCGAAGTACAGCAGAGATTACAGAGGTCTGTCCTTGGATGGGTGACCGATTGTGTGGCATATCGAGCGCTTTCGTGCTTCGGAAGGCACGTTAAGCCGTTGGTCCCGGTTATTACAAATGTGGTAGTCGTTAAGCCATGATAGAGGCCTCATGGGCGGCTTAATAAATTCTAACAGCAGGACGCCATACACTTGCACTACGCGCGCCTCAAAGAGATGTCAGCACACCGAGGGGCCCCATAGGGGCCAAGCCTGCCGGGGTTGCGGGATTGTTCGAAAGGGTTACCGCGGCCCTGGTGTTAAAGGCTCAAGAAGGAACACGGATGGTTTTTAGTCAGTAGAAGTCTGACACACCCTCCCGCTCCACCCACAGCGGGAGAAGGTCATTTGATGATTTTCCATCCCAAAAAAAAAAAAAAAAAGGACGCCATACACTTGCCTCCGCCAATCCGCACTGGGTCAGCGTGGTGGAGTATGACCCAATACCCTCACACCTTGATATGTGAGAGAAGGCTCGTGCTCAGTAGTGGGACGTTAATGGGCTGAAATGATGATGATGAATGGGAGTTACAGCTCTTGATGCTATGTTGGTCGTTAAAATAATGATCACAATTGTCCACAGTCCGTCCAAGAAGAACGCTTCGACCACATATCGGCGATATACCACCTCCTCATGGACAAACTCAGGAAGAGGAGCGCCCGGAACAGTCTGCAGCACAGGGGTAAGCGTTCAAAACGGCCACTGTGGCTCACGTATATTTACATCCTACTAATATTAGAAATGCGAGTGTGTGTATGAATGTGTGAAAACTGCTGGACGGATTTAGATAAAATTCGGCACACAAGTAGTTTAAAACATATTATATTTTTTATTTCGATATTCTCACGGGACCTTTTATTTATAGATTCTAAATAACGGGCAAACATATAGAAATAAATACCATTTTTTTTTGTAAAATTCATACTTAATATGTATATTCATATAAAAGGTACATAGTAACACATACATTCGTTTCCTATTTACGTTCACATAAAGATTTGTCCTGTGCGGCAATCGTACCTACGATCTTACGAACGAAGTGCACGTATCATTGATTAACATTGTAAAAAAAATATTAATTTCTCTTTCGCACTTAAACCCAGCTAGACAGAGATTGCATTTAATTGTAATGAATGTAGCGTGATGTATTGTCTGAGCTAGTCACACGTTCTTGCATTTCTTTTGCATAACCTCGACCTAACCAATAATTAAACATCATTAGACATCACTACAGGGTAATTTCAGTCTCGGGCTAAACAGTGTTTGTACTGAGAATTTCTAGATAGCTGGAATACGTACTTAAATATATACTTTTAAGTTAGTTTTTTAAGTTAGCGAACCAGTCAGCGAACCTTGGACCCTAAGCTAATGCTAGCTATGATCTTAACATTCGTCAGCGCTCGAATGGAACCCAAATTGAACAAAGCATTTTTTATTTTCATGAGCATAAAGAAAATACCCAGAAAAAGGTGACAGATTGTTTTTTATTCACACTAGTATTAATCCTATATGGGAGCGCTCGTAGCTCTGTGATATGAGGTGGTCGAAATGATCACAGAAGTCAAGCAGAGTTTACAGATGTCATTACTTGGATGGGTGACCGGAGTACTTTGGTAATTAATGTCAAGCTTTTCTTTGGTTTGGAAGACACTATGACCTTATAGTCCCGGTTATTACTGAATGTGGTAGATATTAAGCCATGTTAGAGGCCTAATTGCAAATTTCTAGTAGTAGGACGCCATAAACCTACCTTCGTCAATTCGCACTGGGTCTTAAGAAATCTTGACAAAAAAAAACCACAACAGACAGATAAACTGACAAACCTTTACAAGTTCTGACAAAGAATACATTTGCATTTATTTCTTGATTATGGTACCACTCATTTATTATAAAGAAATTAATATTTTCTGATAAATCTTTACAATTACACCAATTATTTAGTTCCAGGATAAGTATCATTAAGAACTTGTACATAAATACTTTTATTTGAAAATATATACTTAATATACATAGAAAAACTCCCAGACCAGAACACATACTCATGTTCATGCACACAAAGATTTGTCCTGTGTGGGAATAAAACCAACGACCTTAGGAGCGGAGAGCGGGTATTCTCGCCATCACGCCATATTGGTCGTCAAAATTTGTTGTTAAGAAAAAAAATTATGCAATTTCCATTTTGTGTATAATAATTTGACGAATCTAAATGAACCTGTTGATCTTAATGACAATAATTTTTTTTTTCTTTAATCACCTGAACAGCTCTCAAATTGGTCTGTGAGAGGAGGCTCGTGCTCCGTAGAACGTTAATGGGCTGAGATGGTAATGGATTAAGGATGTACATTGAAGGATGACTTTGACCTTAGTTAAAGATCTGTATGTGTCTTTGTATTCCAGACTCTTTGGATTCGTCGACTGGGCAACCTTTGGATCTCACTAGTTGTAAGGTAAGTTGGGACAATCAATTTCAATTAAACCAATTTTATATTAAATAATACTTTTGTTTTCTCTTAACTTCCCAGTCTTTAAATAATTGTAACACATAGTTATTGTTTGAAATAGTTTACATGGTTTCTAGTTAAATATTTATATAAAATAGTTAAGTGCAATAGGCACCTTAAAAAATAATTAAAAATAATAAATGTTATGTACACCGTAATTGTTAAGTATATCAGATGTAAGCCCATTAAAATAAAATAATGTGTAATATGCTTAATGTGGTTGTGCTATAAAAATAAATGTTCTTCGTACTATTTCACTCAACTCACTCTGATTGTGTTACTTGATTTCAGTTATGCGTTTAACTCTGTAGATTTTGAAATCCTATTGGGTACTCTTCGCTCTATTAATCTATCTTCTTCTGTTATCACACGGTTTGACACTTATCTTCGTGGCCGTCGGCAGCGAGTCAGATCTAACGATTCTGTTTCAAATTTGTCTGATCTATCTGCTGGTGTTTCTCAAGGAGGGGTCTTTAGACCATTGCTTTTTTCAATATTCAGAAATGAAGTTGTCAATAGTTATCGCATCTAATTATCATTTGTACGCTGACGATCTACAGATTTACAAGCATTTCGGTTTGTCTGAGGCCACTGACGCTGTGGACGCAGTGAGTTGCTAATTGCGAAATATTTAAATATACTTAATACTGTTACTAATAATCGGTACTGTTTTCAATGTTGTTTCATTCTTTTGTAATATTAGAGAACTGCATTTTTTTTAAAATATTCAGTTCAATATATTTTTTTGTGTCAAGTCAAATGTTTATGCATAAGAAGTAACACTAGTATATTCAGATCAGATTCTATTTGTGCCTGCTTTGGGATATGAGATTGAATTTTAATATTCATTCATACAATGAATATTAAATAATACATACAATGTATATAAATTTATGTATACAATAAATATGTGTATTGTCATCAGAGCTCAGAAGACGAGCAGATGGAGGCGGATGAGCTGCCGCCCCAGGCGAGCCTCGTGCTGCTGCCCTGCATCAGTTTGGACTCCCTCACTCATCGGACGCACAGCCTCGAGAAGGTATCACTTCACTATAGTCTATTCATCATCATTACCTCAGCTCAAAAAGGCCCCACTACAGATTATGGTTCTTCTCTTACCGACCAATGATCTCTCACGCGGACAGTGCGGATTGGATTAGATGCGCTGTTAGATTTTTTTAAGCCAGGCAATCAGGCTTGCCTGTCCGGCCGCGCTCGGGGGGTCTTGTCCGTAGGAATGTGGCGGTGGTGTCTGCCGCAAAGAGTCCCACACCCCCTCCCGGTCTCCCCCTTTGGCCGGGAGACAGTTACCGACGTAAATAAAAAAAAGGCAATCAGGCTTCTAATATGGCTTAACAACTACCACATTTAGTAATAACCGGGACCAACAAGTTCAACAAGGTTTCAAGAGTGCAGTGAAGAGTATGAGAGGACCCTGAGGAGGACTTCAGTACTGGAGCAGGAACTACGAGATGCCCATGTGCACATCTCCGACTTGGAAGTGTCCTCACAGGAATCTGCTGCTCGTGAAACAAATAATTTATACAGTGAGTTAATGAGTAGTGCCCCGCAGTTTATTACTTCTGCAATTGTTTCAAACCCGGACTTGTCTACTATTGATCTCACAAATGATAACTCATATCAACCAGACAAGTCAGTTCTATTTTGCAGCAGAAATAAACTAAAAAAATATATTAAAATTAATAAATTTATCTATAAATCAAAAAAACAATTAAAACATTTTAATAGCCTGATGAATAAATGCAAGAATATTAAATCTAATCTTAAATTAAGAGAACAATGGAAGTTGTCTGAGCTAGAGTTAAAACAGTGTCATTCAAAATACTATACTGACACAAAGCACTTAGAATCAAAAATACAAAATTTGCAATTTGAAATTCAGTATCTAACTAGGAAATATGAATTGTCCCTTAAGGACTACAATAAATGTTCTTTAACAATAGATAAGATACTTAAAACCTCAAATGATAACACTGAGCGCCTTGATTCTTTTATAAATCAAAACTCTTGCAACGACAACTGCTTGAGTTCTCCACAGTGTGTTCCTTCGGTCTGCATTGACACCAAAACCTTATGTGGAAGCTCCCATACTAGTGTCAGTGCAGAGCAGCCGTTGTGTGCATCAATTGATGTAACATGTTGTACACAAGGTGATGTACATAAAAGAATTATGTTCAGTGATGATATTGGTAGACATATGGGCTCAAAATTGAATTCAGAGTCTAAGGGACAATCAGTTGTGAACTATTGCATGCCATCTGCAACATATGACAAAATTATGAAAAAAAATTTAAATTATAAATTTAGTAATGAGAATACTCTTATTATTTTAGTGGAGAATAGGGGTAACGTTAACAAAAGGGATTTAATTGAATATATTAATAATTTATTGTCTCTTGATTTAAGTAAAATTATTTTGTTCACATTCCCCTACTCAAAGAGCTTGCCAGACGCGGAAAATAATCTTAGATATAAGTTAAACTGTGTACTACATACTATAAGTACATATCATGATTGTATTAATTTGATTGATACTAACAGTTTTGTTAGCAGCAAATTTATGACTAAAGGTAGATATTACCTTTCATCTAGTTTTAAGCGACAGATAGCAAATTCGCTATCCTATTATTTTAGTATAACAGCCAAGAATTTGGCTAAACATATTGCTTCTATTGAGCAAAGCAGTAGTGTAGATAATAATTTTTGTGTTGACATTAATTATTCTGATTCTATTTCTAATATAGAAAATCATTTAAATTAAGATCTAAGACAACAGAGACAAACTCTGGCATAGTAATTACTAAACAAAATAATGTTATAAACCTGGTGCACCAGAATATTAGAGGAATATTGGGTAAGGAACTAGAAATTGAATTGTTCATGAACGGTAATCATATTGATATTTTTTGCATTACTGAACATTGGATTAAAAGTAACCAGTTCATGTTCAATTTTAATAATCACCAGGTAGGTAGTTCGTTTTGCAGGGAGGGTGCTATACATGGTGGATCATTAATTATAGTAAATAAGAAATTTAGATTCAAGGAGCGCCATGATATAGTAAGCTTCTCAGCCGAACGGATTATTGAAATAGCCTGTATCGAAATGGAGCGGTTTGTTGTATTGAGTGTATACAGACCTCCATCAGCTTCATATGATTTATTTGAAAGTATTATGGATGAAGTGCTGGGAAAAGTTTATAATGCTAACAAAAATGTTATTGTTTGTGGAGATTTTAATGTTAATTTGCTAGAGTGTTCGAGTGCATGTACAAGAATAAAAGCACTTTTTAAATCATATAATTTGATAAATGTGTTTCTAGAGCCAACAAGAATTACAGCCACTACTGCCACTTGCTTGGATAACATATTTACAGATATTATACTGAGTGATGACAGTAAAAAAATTATTAATCAATTAGATTCAGATCATTGTGGTCAACAAATATCTTTGCTTTGTAGAAATAAAACTGTGGCTAAAAGAACAATAACATTTATACCAAAAACCAATAATCGTTTTGAGAGGTTTAACAATAAATTATTATCATTTAGTTTACCCATGGTAGATAAAAGCAATGACCCTAATATTTTATATAATATGTTTTTTAGCGACTTTTGTAGTAGTTTTCAATCAACATTTACTCCCAAAACGATTAAGGTAAATGATAATGCTGCCTTTAGTGAATGGGCTACTCCTGGGCTACATAAAAGTAGAAAGAGACTGTATGAACTGTATGACGAAAGAAATGTTAACAATAGTGAACAATTTCATAATTATGTAAGGAAATATTCTAAAATATTTAGAAAAGCATGTCATACGGCAAAGTCTTGTTATTTGAGCTATAAAATTAAAAATAGTGATGATAAGATTAAAATGACATGGAATATTATTAATAGTGAAACGGGAAGAAATAAGAATTATAATAATAAGTTTAAACTCAACATTGATAGCAAGACGCTTACATCTGACTTAGATATTGCCAATGCTTTTGAAAACTTCTTTACTAATATTCCAGTGTCTACTACAAAAACTTTAAATTCCTCGCCTACTTTAGCGGAGGCTATTTTAAGAGATAATGTAAACATTTGTACAGAAGAGTTTATGTTTAATCATGTAACACCCATAGATATAATTAAGACATTTAATACTCTTAATGTTAAAAAGACTGCAGACCTCTGGGGCAATTCCATCGTAGTTACCAAGCCTATCATTGTTTCGGTGGCGCACAGTTTAGCTATAATATTTAATAAATGTATAGATTGCGGCACGTTTCCAGATTTAATGAAAAATAGTAAAATCATTCCACTATTTAAATCGGGCAGTACAGCAGACCCAACTAATTTTAGACCTATTTCAGTGCTGCCTACTTTTAGTAAAATTTTTGAAAAACTTATTTACAACCAAATGTTAAGATTTTTTAATAAAAATGGCTTAATGCATTCAAAACAATTTGGATTCACTAAGGGTCGCTCCACAACCGATGCAGGTGTTGAGCTTTTGAAACATATTTTTGATGCTTGGGAAGATTCTTTGGACGCTTTAGGTATTTTTTGCGATCTGTCCAAAGCTTTTGATTGTGTTCCTCATGAAACATTGATAAAAAAATTAGATTATTATGGAATAAGAGGCTCCGCATTGGATCTTCTTACTTCTTACTTAAGTAATAGGATTCAAAGGGTTGAAGTTAATGGAAAGCGATCTCAGGGTTCTGTAGTAAAAATGGGGGTACCGCAGGGCTCGATTCTCGGCCCGTTTTTGTTTTTAATTTATATTAATGATTTGCCACATTTGGTAAAGGAAAATCACGAGATAGTATTGTTTGCTGATGATACATCATTATTATTTAAAATAAAGCGATATCAGAACGCAGACGATGTAAACAATGCGATCTCAAAGGTGGTGCACTGGTTTGACGTTAACAATTTATTATTAAATGGGGCTAAAACGAAATGCATTAAATTCGTGACGCCTAACGTCAGACAAGTAAACACCACTATTAAAATAAAGGAAGATGAGTTGACCCTTGTGGATACCACCAAATTTTTGGGTGTTATATTAGATTCTAAGTTACAGTGGGGCCCACATATTGGTGAATTGTCGAATAGACTCAGCTCTGCTGCATACGCGGTAAAGAAAATTCGCCAATTAACAGACGTTGAAACAGCTAGGCTTGTTTATCATTGCTATTTTCATAGTGTTATGTCGTATGGTATTCTTCTGTGGGGTTGTGCCGCAGATATTCAAAATATTTTTGTACTGCAGAAGAGGGCCATACGAGCAATTTATAATCTACCATGTAGACATTCACTAAGGGATAAATTTAAAGAAATTGGTATTTTGACAGTGGCGGGTCAGTTTGTTTATGAAAACCTAGTATATGTACACAAAAATTTTGATAAATTGAGTAAGAAAAGTGATATACATAACCTAAACACAAGAAATAAGCATAAACTAGTTGTACCTGCCACTAGGCTCCAAAAAATTAACAAATCTTTTAAAGGTCAATGTGTGCGATTCTATAATAAAATCCCAAGCAATATACAGCAATTAAGCCTAAATAAATTTAAATTAACAATAAAACGCAAGCTGTCTTCAAAGGGATATTATTCTATTAAAGACTATATGGCTGATAAAAATGCTTGGGATTAAACCGCCGTTTCATACAGGCTATTCTAATATGAATGACTTAAAGCATGAATATTGTTATATTATGTTGCATTGTATAGCGTCACAGACAAATGAAGATTGTTACTAACCAATCGATAATTTAAAAGAGCATAGCCTGTGAGTTTCTTGCCAGTTCTTCTTACAGAGCGGTGGCTCGGAACTGGCACTTAGATTCGCTTGCACTTAAATGTTTTTTGTTTTTTTAAATTATTTGGTTGCAAGTGAATCTAAGCTTCGTGATTTTAGTATAGTTATATTTTATTTGTTTTTGTTATTTTTTTATAATTTTGACGTTTTCAAGTACTATGTAATAGTTTATGAAATAAAGTATTTTTGACTTTTGACTTTTTTGACTAACAGTCCGATCCAACGAGTCTTCCAATGCACAGATGATCATTCTTGCTACAGTTAAATCACTCTTACTGATATATCAACTATTACTATTTAGTATGTATTAACAAAAAAGAAATTATTGAAGTACGTGAATCCGTTATTTACCGTTAGTTATCTTGGAACAAAATAATTGGTTTGATATTAATAGTGGTGATGGTGTATAGGGAACCTACCAAGACCTAAGGAGTCCAAGCCAACCTCACCTGCAAGTGGTGCACCTGCCGATCAACGGACGAGGCTCTGGCGAACATAACAGTGCCCGGTAAGCGGCAATAGGCTCGCCACCTATTACGTGGGACCAACAACACAATTGGCGACGTGTTTGCGTATAATATAACTGTGCCTACCCCTTCGGGGAAGCGGGCTTGAATGTACGTATCCAATTCGACACAAATATTTTAATTTAAACTATTTTTCTCACTATAAAGATGTAATTTAAATGGAATTTTGAGCTCAATATCATCATCATACGCTAAGAATATACATTGAATAATAATCTGCCTAGTAAGTAATTTTGAAAAATGGTGACATTGCAATTGTGTGCAATTTAAATATAAGCTATTTATTTATTTATTTTATCAGAACGGAATACACCAATTACACTAATTATTAAAAACAGTAAAAGTTAAATATAATATTAAAATCTCACACTTAAAAACTTCTTTTATCCCATTTATTATGATGTATGTTCCAGTTTGGAGACGGCAGCTGCCCCCTCCCCGAGCCTCACCAGCCGCACCCGGCGTCCAGCGAGCCCCATGCTACCAGGAGGCACACCGTGGGCCCAGGAGATTGCAGGCACACACAGGTGGGACACCTCCTATATGGTCATTGTAGCCTGGTACTTTTGTTTTTTTACTAACTTCTTTTAACGTGGAGTTATAAATTCACTGAGTCCTTCAGGGAGGTTATAAAGTAAAGAATACAAAAGTATAATTTGAGAATGCGATGCACTTTATTGTATTTATATATATATATTTACTTTATTCATATTTTTCAATATTTCTTTCTTTTTAATTTTACTTTTCAAATAAATGAATTCAATTTTTGTGTACTACAATTTTGTGTCCCACAGTTCCTTTTTTTTATTTTTATTTGTTTCGTAATTTTATCACTGCTGGCACCCGCTAAACATCTGTTAACGTACACTTGACCGCCACAGAACAGGCAGTGCCTAGTGTGGGGTTAATAGTAATCGCTGCCTCATGCCACATATTGCTTATTCTACGCTTGATTTAAAAAATTGTATATCTACATTGTAAGCATTTTTTAAATAAATTTTTGTATTTGTAACTGGCTGGAATTAATATTATAGCGGAGAATTTTACACGCAGTTAAAGTTGCCAGTGTCAAATAATGTAATAAATCAAGTTAGTTGCAAAAAATCAATATTATGCAACGTTTTTGTCATTTAGTCACAGTCAATGTCTAATAAGGGAGTGTGTTAAAATAATATGGTAATACCATGTTACAAGACAACTAGCGACATCTAGTTGTATAAAGCAGAAGCTTTCCTCTATGTGTCTTTTCATTTCAAATAAAACTAACTGTTCAGCCTGTGACAAGCACACGATCGTTTTATTATTAATCCAGTAAATTAATGGAGACTATACTAGAGGCTTCGCTCGAGAGAAAGCGCAAATTATTTGTACAAAATTAATAAAATATTTACCCTAAAATGTCTAAATAATAGACAATGTGAGCAGAATTTAACTGATTATTTATAAACCCTTAACTATAATAAAACCGAACAGTTACTCCTCCTACACTCATTCACACACTAACATGAAACACACAAGGAGGACACACCACACTCATGCTACTTTTTAATATTAACTTTTTCTTCTGATGTTTGGCTTGTATTATCACTTGAATTTTTTTAATAAATGTCTTAAGCACAGATATTAAGTTATCTAGTTCAGGCGCAGAGATATAAAATGTTATTGTAAATTACCTAACTGTATATATATGTCTGTTGTTCTGATTGTATTTAGTTTGAATAAAGAATTATTATTATTATTAGGAATATAATAAACTGAACCTCTAAAAAATACTTTTTTGATCATCAAAAATACTGATCTAGCATCTAATAGGGGATTAGGTGCTCCATCAGAATTTTTTGATGTACAAAAAGGTTAGGTTAGGTTGGCAATTTATTAATTTTGATGACACGTTAAATATGATCCTTATTATTATACCCTATACTGGCATCTCCTAGGTAAACAACTCCAGGCTTTCACAAACCAAGATCGCGTAAATGTGACCCACTTATAAATCCTTGATGTAGCACAGCCACTGCCTTACATCACTGCTGTTGTTACAAAGTTGTTCTAAAGTGTCGTAACGACTCTGCTACTCTGTTGTAACATCTTTTGAAAAGTTGTGTTGTAACAACTTCTGAAGAATCCTGTTGTAACAACTTTTGGAGACGGCTTTTGTAACAACTCTTTAAAGGTTTCGTAAGCTTGATAACTTTTCCTTAACTTATTGTTTTGGATTACTTCGGGATATTGTTGGTTACAATAGGTATACTGTCGTTTAGTTTAATATTTAAGACGCAAAAGCGCTGCATAAAGGCAACTTCAATCGAGAATCGAGATAGTTGGTTCCCACATTTAAAAACCCAAAAAATATTGACATTGCCAAAATATATAAACAAATATATGTTAGAAGCCGCAATACTATATTTGTAAAAACGAACGATAATAAGGTAGCACACTAACGAAAAAACCCTACGAGGGCACAGTATGCTAAAATGATAGCTATACCGCCATGAAAAACAGCAGATTTTCGCAAAAGCATACTAAGCTTGGCCCCTCGTATTTACAATAAAATTCCTGAGAGCATAAAACACTGAATTTAATTCAGTTTAAAATAATCTGAACACTTGGTTGACAAATGTTAGTACTCCATCTAAGATTATTTAAATCACAAATAATTAATACGTGAATTTTATTATACCTTGCTTGACATTTTATTTGCAATTTGACATATTTTTAATAATTATAATTGACCATTTAATCAAATGACAATATTGTGAACTGACATTCGTGTTTTATATGTACTTTATATCAATTATTAGTATTTTATATACCGTACTAGCTTTCTTGACATTTAATACAATATATTAAAAAAAACGTGTGGCACTCAGAGTCTGCCGCGGAAAAGCTATTGCATAACATTTTTTATTAACCTATGCAATTATAATTATTTGTTTATTTTATTTATGCAGTTTTTTCTTCTTTGTTATTAATAAAAGTTACACTTCGAGCGTGGTGACCGATAAGAAAACAAATCACTAAATACTTAGCGAAGTCAATGAGTCACCAGATTACGGGGCGAAGAAGGGATTACACATGCGCAGTAACGCCGATACAACCAATGCCACCTAAAGGCGGGTTGCTAAACTAAAGAGACAAGCTTGACATTTTAAAAGTCATTAAAAGTTCTGCTATTTAACGATAGATGGAAAAACCGTATCACCGCTGTTCCGGTCGAAGTCGCCACGCTCAAAACCCGCGATAGAAGATATTATGCAATAGCTTAAAATTTAAAGAAATATTCAGTTTTTCATTCTACAGGATATTACTAAAATGTGTTATTAATATTATTACTACTTTATAATATACCTACATTAATACCTACAAAAATGGAAAGTAATAAATACATGTATCTTGTGTAACATTTATTGAACAACCTTCGCAAATCGACTCTGACCTTACAATTTACGTACACATTAAAAACATGATGATCATTTAAGTACTATCGTAATTTAAGACCATTTATATATACCTACCATGTTTTATAGCAAATTTATTGTTTGATATGTTATCAAAAGTCAGATTAATGTTGCATCATTTCTTGCAAAGTACTGTGCGTGATAAAATGAACAAAGTAACATGTTTTGAACATACTGACTAGGTTTTTTTGTTTTTGAACGTATCCTTATCGTCATGTCAGCCCATTAACGTCGCACTACTGAGCAAAGGCCTTCTTTGACGAATCAATCAGAACTGTGTCTGCCTGATAGTCTCTATCTTGGTTACCCTACATAACTGGAAGCTTTATCGCTTGCCCTGTGTCTCGGAGAGCACATTTAGCCGATGGGCCCGGCTGTTATAAACATCTATGGCTTAAATTTAAGAGAAAAATAAAACAATATTATGTAGATTTACTGTAAGTGTGAGCTAGCTAACATAATTTGATTTATGAATCAGACCCCGCAATTAAACCGTACTCACGGTTTTGTGGGACTATGTTATAAATAAGTTATTATAACCTGTATTTATTCAGATAAATAATAATAATAATTAGGATAGTCAGTGCCTTCTAATATTCTGATAGCAGTTTTAACAATGGAATGATATTTCCCACAGACGGAAGTCGATCCGTATAACTGAAAATAACTGTAATTTAGGTAAATCTGATTAAACTTGTGAACTACCCCTGAGCTCAAAACGTAAGTCTAGGATCCAACCTAGATAATGCTAGGATGATGCCATTTAAATGCCACACAAACCGGTCACCCATAACCACCCAGAAACTTACTAATTACTAGTAGGCTGGTACAATGTAGCTACGAGTGCTTAGCTCTGTATCTAATTACACACAGTATACACACACAGTTTACAAAACACATGTAATAAAAATAATTTAAAAGAGCATAGCCTGTGAGTTTCTTGACAGTTCTTCTCACAGAGCGGTGGCTCGGAACTGGCACTTAGATTCACTTACACCTAATTTTTATTTATTTGCATGTAAGTGAATCTAAGCTTCGTGATTTCAGGGTTGATATAAAAATTTTTTTTTCATGTATATTTTGTTTTGACGTTTTCAAGTGCTATGTAATAGTTTATGAAATAAAGAACTTTTTACTTTACTTTACTTTTACTTTTATAATTATCAATCTGATTTGCATTTAATGTTTGGTTGCAGGGTAACGATCTGAATGGAACCTGTGCAGCGTCAGCCGACCTTCGAACGGCCCCTCTGTACGGATCAGCGCATTTCAACGTAAGCACAATGAGAACCTGTCGTTTGGTGCTTAATTTATTTGTGTTCAGTACCATCTCAGACCATTGATGTGCCTCTATTGGGATTCGGGTCGGTTATATATCCTTAATTGCACATAAACATTCATTAAAAAATCACAGTAACAAAAAACATGTACAAAGCTGAGCTTATTTCTATAAGAAATCTCTTACAGCCAACTCTAGCAGAAGTGTCGGAGATTAATGTGTGGGATCACAATAAGAAATACTATATTCATATATATAAATATTGGGGGAAAATAATAATAACAACTAAACTAAATAAAAACATATACATACAATTATACATATACATACATACCACCACGATGACCCAGTGCGAATTGTTTTTGTCAAAAGTCATATTTATAAATCTCCGAAAACATTCACTATACTCATATAAAAGATGCACACATTCAATATTAAAAGCCTTTTTTATTGCTTGTTTAAATTATCAAATGTTTTCCTGCCGACCCGCTTTTTATTGTTTTCCTTCCTTCATTAATACATTTAGAACATATTTTTATCATTATACTATGATTACTGATGATTACGACGACCGATATGGCGTGGAAGTTAGTATACCTGCACTTCACTCCAGAGGTCGTGGGTTCGATTCCCACACAGGACAAATCTTTGTGTGCATGAACATGAATATTTGTTCTGGTCTGGGTGTTTTCCTATGTATATTAAGTATGTATTTACAAAAAAAAAAAAAAGTATTTAAGTATGTTTATCCGTTCTTTAGTATCCATAACACAAGTTCTTAGTGATACTTATCTTGGAACTGAAGAATTGGTGTGATTGTAAGAGAATATTATTATATTATTATTACTAATTGTCCAATAATTTGTCCGTTTTAGCAACAAAACGGCGCCAACGTGTCCCTCCTACCGAACACGAACCTGGCCGCGAAACTGCCGGCGGTGCAGCATCAGCCGCCGCGCTACTTCAGCGTCAAGGACCAGCATCTCCTGAAGCCGCCTCACGCCATGCAGACTCATGGTGAGAGCTCCTTAGCACCCCTAAACTCCTGTTACTTAAAAGTGTGAGAATCATGAAACTCCCAGTTTCGGTGCCGGTCTAGGTTAGTTTAATAGGTCAGCATCTTGCAATGCACCCTACCTAATGCGGCTTGCTCAAACCAGTGGGTCAAATCAGACAGTTTTTCTGGGTATAACACTAGACTCTAGGTTGCAATGGGGGTCTCACATCGGGAAAGTCGATAATTAGTAATAATAATATAATACTATTATATTAATAATAATAATATATATGAACAATAATTTAATTAATAATTAAAATTTGTCCCAAACGTGCATTTTAGAAAAACAGTATTACTCACATATTGAATCTAATAGTATAAAAATAAAAGAATATTTAACCGAAAAAATAATATGAAATAACAATAAAGTTTAAATAAAAACAAATATAACTAAGTATAGGTACCTAACATTTTATTACTAAGAAATTTAATGAGAATAACAAATAATAACTACTCGTAGTCAAAAATGAGCAAATGTCTATGAATTATTTAATAAACAAATAGATTTAACTAACAAGTAATTAAACAGCGTCCTTCCTCCTCTCTCCTACACTATGCTGTGCCCGACAGGGTCCACAATTGATACTTTTGTACCTAAACTACCATCCTGTAACACATTGTTGGAACGCAATAAAGTATTGAGTATTGAAGTTTGGGCAGACTGAGTTCTGCAGCCTATGCCGTGAAGAAGATCCGACAAATAACGGACATTAAAACAGCTCGTCTAGTCTATTTCAGCTACTTCCATAGTGTTATGACATATGGCATACTGCTGTGGGGTAATGCTGCAGATATTGAATGTATCTTTGTGCTGCAGAAAAGGGCAGTCCGTGCTATCTATGGTATGAGATCTCGCGACTCATTGAGGGATAAGTTTAAGGAGATAGACTGTATTTTCACATTAAATTTATGAAAACTTACTGCATACTCATAAAAATAAAGATAAGTTGAATAAAAATAGTGATAGACATAATTTTAACTTAAGAACTAAGAATAAACTGGCTATGCCCAAGTATAGGCTCCATAAAGTTACAAATTCCTTTGCGGGGAACAGTATTCGCATGTACAATACGCTGCCAGATGATGTGGCAAATTTATCTATAACTAAATTTAAAAATTACATCAAGAGGAAATTGTGCCAGAAGGCTTATTATAGTGTGAAAGATTTTATGAACGACAAGTCTGCCTGGAAGTGACATGAAATGCTCCTTTCGTTCTTAAGACTAGATGAGAATGATCTTTAGATATTAGATTTTGTTAGTTTTAAGAACAGCGGTAATCTTTATAATTTATTTCTTTAATTGTATAGACCTTAAGACATAATTTGAAAAAAGCCGAGATGAGTTTCTTGAGGCCTTCTTCTCAATCTCGTTGCCTTTTGGAAGCCTCGTTAGAGTCACCGACAGACTGACTGACGGACAATCCCCTCCCTCCTTTAAAATCACGACAGGCTGACTGACAGATACAGACTGACAAATCTTGAGAAAACCACAACAGACAGATAAACTGACAAATTGTGACGAAGAACCCATTTGCTTTTACTCCTTTATTATGTTACCGCTCATATTTGTTTCATTGTTGTTAAAAATATATATGGAAATTCCATTATGTGTAAATGTTTCACGAATCTAACTGATCATGTTGATCTTAAAGACAATAAAGTATATTTTGTTTTATTTTATTTTATTTTAATGACCTCATTTATTTTAAGACATACAGGGTTATGGCTCCTGAGCACTTATTTACTCCTAGTACCTTGAATCATGGAACTCCCATTTATGAAGGTGCATTACTTCATTTTAATGTGCCTAGCATCTGAAGACGCGTCAATCACGCAGACTAATGCTGACAGATCCGCAAATTCTTTTAATTTCTGATACTTTCAATGATAGAACTCCTATCCTCCTCTATTCCTAGTGCGAATGACCAGCATCTTCTGAAGACGCCTCACGCCATGCAAACTCATGGGGAGAGCTCAATAGCATCTTTTAACTCCTGGTACTTCTTAAGTTGATGCTGCCCTCACGTTGAAAGCTCCTTAGCTTCTCTCTGTACTTTGAACCATGGAACTCTTGAATAAGGAATGAGCTAGCAGCTGCAGCTCCTGAATCTCATCACTCTATAAGGACTCATGGTAAGAGCTCCTTAACTCCTGGTACTTTTAATCATAAAACTCCCATTTTTGAAGGACCCTCAGTTTAGTTTCATAGGCCAGTATCTTCTTAGGACACCTTACCCATGCAGAAAGCTCCTGAATCTATTGTCTCCTGGTATATAAACAAAAAACTCCTTGCCTACATCTCCAACTACTATAAAGTTCAAATCCATTTATTCCATAAAGTATTACACAGTATTTGATAAAGTCAAAATTAAAAATAAATAAAAAAAACGAAATATAAACTGAACGTGATACTGAAATCACGGAGCTTAGATTCACTTACATGCAACAAAAAAAAAATATAAGTGTAAGTGAATCTAAGTGCTACTTCCAAGCCACCGCTCTGTAAGAAAAACTACCTCAAAACTCACAGGCTCTTTTAAATTATCAGTTAATTAGTTACAATCTTCATTTGTCTGTAAAACTTTATAATGCAGTTTAATGTAATGTTAACAATATTCATGTTCTAAGTCATTCATATTAGAATAGCCTGTATGAAACGGCAGTTTAAACCTAAGCATTTTTATCTGCCATATTGTCTGATAGAATATATATTCAGTACAAACACAGAAATATACAAACAGAATAACTGAAAACTCAGAAACATCGGGTACAGGGTACAACTTAATCCAAAAAGAAATATCTTCCAGCTGGCCCACGAAAGGAAAAAAAATAACTTAAGATTAAATTGTAGTATGTGCTTTGTAATACTTTCTTTTTCTACTTTTCCCTTAGTGAATGTCTACACGTTAGATTATAAATTGCCCTCTTCTGCAGTACACAAATATTTTGAATATCTGCGGCACAACCCTACAGAAGTATACCACACGACACAAAACTATGGAAAAAGCCATGATAAACAAGCCTAGCTGTTGCAATGTCTGTTAACTGGCGAATTATCTTTACCGCGAATGCTGCAGAGCTGAGTTTATTCGACAATTCACCAATATGTGGGCCCCACCACAGCTTAGAATCTAATGTAACACCCAAAAATTTTGTAGTATCCACAAGGGTCAACTCATCTTCCTTATTATTATTTTTACAGTGGTGTTTACTTCTCTGAAGATAGGCGTCACGAATTTAATACATCGCTTTAACCCCGTTTTAATAATAGATTGTTGACGTCTAACCAGTGCACCACCTTTGAGATCGCATTGTTTACATCGTCTGAGTTCTGATATCGCTTTAATTATAATAATAATGATGTATCGTCAGCAAACAATACTATCTCGTGGTTTTCCTTTACCAAATGTGGCAAATCATTAATATAAATTAAAAACAAAAACGGACCGATTATCGAGCCCTATAATTTTGTTAATTTTTTTACTAAATATTGTTGTACTTTTATTTTTAAATTGTAAATAATAGCTTGGTGCGGTTAGCACATTTAGCCAGTGTCAAGTTAAAGATATATTAATAATATCTAATTTATAGTAAATGAAAATGAGTGGTGATAAAGATGATAAATTTTAAATGAGATGCCCTCTCCCTTAAATCCCTTGAGTCCTCAGTAAAGATGTGGGACAATACTGAGATCTCACATGGACTTCTTGAGATAATTTTAAAAGTGATGTTGCACTGTTTTATTTCATTTACCAACACTCATGTACGTTCACAAAAACTGATCCATTAATAATCCACCATTAATAATAATAATAATAAATATTTCAGACACTTACACCAATTATTTAGTTCCAAGATAAGTATCATTAAGAACTTGTGTTATGGATACTAAATAACGGATAAACATACATAAATACTTTTTTTTTTGTAAATATATACTTAATATACATAGAAAAACGCCCAGACCATAACAAATATTCATATTTATACACACAAATATTTGTCATGTGTGGGAATCGAACCCACGACCTCAGGTGTGGAATGCGGGTATACTCGCCACCACGCCAAATCGGTCGTCTAATTGTTTCGCATTAATGTTCAAAATATCACAAATTTCAGAAAACTAATCAAAAATGCAGACATGACGCTTCACTTTCCCGCTAAGAATAGAATAGAATTCATTTATTTGTGAAATATAGGTTACATAATTGGATGTTGTTTACAGATAAAATTAGAGTATCACTATATTTTCACCTTTTACAAGGTATACAAATGTCATAATGAAATTTTAGGTAGGTATATAAAATTATACATTATGGATTAGGTCAAAATAAAAATATAATAAATAATAAATATTCTCTTACAATTACACCAATTATTTAGTTCCAAGATAAGTATCATTAAGAACTTGTGTTATGGATACTAAATAACGGATATACATACATAAATACTTTCTTTTTTTTTTTGTAAATACATACTTAAGAATAAGATACATAGGAGAACACCCAGACCAGAACAAATATTCATGTTCATGCACACAAAGATTTGTCCTGTGTGGGAATCGAACCCACGGCCTCTCGAGTGAAGTGCAGGTATACTGACCTCCACGCCATATCGGTCGTCAAAAATATAATATTATTAGTCACTATATGGTACAAGAAAAACAATACAATTAAAAGATCGACTCTTAGATATTAGGATTGATGATAACTATAATTTGTCAAATTATTATATAATTCTACTTAAGTTACGAGGAAAACAAATATAATGACCTATCAATAATTAAAAAACTTGATTAGTGAATTGTGCAATAGCACATCAATCCGAAAAAATATGTAATTTTTTTATTAAAGAAAAATGTCATTTAAGTATTCAGAAACAGTGTAGTATGCTTTGTCAATAAGGAATTTCAGTAATTATTTTTTTAAATGTCTTATGGGTAGAGTCTTGTTGTATGTTTGTCCAAACTTTATATATTTTGTTACAGCGTCGCAGTTCGGACGACGGGCCTCTGATGGCGGAGCTCACGTGCTGAGGGGCAGAGAGCGAGCTTGTTGTCATTCCGCCCCCGCACACCATGTAAGATGTCTATTCTCAAAAATACACTCTCACATTGACAGATAAAAGTAAACTGATACATACATACATCCACGCCTGTGTCCCCGAAGGGGTAGCAGAAGCATAAAGTACACCCACACTTCGCCAATTACATAGTTGGTCCTACCTAATAGGTGGCGAGCCTATTGCCGCTTACCGGGCACTTTTATGTTCGCCAGAGCCTCGTCCGTTGATCGGCAGGTGCACCACTTGCAGGTGAGGTTGGCTTGGGTTCCTTAGGTCTTGATAGGATCCCTATACACCCATACAAGTAAACTGATACATTATGTTATTAATCAATGTAATCTTGTTTAAAAAAAAATTGGCTCAATAGAGTAGCAGTTAGCTAAACTTACGCTACTCCCAGGTCTGGTGTAAATTACAAGAAGGGGCTGCCGTCTGACGTTTGATAAATCAATACTATGTATTTATTTTTAGAATTAACACAATATATCACATATTACGAAAGAAATGACATTTACCTATACTTGTGTACGTTGTCAAAGATGTTATATCTATAATTACACCATATTTACTCATAAAAACTCGAAATTACTCCAATTTTTGATTAAAAATCCTCAATTTGTATTTTGCCGCGCAGGCGCCATAACTCAAAACGCAATTATTTATTTCGTTACAACAGTTTCGTTAAACGTGCTAAGTTAACATTATAAAATGTAATATGGTAAGACGAACATTTTTATAAAATTTACAATTTTTTTTTTGCAATTGTCTTACTTGTTACCTTTAGAAAACCTTATCCTGATAGTAACACGACAAAAATAGAACATGCAAATTGACGTGTAATAATGGCCCAAAAAAAATCAATTTTTCGTTTTTATACACATATTCCTTTTAGATTTAGATATATTTTTAGCATTTTTAACTTGAGATTGTAGTTCAAACTTTCTTATACACATCTAACTGTACGTCGAAAGGTTATTGCGCGTATTTCTGTAATTTAGCTCTAGCATATGGCAAGTTTTTTCATCGCAAGTATATATTAGAAATAACTTTATTTTGCTTTCTGTCTTAATACATTCAATAATGACGCACTTCAATATACCTATATACCTTTTTTATTGGCATACTTCTGTGAATTCCTTCTAGAACTTTTATTAAAACACAAATACATTATGGATAGCTCAAGAAATTTAAATTCCTGATTTAATTTAGGAAATTATTGAATAAATAGGTAGACTCACATGCAATCCGTAGCCCGAACGCGGTCACAACACACTAATACCAATGTTTAATAGAATTTACACATATTTTTTCGAAACTGTGAGTGTTTCGTTAAATTAGCAATGTTTCACTGCGCACAATCGTCATTTGCTCGTGCCCTGACGGGCGTAAGGTAAAACTCTCGTCGGAAAATGCCGAGAGATGACAAGTCGGACGGCGGGAATTGGGTTCCTTTTCAAAATCAATACTTAACATTGAAACCCAACATACATCATAAAATCTAACTTTGTTCTCTTTTATTTATTTAGTACACACACTTAAATATACAAACAGAAAAACTAAAAACTAAGAAACATTGGGTACAGGGCACAGCTTATACCAATAAGAAATATCTCACAACTGGCCCGCGAAAGGAAAAAATACTTAAGATTAAACTGGCTAGTATATGCATTGTAATACATTCAATTCAATTCTTTATTGCTACTACATTGGGTAGTTACTTAATGTAATGTATGTATGTAAGTGTATAAATAGAGATGTTAATTACAATGTAGCGCCCTGTAAGGACATAGCAAATTGTTTATTACTACATATTTACAATTTATTTACTAATTACATTAAACACAAGTATAAAAAAAATATTATACATTATGTTTTATACAGTTATACATTATTAAATCACTAGGTAGTATAAAACTAACTTAGAACTTTACAATTAAGAATCTGATTTTGATGAAGTTTTTTTTAATCGATAGTGATTCAAGAATGTACATACGTAGGTGATGCGGACATAGTCGCGGGAGGCCGCTAGTGCATAATAAAATAGTGTTTCCTTCTTCTTGAGAGATAATCTAGTAAAGCTTTAGACTATTAATATTAAAAACGTTTTGTTGGTACATTACAAATTACAATCTTAAATCTAAAATAGTACCAAAAAGGCCTCCGCTTAGCATAATGTCGCAACAAAGGTTGTCACGACGCTGGAATTCTGCGGATGCCGGTAAGATGAGGTAATGACTCCATATAATCAAACTAAAAGTAATAAGATATTGCGTTAACTCACTTCCATCTTAACTTATAGCATCATTATATAAAATCTAATTTATTATTTAACTATAGCAGACTTTTGCTGCGTAATCGGTTCAAGATACCTAAAAAAAGTGTGTAAAAGAATTATTTCTCATTAAAAAATTTTTTTTAAATTTATTCTGGCACAAAGTCATTACAAAAATAAAGTACATTTAATAAATTTAACATGTGAAGGACAACGAGTGCCGAGTAAAACATAATATGAATAAATAAATATACATACACACAATATACAAATATAAATAAACAAATGATCTAAAAAAACGTCCGTTCTATCTTTTAAAATTGATTCACCTTTTTCATGGTAATCAAATTTGGTAGTAATTGATAGCCAAATATTTGCAAAAAGTTTTATATCAACAATATTAATCCTTATACAAATAAATGTGTTATTGATTAAGAGCATTTCATTGTGAGCAAATTTAACCTTGACATTACTTCATTTTGATATCGTTTGTTATTGTCGTAATTGATTAATGATATAATACAATAATAATATGTATTTAATCTTTATTGCACTTGTAAATGACGACCGATATGACGTGGGGGCGAGTATACCTGCACTCCACGCCTGAAGTCGTGGGTTCGATTCCCACACAGGACAAATCTTTGTGTGTATAATATATGAATATTTGTTCTGGCCTGGGTGTTTACCTATGTATATTAAGTATATATTTACAATAAGAAAAGTATATATGTATGTTTATCCGTTATTTAGTATCCATAACACAAGTTTTAAATGATACTTATCTTGGAACTAAATAATTGGTGTAAGTGTCAGTAATATTTTTTTTTATAATTATTTATTATTAATAATATTACAAAGGCAAACTTAATGCTAATGGCATTCCCTACCAGTTAACCTTAGGGTTAGCAGTATTTAACAGTACTAAGGTATAAAGAAAGCTGGAATCCTATCTCACTGTCAACTGATTAATACGTTTCAGTCTTCGGATAGCGGCACTGCCCAACGAGCTGAAGACACGGAACTATCAGAAGACCGGAGCTCGGACCCGTACAACACCAATCTGTGCAGGTAAAGCATCAGATACAATTTATGTCATATTGGCTCTTTGGCCAGTATTTATAAATCTTTGTTGTCCTATGGGGACGTCCATTAATTACGTGAGTCTAAAATAGGGAAGGGGGGTCCGGCCACATCTCACCAAAAACTCACCAAGGGGGTGCGGGGGTCAATAAAAATCTCACGTCAACTTTTTAATTCAGAGAATATACATTTTTATACCACAGTAAAATTTTGTATTACAATATCAATACCGGTCATCATTCGTTATAGTGCACCTTAAACGTGGTATCATTATTCTACTCTTGTTTCACAGAAAAATGTAGTACATAAAAGACAAATTAAATTATTTAAAAAATATTGGGTAAATCTCACGTGAGGCGGAGGGGGTCCAACCACATCTCACCAAGGGGGAGGGGGGGTCCAACCACATCTCACCAAGGGGGAGGGGGGGTCCAACAACATCTCACCAAGGGGGAGGGGGGGTCCAACCACATCTCACCGAGGGTGAGGGGGGGGTCAAACCACATCTCACCAAGGGGTAGGGGGGGGTCCAACCACATCTCACCAAGGGGGAGGGGGGGTCCAACCACATCTCACCAAGGGGGAGGGGGGTCCAACCACATCTCACCAAGGGGGAGGGGGGGGGTCCAGCCACATCTCACCAAGGGGGGAGGGGGGGTCCAACCACATCTCACCAAGGGGGGAGGGGGGGTCCAACCACATCTCACCAAGGGTGAGGGGGGGGTCAAACCACATCTCACCAAGGGGGAGGGGGGGGTCCAACCACATCTCACCAAGGGGAGGGGGGGTCCAACCACATCTCACCAAGGGGGAGGGGGGGTCCAACCACATCTCACCAAGGGAGAGGGGGGGGTCCAAATTTTAAAAAAACACCTCACGTAATTATTGGACGTTCCCTATGTATATAAAGTATATATTTACAAAAAAGTTTTTAAGTATGTTTATCCGTTGTTTAGTATCCATAACACAAGTTTTTAATGATACTTATCTTGGAATTAAATAATTGGTGTAAGTGTCAGAAATATTTATTTATTTATTATTTATCTATAAACGCGAAAGATTGTTAATATGAGAAAAAAAAATTTACAAAGATATACGAATATTATTTATTACTATTAGTTGAAACGTGTCCTTAGACGTCTTACACAGCGACATCCAGACCCAAACTAAGCAAAGCTTGTACTATAGGTACTAGAGAAGGGATAATACATACTTTTTTTGCACATACTTATAAAAAGTAGGAATACACTATTTTATACTAGAAATACACTATTTACACATATTTTTTTTATTCATTGTTTCCTGTCCATCCCAAGGTTGCCTGGAAGAAATTGCTGTTAGCAATAAGGTCGCCCATTGTACCATATATTTGTTTATGTGATTTGATTACTTTTTTATATTTAGTGTACAATAAAGTGTTCATTTATTCATACACCCAGAACACAACAAATATGCGTATCCATGCAAAAACCTACCTATATCTTACACCTGGCGACCAATATGACGTGGTGATTATACCCGCACTCCACTTCTGACGTCGTGGGTTCGATTCCCATACAGGGCAAATCTTTGTATGTATGAACATGAATATTTGTTCTGGTTTGGGTTTTTTACTATCGATATGAAGTATGTATATACAAAAAATAAAGTTTTTATGTATGTATATCCGTTTCTAGTAACTTGATATTTAGTATAATGTATGTATATACAAAAAAAAGTATATATGTATGTAAAAAAAAAAAACTGTTTCCAATATCTTGATATCTTGGAAATAAATAATTGATGTAAGTGTCAGAAAATATTTATTATTATTGTTTCACACCGCATGAAAAACAATGACAGTTCATTTGTTCCATACATCACTTTCGCATTTATAATAGAAAATAACATAGAAATAGTTAAATGTGATCAATAATGTAAATGCCACGTGTCTTATAAAAATATCTTTATTACAGATATATGTCATCCAGAGGGGGTCAAGACGATGCATCGAGTTTGGTAATTTACATTTAATTTTATGCTACATTTATTTGATCAATAACCAGATGCGTGTAGCAAGGTTTCAGTTCAAAATGGAATATATAGGCGTGAGATTGTATATGTATCCATTAATTCAAAATTAATAACATATCCGCAATCCCAGATAGAAACCAATCTAAGATAGACGCCTATCTTGGCATCAATAGTATTCAAAGTTTCAATCAGCGATTGATTATTGAAACAATTTATTTGGAAAAGGATTGATTTGTCCATCGCAGTACAAATATTGGAACGAGTTAGGTTATTACTTTTGGACGTAACTTCATTATTGTCATTCCACAATGTAACCCAATAGACGTGTTTAAGGTTAAATTTGAGGAACAAGAAAAAAACCATGCTTAATTTGAAGACCGTGCTCACTTATATACATGACTCGTTGGAGAAAAAATTGTAAACTAAAAATCTGAGAAAAAGTATAACTTGAGCCCCTTGTTCAAACAGTTCATGTAACATTTACATTCTATTACACGTCAATTGGGTTCAATGTTCTATGAGTTCTGCTATCATTTAGAGAATAAGCAGGTCATGCTATGCGAGTTTTCATGCTTACAACTTATGCTATGCGATTTGTTGAACATTTCATGATAGAGAGCAAAACTCATGCAATGCGAATTGTCGAGTGCTGATTCGTTATATAGAACCACCGTTATATATTATTTTGACGACAGAGAGTATTCTTTAATATGCACAGGGAATTCGGCCCTATACTTGAAATTACTTTATACGCGTCTTGTACGTTTCGAGAACTATTACCTATCGCTTAAAGTTGACTCGTATCGATTCGGAAATAATACGAACGAATACGACGAAAGCCGAACGCGTCCGACATGATAACGAGGCATACGATCGTCTCTGTTCGCGAGTCGTACAATGTTGTCGGCAATCTTCGCTTGTTGCCAAAGACTCCCGAATCATGCGTTTGTGCTAAAATTAAAATACTGTGTGCATAATTAAATATCGTTTGAAGATTGTTTAATCTGATGCGATGCTGTCTTTTTAGTGGAAATCTTCCTTAAGGCTGTGATCGTACATTTCGTCACTCATAAAACTACTTGCGTGGCTGCGAAAAGGGTTGCTATATCGGCAGAATCTTGCCTCAATTTTAATTCAAAGCAGCTTTTTCTTCTAGCGACAACGTTCGCCTTTTGTAATACTTTTAAGTGTGCAATATAGATTCAATTAAAAACATCCTGACCCGTTTAAGGACCTGTTACATAGAGTCTGAATAGGAGACACATTCGGCAGTTGAAGTGACAGTTTTATATAGACTTTATTTTTAACGCTAATGAGACCATTGATCTTCATATTGTGCGTTTACAAGTTCAATTCCTAGAAATACAATTAACATGTTACGTGTCCCACAGCCCAGCACAGCATCTGCGTCATCGACCAGTATACGAACTAGGAGAACTGGTCTACTGACGGTCACGGAAAGACCTCCAGGTAAACCGCTTGACAATGTGAAATTTCACTTTTTGCACTGTTTAAATCTTGTACTTAGTTCTTAACTTCAAGTAGCTTACATACCTCATGTATTTTTATTGTCAATAAAGTTATATAATATGATCAGCTCTGTTAAAATTACATGATGTATTTCGGCTTTTTTATTTCAAATCTAATCTTACGCCATGTTTTTCAAATATAAGAATTAACACTGCTATACTAGCATCTCAGGTCAGGCAGTGACTCATGTTCAGCCCTTATGGTATGCTTGAAAAAAAATGTGTTTGCTGCCAGATTTAACGATAGCTAGAGAAATACTTGCAAGATATATCTACTGTGAAGCTAATCGACATTTTCCTTGATAAGGTTAAGTAAGAGTTAACATACGTATACATAAATATACGAATAAACTCTGGAATGATCACAGTTAAAGTAAATATTTTTTGAATTAAAAATATATTGCAGCTTGACCTTGAAATACTAAGTTTTGTAATCATTATCATGATGTGTTGACATAGATGGTGTTACATAAGATTTGAACAATCGTTTTTGATTGTCTGTTTGTTAGTACGCTAATCAGTGTGACATAGGGACGTGACTGAAAAAGTAGGGGACTATGAAATGTGTTCCATTTTTCTCTTAGATAATGTTATCATAGACCGCGACGAAAGTTGGACAATAAACTTAGATGCACAGTTTTACGTTTCGGTTCTCGATCAAAGTGTGGGCGCATTTCGTAGTTTTCTGTCTCTTGTCTTTCTTTAGTTTACAATGCTGATGATTATACGCTTATGTGCGACAAACTATAAGGACATCTAATGTTACAGTCCCTATTTAAATATATATGGTTTCTCGTATATGCCTGGCCCATAAGGCATCTTGCCTTTTTAAAAAGAGATAATTCACAAACTATCCTCTTTTGACATCGTGTGGGGCTATCCATAAATTACGTGACACGTGAATGAGGTGGGAGGGGGTTGACGAAGTGTGACAAGGTGATTGGAGGGATCCTAAATATCGTAACAACACATTTTAAAGTCCAGGTCCTATAAACATTTGGAACTGCTGTTTTAATATAATAGTACAATTGCAAAATATGTGACATCACACTAAGGAGGAGGGAGTCCCACAAGTGTGACCAGCTGTGACAAGGACGGAGGGGGGGGAGGTGGAAAGTTCACGAAATTCGTGTGTCGTAATTTATGGATGATCCCTATGGAAAATCTAGAACATAGTTACGATATTTTTTGATTCTTAGCACATCCCTATGGATATCACATAGATATGAAATTATGCACTGGTAAAACTTTTATTATTTACTAAACATATAGCATTAATTTAAAACTTTGCTACTCATATGCCTTTTAAATCGAAGTGCCAAGGTATCTGGTCACCTCAAAGGCATATATTATTATGTGCTTGAGATAATGTATGTATGGAAAGATAACATTAAAAGTGTTTGTAAGGTACATCATGTATAACAAACATATAATGTTGTAAATTGTAAGAGTTTACGAAGTGCGCAATTTCTGTAAATATCGAAGTGTGTTTTTTTAATAAATATTTTGAATGTAGTCTTAATGTAATTTTAAAGTTGTATTTTGATAATTATATGGAGATGTCCATACTGCTGAAAGTATAACGCCTTTTATATTTCAAACACTTTTTGAACTAAGACGTAAAGTCAGTGTAACAAAGGCTGTATAAAGTAACTTGCAAATACGTATCCTTTTCTGTGCAAGATGAAATAAATAAAAATGTTGAGGAAAATTTAAAACTGGACTTAACGTTAACCAATAAAGTGGTTAGTATTGAATGACAGCTGTGTATCGGACATCTCGATATATGTTATCTGTACTGCAACCAGCATGCTTTATATTTGCATTGATTTTGCAAATTTTTGTTTTTTGTTTTCACTAATTCAATTTTCTAGTAATAAGTCCTGAACTCGTTATGGAGGTGGAAGCCCGAATGAATAGGAACTACCTGCCTCCGTCAATCGGCGGATACCAATACCAAAACCAGGGATACCAGAGTCCGCCGCACACCGCTCAGACGATACCACAAAGCGGCTCCATCACTACCGGCATGCCGAACTATACCAATCAGAATAACCAGAAATCAATAAAACCGGCGTTAGAGACGATACCACAAGGAAGCATGATTGGTACCAAAGGTTCTATAATGAGTGGTACTCCTATTACTAGTCAAGCAACCTCCCCGTTCACTCCACCGTCAAACCAATATTCGCCGACGCACGGAACTGTTGTCAATCCATCTACACAGGGGTCTATAACAACTGGGACTCCATTGCAGGCTCTAGGATCGATCGTGACTGGAACGCCTGTGAATAACTTTGATACCAAAAATTACTGTGCCAGTTACGGCGCGAACAGCTTTAATAGTTACGGTAACATGCCGCAAGGAAGTACCTTTGGACCGCAAACGAATAATTACGGCCCTAATTGCGGGATGGCTGCACCTCCACACTACGCAAATATAGGAACACCGGCCAACTATACAAATATGTCTACAACAACGAACTACGCCACGAATGTACCGAACCAATCCAATTTCGGTGTCAACATGACGAACTTGAGTACGCCACCAAATTATGTGAACAATTATAAGCCGAACATGGCTCCTGGATTTAATAGCAACAGCTTTGTACCGGGGACCTATGGCTCTATAAGTGCAGGAACACCTCAATACCAGAATCAAGGCTCGATTACCAGCGGGACGCCCATACAGTCAGTGCCGTGCGGCTCCATAACAGCGGGGACGCCTTGCCAGAGTTCTGGCAGCGCGCAGTACGCCAACCAAGGCCAGTACAACTCGAGACAGAGGAAGTACTCGGGCCCGCAACGCTTCAAGTTGCAAACTCTGGCGACTGTGCAGGAAATGGGTAATTGCTTTTATGTCTTACTTGTAACGGTGGCGGGGTATTGAAAGGTCAACGCGGCTGCAAGACACAAATAATGTCATATAGTGTTTATATATATAAAGTCAATCAGTGAGGTACTACAATATCTTCTGCAAACAATATTAGTGGTTCGATGATACCGATTTATAGGTATCTGTAAATAGGACCGACAGTTTTAAATTTGTTTTTATTTAAGTGGGAGAAACAATTTGTAAGTACTACCTTTTAATTTTAACCTAACTTTTTTTAGTATGTTTGTTTTTGCACTTTTTATTGTTGTGTTTTTTAAAAAGTAGTTAGTTTTAAAACTTTTTTGTGTGTGTGTGTGCGTTGTGTGTGTGAATTGTATATAGCTGTAGTCGATTTAAATATCAATGGGGGTTACAAATTAACTTCTTGACTTAAAACATAGCTTTTTTTAAATATATTATTTATATATATAGTTATAATTTTAGGAAGTAAGATTATTACTTAATAAACCATACAGGGGCCCCTGTATGGTTTATTACATGATCAGTTCAATAAGGATCAAATAACTTGCAAAAACACAGTCCTGCTCCATTTCCAGGCGTAGTGAGTGTTAATGAGAGTCTCCAGCTTAAGCAATTATTTTGTATATTTGCATAATTAAACTGCTGGTACACCTCTAAAAATACAATTTAATTTTTACACATAAATAAATTTTTAAATAATGATTAATAATACCTTAGGGACCACCCCATGATCTTTCCGAAGGTGTCGTATTAAGGGAATAAAGGGGAAAGGGAAGAAGATTAAGAAAGTAGAGTCTCGTCTAATGTCACCACTTGACACGTGTACTGGTGGGTAAGTGGACTACTTAAAAAAATCATAAATAGGCGGGAGATTATGTTTATGTAGGTGAATTTCACGAGGTCAGCCAATGAAACCAGAATATAGGTTGATAACCGAATATATAATCTGGTGTCAAGTGTTAATTACATTACTTACAGCATTGATATCATACAAAACAATAAATAATATCGCGAATTATAAACAGTGGAACGATTTTCTTACCCGTTCTTTTACGATCAAGCTTCCGCCCGCAGTGAATGGGCGCGACAGTTTTTAAGTTTTGACGTTCATAAGAGCTCTTGAGCCAAACATGAATAAATGAATTTGATTTTTTTTTTGAATAACAAGCAGTATGTGTGTGATAATAAAAGAAAAGGCGTTGAATATAAATTGTCTGCCAGCTCGCGAACACGCCGAGCGTTACTCGCCGGTGCGCCGCGCCGAATGCTCGCCGCCGCGGGTCGCGCACGACTTGGCCTCGGCCAAACTGGAGTATCAGCAATTACAGGTTAGTGTTACAAAATAACTGACATTTCTAAGATTTTTTTTAACCCAGCAAACATTGTTTTGCATTATAAATTTACTAAAATGGCTATTAAAAAATAAGGGTTGATCGTAGAAGGGTGAAAATTTAGATTGTATGTATTTTTGTATGTTGTATCATAAAAAAATAAAAACTAAAAAAATTGTCTAAAAATTTTGGGGTGGACTACCCCTAACATTTAGATGTTGGCCGATTCTCAGACCTACTCAATACGCTCTCAAAATTTCATGAGAATCGGTCAAGCCGTTTCGGAGGAGTATGGGAACGAAAACTGTGACACGAGAATTTTATATACAAGATATCGCATGCTTAAAGGAACATCGACCCATTGATAGATAGCTCAGGTTTGAGTAACGTACTTATACAGCCTTTCTATTTCTTACTAAGATCGAATCAATGTTAATTAAACGTTCAAAACACACAATAACTAATTAATAAATCATTATCAATTTAATGCGCTTACAAGTAGGACAAGTATTCTTTAGAAGATCATCTTTTGTGATGTCCCAAAAATCGTCTTTTTTGAGTTAAGTCACTATTCCATTAAGCATGCGATATATACCTTATTAAAGCCTGAATCTAATAGCTATTTTGTGTCACTCAGCGCGGTTTGGAGAGGAGTATGGCAGGATCGTCGCCGCCCTTGGACCCTAGACTGCACGGACCAGCCAGCTTGCCTGGTATGTATTTACTTATTACATAGCTCCTCACATCTGTTGCCTACTATATAGAAAAATTGTCTATGGTCACTTGTAATAAAATAGTTATCTTTTCTTTTCCTTTTAGTAAGAGCTTATCTCAAAAAGAAAATTATGTTAGATATAATTTAAATCTATCAATTGATAGTTTGACATTTTATTACAATAACAAATTTCATGTTATTGATATAAATAACTTAGGTATTAATTTCTATTTGACAAATGGTAATTATTACATACCTAAATATATTAAAAAACGATTAGCTTCTACGCTATATTATTACTTTTTTAACTTAGCCAAAAACTTGGCTGTGAAACCTGCTTTTATTGAGCAGAACATTATTAATAATTCAAACTTGGAATCAATTCCAAATAATTTAAATTTACTCATAAGACAATAGAGGAGTTCTCTTGCAATAGATTGACCAATGAAAAGCCGCTCTTAAATTTATTTCATCAGAATGTTCAAGGCATTTCAGGCAAAGATCTAGAATTAAGTTTGTTATTAGAGTCATTAAATATCCATGTAATGTGTATAACTGAGCATTGGCTAAATGTTAATGAGTCTCTACTGGGACTACAAAATTATAAAGTAGCTAGTGCATTTCACAGGAAACAATCTATAAGAGGTGGATCACTTATTTTAGTACATAATAGTTTAAACAATAGGGCTCGTAGGGATGTTGAAACATCTTCAGTTGAACGTGTTTTAGAATTGTCTTGTACAGAGCTTAACCATTTTATTGTTTTATGTGTTTATAGACCGCCTAGTGGCAATTATCAACAGTTTGAAACTGCAATGGAGGATGTTTTAGCAACCTTATGCAAAAGTAATAAAAAAGTTATTGTATGTGGTGACTTTAATGTTAATATTTTGGAATCTTCCTCAATATCAGTTAGGTTTTTGAATTTGTTCAAGTCTTTTAATTTACTTAATTCTTTTCTTGAACCCACTAGAATTACGCCTACGTCTTCAACATGCTTAGACAATATTTTTTGTAATTTTACTATTATACATAAATCAATTGAGTATGGCGTAACTTCCGACCACAGTGGACAGATTATTAGTTTTGAATATAATTTTCAAAATGTAACTAAAAAAATATTAATTAGACCAATAACAAAGAATCTGGTTTTGAAATTTCAAAGCAATGTCAACGAAAAGCTTACCACGTTAGAAAACAATTCCGCTATAAATTATGATAAATTGTTCGGAATTGTACAACAAGAATTTAAGAATAACTTTAAGCTGAAAAGTGTGGAAATTTCAAACAAAAGGAAGTTTTGTGATTGGGCTACTCCCGGAATTTATAAAAGTAGGAAGAAACTTTTTGATTTATATAGAGAAAAAAGTACTTCAACAGATTCAAATTTTATTCAATATGTTAGAAATTATTCAAAATTGTTCAAACTTGTTCGCACCACTGCTAAGTCAATGCATCTTAAAAATAAAATTATGAATTCCAAAAATAAAATTAAAGCTACATGGAATGTCATAAACCAAGAATCTGGAAAATACAAGAATAATCATAGCATGATAACTCTTAAAGTCGATGATAAAGATATTGTAGAAGAAGAAGAGGTGGCCAACGCATTTCGGAAATTCTTTGTGAATATACCATTAGAGACAACTCAACCACTTGACTCCTCTACTCAGCGTGCAGTCTTTCTTCTTGAAGACAATGTACCTCTTTGTAGTGAATTATTTAGTTTTAGACATATTGATGGCTCTACAATAGTTAATACTTTTAATACAATAAATTTAAAATTAACTGAGAATTTATGGGGAATCTCAACCAACATTATTAAATCTATCATTAATATTATTGCTCCTCAGTTGGCAGTCATTTTTAATCAATGTATTGATGATGGTTCATTTCCAAGTTTAATGAAATACAGTAAAGTAATACCTCTTTTTAAAGCTGGTGAGAAGTCTGATCCTACTAACTATAGACCAATATCAGTACTCCCAGCTCTTAGTAAAATATTTGAAAAAGTTATTTTTAATCAATTACTTTGTCATTTCTCTCTGAATTCCTTATTTCATTCTCAGCAGTATGGTTTCACTAAGAGTAAATCCACTACAGATGCTGGTGTAGCCCTAATGAAGCATATATTTGACGCCTGGGAGGACAGGCAGGATGCGATTGGAGTATTTTGTGATCTTTCGAAGGCATTCGATTGCGTTGACCATCCTACTTTGTTAGCTAAATTGACATATTATGGTGTTAATAGTAATTCTTTAAAATTAATTAAATCTTACTTGAGTGACAGAACTCAAAAAGTAGTTATTAATAGAGTCGAGTCTTCTGGCGCGCCATTGCTTATGGGAGTTCCACAAGGTTCGATTTTAGGCCCTTTATTGTTTCTAATTTATATTAACGATCTACCTTTCTATACTAGAGATCTGTGCGAAACAGTTTTGTTTGCTGACGATACATCTCTGATATTTAAAGTGAACAGAGGCAAGGATCATTCTGACGTGATAAATAATGCTCTTGCGAAGGTTTTACATTGGTTTACGGTTAACAATCTATCTCTTAACGCAAGTAAAACTAAATGTATAAAGTTCTCATTGCCTAATGTTACAAAAGTCTCAACTAACTTGAAAATGAATGGCAAGAATATCGAGTTATTAAATGACACAAAGTTCTTGGGCATCAATATTGATTTTAAATTGCAGTGGAACCCCCATGTAATGGATTTGTCCGGAAGGCTTAGCTCAGCATGCTATGCCATCAAAAAGATAAGACTTATAACAGACGAAGAAACAGCTAGATTAGTTTATTTTAGCTATTTTCATAGCATTATGTCATATGGTATGTTATTGTGGGGATCTGCTGCGGACATACATAATATATTTGTACTACAAAAGCGCGCCATAAGAGCTATCTATAATCTTAAGTCCAGAGATTCTCTTAGAGAGATGTTTAAAAGAATTAACATATTAACGGTTGCATCTCAGTATATATTTGATAATATAATGTATGTTCGCAAAAACATTAATACATTTGATAAAAATTCAAAAGTACATAATTTTAATACTAGGAATAGAAATAAGCTCTCTCTGCCAAATTGTCGACTTCACAAAACAAAAAATTCATTTTTGGGCAATAGTATCAGATTTTTTAATAAAATTCCGCAGGAAATAATTGATCTACCATTGGCAACTTTTAAAACTGTAGTTAAAAAGCAGTTTCTTCAAAAGGGGTATTATGCTGTTAATGATTATTTATCGGATAAACAAGCTTGGGCTTAACATTTTCAACTTGTATGTGTATATAAGATTAAAAAGTCAACCAGATCATTGTCGTGACCATCCCTTATTGTACAGGCTCAGCTCAGTTTCACAATACATACTTACTTGACTGTGATGGAAGGTTCCCTTAGTGCTACTTTATTGGTTACAGCTTCGGGGGACCCTTTCAGTATCATCAAATATACACTGTGTGTGTCATGTAATAAAAATAATTTAAAAGAGCATAGCCTGTGAGTTTCTTGTCAGTTCTTCTCACAGAGCGGAGGCTCGGAACTGGCACTTGGATTCACTTACACCTAATTTTTATTTATTTGCATGTAAGTGAATCTAAGCTTCGTGATTTCAGGGTTGATATAAATTTTTTTTTTCATTTATATTTTGTTTTGACGTTTTCAAGTGCTATGTAATAGTTTATGAAATAAAGAACTTTTTACTTTTACTTTACTTTACATGGCAGGGGATATTTGAAAAAAAGCGTGACTCCCGGTAAGAGCACTGCAGTGTAAAGAGCGAGACCTAACTAAGAGAATTAGTCTACTTTCTTATCCCAACCCTTCCTTTTAAAATAATATTCAGATCCACGTGGTTTCAGTCACATTACGAAACGGCTGTCGGTTTTTAAAGCGATTCAAACATATTACGTCGAACACAAATTGTACCATTGATTGAATACGACTACCAGGATTTAGGTGTCTTATTCCCGTTATTTATCCCCGTTTTTTATTGTTATTGTGTAATTTTAGATAATTAATTTTTGATCATAAATAATTATATTGACATTTAATAGGGAATCATAAAACTGACATGCCACAAAATGGTAAATATGTTGAGACTTGGTCGAAAGACTTTATTGTAATACCATATTTTGTTTAGTACACATGTTTGAGCAAATAAATTATTTTATATTTGTATTCAAAAACACTAAGAATTCAGAATAAAATATTACATTTGACTCAAAGCTGTTAGCTTGTCATATCATTTGAATGTCAGAAATGTTTTTCTCCAGGTTCTCCCGTGTTAGGGGCGTCTGGGCTGTCCCTAGAGCTGTCTTCCGTGTCAAGTGATGCGGCCAGCGCCCTGCTGGCGGCTGCTAGGACCCTGATTGAGGGAGGGGACTTGCCCAGGACCAGGAGGCTCACGCAGGTAAGGAGTTCTTGCAGAAAGCTTATATAGCCAAGCTTTCTCGACAAAAATAGACTTTATTTTCTATCAGCACAGTGTTTACTTTACAAAGTCAATGCAATGGATTCATCTAACCTTGGTTCATGAGAAAAGGCCCTGTCCAGCTGCAATCCGACTGGTTTGTATTTACTAATCCCTCAATTCGAATAACATATTCTTTTGTATTACAGGAACTCGCACTCAAACTAGGCATAAACCTTCACACGTTATGTTTGCCGCACGTCAACGCTTCCCAGGAGATCTTGAAGGCCATCCAGGCCTATAGCAACTACTCGCTGCTGTCGGGACACACGTCCCCAGCCTCGCCGGGCTCGCCGCTGCATCAGATCACCGAGGGACTCAGCTATCTTCACACCGGCTCCATCACCCGAGGCACTCCTCAAGTCAACGCGACGCCTTTAGATCTCAGGAACAATATAGACATGGACACGCAACCCTACCCTCAACTACACCCTATGGTGCATCCTCAGCTCCACATGGTCACGCACAGGTCTTTAAATAACTCCCCAATATCCAACCCGAGCTCCCCTTTAGATATGATCCAGGAGGAAATCGGGAACGGCCAAAACGCAGAGGCGGCCAAACTTTTCTCCCAAGAAATGAGCAGAACTCTGCAACAACAGTTCCAAAACTTCGTCGCCACTCATCCGCAGATCAGCCTCACCGACTGTCTCGGCTCTGAAATCACTCTGGTGGCGTCGTCTTCCGAGGATAGTATGGACAGCTTGGAGAATACCAAATATTCTCTTCCCCAGTTCATTATTTCAGAACCCGCCGATTTAGATGACAGACCGTCGATAACCAAAGGTATAGGTAGAAAAGTTAGTCAAGAAACTGAACCTCCTCCTCCGATTGAAGTCCCGAAAGATTCGGAACTCGACAAGGATGCCGAGATGCAATCCCCCAAAGACAGCATCGACGAAACTAACAAATTTTTAAGCGAAGACTTAAAATTTTTAAGAAGGGGTAGTGATAAGTCGTTAGGTTTTAGTGATGATTCTCTTAGCAACGACTCTGCAAACGTTTCGCCGAATTGCGAGCATAATATTCAATCGATTTACTCGAATATAGTATCGATCAGTTCCGGTTACAGCGAGAATCGGGGAAGCTTCTCCGAGCACCGGGAGTCGTTCTCTTTTTCAGAAAGAGGTGAGTTCGGCCGGTCGTCCATTTCCGAACGGAGTGATTTGGGGAGAGGCAGCTTTTCTGAACGCGGTGAGACGCCGAGATCGTCATTTTCCGCCCAGGGCATACTGGGGGAGGTCAAAGAGTTTTGCGAAGACGTTTATATGTCCCGAGACAACAGTAGGCATTGCTTAGAAAAATGTGACGAGGAGAGCCCCCAAGGCCCCGATGTGATCGAGAAGCTGCAGAGGTCTACCATGGATTTGAGATTAACAGAAGTGTTTAGGCCCGAGGAAAATAAAATACCTATCCTCCTAAGTCCACAGAAGGTGTCCATAATGCCGGAATATTACGAAGTCACTCTTTCCACTGTGTGCTCGCAATTGGACTCTCATAGCATTGTGGAGCTGCTCAAAGACGCGATCAACACCAGAGTACCTCCGCAGAATATATTCGTGGAGACCAACGGGCAGAACAGCGGGGACGAGCCCAACGGGGGGTTCCTCAACCTGGAATATTCCGGGGGGATTCAGATTGAATTAGTCGTATGTGAAAATAAAGCGCAAGAGAAGAAAGGGCTGAAAATGAGAAGAATTTCCGGCGACCAGCGGGAGTACGGCAAACTGTGTCAACAGCTCATCACCAGTTTGACAGTGTGAACGCGCGCCGGCCCGCTGACAGCTGTCAATGTGTCTGTTTGTGTGCATTAGTTAGCAAGTAATCAAATTAGCTCGATATGACGCCGGCTCGGGAGGGCGCCTTCCGAGCGGCGCGAATTATGAATTTTATTAAAATCCAATATTAGTCCTTAATAACTGTAATATTTGGCTGCGAGATTTTTATCCACTATTATTATTATTATTGATAACGTTGAGAACCGTACAGTCGACTTGATATATTTTTGCACATTTGAACCTTGATTGAACCATAGTGCCTCGTTTTTAAGTCAAAATACTTTATAAAATTTTGACTTAAAGCTGTTACGAACGTCCGCCCATTACAGGCCGGACGATTATGACAAGTTTCCTTGTAATTTTTGTTTAATTGTGACAAAAGTTCAAAAGTGCACGTATATTAATGTATTCGACTGTACAGGACGATACTACATTGAAGAGAGGCTGTGTTTAGTAGTTTTTTGACGCGATCAAAAAAAAATATCTTTTTGATGTAGTTTTTTCGAAGAGATTTGTCCTGTCTTGGCCCTACAATGCACACCAAAATCATTGTGTTAAACAACCGCCTTCACATATTAAAGTCACGGTAATACTTCGTATTTCATAATTGTCTAAAAATATACTGTCAAAAATTACTGCTGTAAGTTTTGATATGGTAGTATAAATTCATTGAACTCTGTTCTTAACCTTTAGTAGTTGATTGCATGTCAAAGATACCAATTGGGCATCAAATGCGGGATTTGACGCTGAATTGTCAGGTGCAATCAGGTTAGGTTAGAATAAAATATTTTACATCATCAAAAATTTTAATTTGCCGTTTAAAATGTGTAAAATACATCTCTTTTACTTCTCAAACCTACTCGGGCGACGGGTTAATTTTTTAAGTAATAATTTCGTTTCATAAAACAATGTAAAAATTATAGAAAAATCTTTAAGAAGAAGAGTATCTTTAACGATTGTTGAATACTTGTACTAGTGTTTTTTTTTACTGTAAAGGTAATCTTAACTTTCACTGTGACGTAATGACGCGGGCTTGAAATTCAAATCATAGGGTACTGGAAAAATACAATTCGTATAGAAAACTCAACCTTATTGCGTCCTCCACAAGGCAACTCAATCATTTTGTAATGTCCTAGCATATGCAATTTCATTTTCTTAATACTAGTACTTCAGAAACTATTTGCGTTGTTATTTTGTGAAATATTTTTAGCGTTGGTTAAAGGTAAATAAATCATTAATTTGGCAAAAATCAATACTAAGTAGGTGAGTTAGATTAGAAGCGACTGGTCCCATTGTTAATATTTAAGTTATCATGACAGAACTTAAAATAAAACTTACAAACATTTTCCGAGTTAGTAAAATAACATTATTTGTTAAACTAAAAAAATTAACATATTTTGTTAGGTTAGCCAAGCTTGAACTAAACTGTGACCAGTAAAAAGATATTAAACATATTAAGCCGATTTCCCCCCTAACCCAATTGAACGACCATGGCATGTGATGTATTTAAATCAATTCCTTATCTCAAGCGACATTTACATTAAATACATGAATATATACATACTATCATCGGTGTGCATTCTGGGTCAATGTCAACAGGATATTTCCCATTGTTTTTAATTTAAAATTTACCAATTAACCATTCCTTATTTTCCAATTATTATGTTTTAAAAATCGGTGGTGTCGTGTAAAATTCCATGATGACACTTGCTGTCCTTTTGACAGGTGTCAAATGTAAATTACAAATGACGGCTGTAAGTGA